>CM076579.1:922767927-923093571 GCA_034641835.2 Pinus albicaulis
AACTTCATGATCTAGATCATTTTTAAACAAAAAACAATCTTCAAGATTATCAAACATGACAGCCTTATCATCTTTGTGAAGGAAAAAATTATCTGTTTGCTGATCTACACAACTGATTACAAGACAATCATATTTTTCAACAGAGGAAGAAATTTCACCAACACTTTCCTGATTATGTATGCACTGCAAATCTGTTGTAGTTTTGGCTGAAACATGACCTTTCAAAAGTAGATCTATCTCATCTTCAGACAAAGGAGACAATGCCTTTTGTTTTCTTCTACTTAAACAGTAATTATCTTCATATGACAGGGCATTCAAACTATCATTCATTACTGATTTATTGAAAGGAGATTTATCACTTACTTGCACAAAGATCTCATTCTGGTTTTCATGAACTGACTGGATTGCTTCTTCATGAAGGCTGTGTTCTAATGATGGGCTGACAGTATGACTGTGAACCTTTGGATCCATTACTGTATCTTCTGCATCCCAGATGATTTCAACAGCAGAGTTCTCCTTGATAGGCTTTAGCACAAGATAGGCTTGGTCATCATGATCTGAATCTGAATCTAAAGTAGCTGTCTGGACATTATCACAATCTGCAATTGGAACTGGACTTACTTGCATGCTGCTGTCCTCTGTGGGCAGATCTGAAATGACATTTTGCCTTTCATCATTTTCAGCCATATGGCCATCAACCTGCTGCAAAGTCTCCTGAGCATCTTGATGGGTATCCTCCAAGTTCTCTTCATTCTGCTGAAATGGATTCTCGTACAGGGCCTCCATGATTTCATCATTCATGAAATTATCATCTTCATAATATTTCTCCAGGCTTTCAATAAAAGTAGAAGCATGTTTGCAACAGTCATGAACTAAATTTAACGATGGATAAGATGTTTGATATTTTTCAATGAACAGGGCATGAAAATCCTCTAAACAATAAATACAGGCCAGCGGCAAATTTTCATACCATGACTGAGCTTCACCTTCTAGAGTGGCCAGGAATATCTTCATCAAGCAATCTTCGGGAAATTCAACCTTTAACTTGCGAATATGCATGTGAAATCTGACTGAATGTAAAGCAACATCTTTCTTACCATCATTGTTAAACGTAGGCAGATTCCTCGACCAATCCACCTTGGGCATCTTATTCGGAAAACCTGGAATGTGATCTCGGCTCATGGGAGCGTATCTTCTTGCAATCCGGTCCATCTTGACAATTCTGAAGCTACTGATCTGCCTGCAGTGAAATCACCATGGAGCATTTGATTGTCTGGATTTTTTAGTGTGTGAAGTCGCCGGGTGAATGATTTCAGCCTTACGGTGTCTGACTGTTGTCCACCATCAGCATCAGATCTGAACTCTGTTATCCTTTACCGGGGAGGACTTCCCCAGTATGGTCGCCACTATGTTAGCACTCGAAATCTGCCTCAGGCTGAAGAAGGAAAACTCGAGGCAACATCAAACCAACCTTAGCCTTGTAGCTAGCCCTACGAGGACAGGAGAGGGTTCTGAGAGCTCGTGTAGGAGAGAACAGAGCTTCATTGTACAGATTTTGATAGAGATTTTAATAAAGAGATACAGCTCTATTTTTTGAGATTCTTGTGGCGTGGAATTTAGCAAATGTTTTTTATTTTGTTTCATATGTCATCGTTATGTTCACAGTTCATTAATCGCCATTTCAATATTGAATGTTTCTAAGTGAGAAAGGAAGAATTCAATTTATTTGCTCTGTCTTGAGGAAGTATTCATAGTTAATGTTTTCTTCTGTTCGACAAGGATCCATCTTCTATGCCCTTGTCGACTTCTCAGCAGTCTTGTCATTCCGTTTATCTCAATTTAATTGCTAAAATTCATGCTTACCTTGCCTCAGGAGATAATCTGCGTTCTTTATTTAATCTCTGCTCTTGCTGTCTTTGCCTCACACAGCCCAGAAAACCCCAACATTTATTAAAAACCCTTTTATATCTCTTTACTAGCCTAAGATCAGTTATGCTTTTGGTCATCTCAGCCCTTCTGAAAACCTTTTGCTGAGATAGACCCGGAGAGAGCCCTCTCCTGTCCTCGTAGGGCTAGCTACGAGGCTAAGGTTGGTTTGATGTTGCCTCGAGTTTGCCTTCTTCAGCCTGAGGCAGATTTCGAGCGCTAACAGAATCTACAATGGCAGGAGAAGGATAAGGAGAAATTATAAATGGAGAAAATGTAATAATTGGAGGAGGCAGAGGTAGGGGACAAGGTAGAGGGAACAAAGCAGGAGGTGAAGAAAATAGAAGAAATAGGGAAGATGATAATTATTTTGGATTTCCTATAGTTGATGAGGATACAAATGCCACAATGAAAAACATTTCACCTTCCATTCTTCCAAATTTCCTTGTATTAAAGAATGAAGATCCTGAAACCTTTTTGTTTGAATTTGAAGTTTTGTTTAGATCTTATGACTACTTACAAGACTCTAAAAAAATAAAGCTATTTCATGCAACACTTAAAGGATCAGCTTTAAAATGGTTCATGGGTTTAATTACACAATCCATTAGGACATGGAATAATATGAAAAGTGCATTTTTACAAATATATTTGGATTATTTCATACCCATTAATCGGAAGGATGAAGTATTCAAGATGATGCAAAAAGAGGATGAGAACTTGGAAGATCTAATTGAAAGATTCAATTACAACATAGAAAGAGCTAGAATAGAAAATTTAGATCAAGATACTTTAAAATATATCTTGTTAAAAGACATTAGATATGAATGGATAGACATTCTCAACATTATGGGAATGGGAGACATCTCTCAACTCACATTACCTAAAATCAGTAAATTATGCATTCATCTCTCAAGAGGAAAATCAAGAACTAGGAAAAATCCAAGAGATCCTATTATCTCTAGAGTGAATAAATATGCAATTGGAACAATAAGTAGGGTGGAATTTGGAAATATTCTTGATGAATTTAAAACAAATATCTTAGGGATTCTTATTGAACATATAGACACCCTTAAATCATAAAACAAGTAGAAAGTCGAAACTGATGCCTTAGCTATTTTATGTCTTAAATGTAGAAAGAAACAGGCCTTAAGAGAATGCCCTCTTTATTTAAAAGTATTTTGGCCTGAGGAGTCCTGACCCAGGTTCGGAGGTTAAGGTTTTCCAACAAACCCCCATACTATTGGCTCTTTCGGAAATTACCTACTTGCGCAGGCCAAGGTCTCACCCGAAGTAGTATGGGAGGGTGCTGGAACCAGGTTTCCGCACCCTGGGAGAGAGTAGTTAATGTGAGGCTGATTTGTCCGATTACTTGCTAGGTTTACCCAAAATGAGTCTATTTTCAGTCTTTTTAACAATATACTCAGCATATAACCATAAAAAAGCTATCAAATCCAATCAATACATTCGTATCCACGTGCACATTACCAAATAATATCATAGAGCACCTATAATCGCAGCTAATAACAGATCACAGATATACTTATGCCAAAACACAGATACATTCACAGCTAAATAATCATCACAAATATGCTTCAGCAGTAAACATAACCAATTCAGATAGCACACAGATACTTTAACGATACTTCGCATTCATTAACATCCAGATCCACTTACTACCAAAACCAGCCCGTGTACACAGCCTAGTGGGGTCCGCACACAACAGGACTGAGGATCTCCGCGCACAGATCCAGCAGGAGTCCTTACCCAAAACAACCCAAAACAGATCTAACAGTTCGCACGTAGTCTCAATCTTAATTCATGCCTACCTTTAGAGTCAAACTATTCGTTTATTTATATTGATGTAGCCTACGCTATCCTGTGTTCTGCAAATCATGGTTTGTGGACTCTAGGTCTATCCTTTGACTTATTATAATGCATTCAGGGCTTTGACCCACTCCAAAACCCCTGCATTAGACTAATTAATATAAAAAATATACAAAATTCATAGCTTAGGGAGCCCTGATCCAAAAAAGTTGTAGAGATCTGTGTTATTTGCTTAAAAAATCATGAAACTAAAAGTTTCCCTTCTATTCCAGGTCTTAAGGTTGTTTTCTAGGAAGAAGTAACTTCAAATCCAGTAGAACCTCTTTGCTTTGTCTCTACAATACCATGGCAAGGGAAACAAACTCAAGGTTTTAACAACCAAATGTATACTCAGTCCCCACCAAATAATTGGAATTCTTGGCAGCAACCTTAGTCCCAACCTCAACCTTGGACACAAGGAATGCAAAATCCCTATGGTAGATATTATCAATAATACCAATATCCACAATCCTATCCAAACTATCCTCCCCAAAAATTTCCACAACAAAATCAACAACCACAACTCCAAAATCAAAACCTACAACTTTCATTACCATTTCCACAAAGACCAGACCAGTACCTTCCCAACCATTGCCAAACCCAGATAATAAAAATTCTCAAAATGCTTACAACATATAAGGACAACAATTTCCAACTTACATGATTACTCCACTAGATCTTAATGATGTTCAACTTAGATCTGGTAGAATATTAGAAAGGAAAAATCCTTTTGTTGTTATTCAAGAAAAGACGATTTTGATGAAGAAATTTCTCTATAGCAAAATAAAATTTTTGAAGAAGGGACAACTCTTCAATAGAACCAGAATTCTGAAAATGAAAAACAATAAAATCCAATAAACTCAACTCCTATCATAGAGAAACCATCCGTATTTATTTCTAACCCTCCTTTTCCTGAAATATTACAAGTTTATAGAGGGGTAGAAAACAAATAATGTTGTTGAATTATGATTTTCTAGATGAATTGAAAAATGTTTGTATCAAAATTCCTTTAATACATGTCATTAAAGAGATTCCAATTCCAGCCAAAACAATAAGAGAGTTGAGCATAAAGAAATTAGGGAGAAAAAAAAATATAATTCAGTTAGTAGGAAAAATTGTAGACATTATGATGGTAAAAATTGCCATAAAAAAATATTTAGATCCAGGAAGTCCAGTTGTAAAACACACATCAATGGTATTGAAATTCCAAATACATTGATTGATGTAGGAGCAGCCATAAACATCATGAGAAAACAAACCATGGAACAAATCAAGCTTCCAAACCTTCAGTATACACCTACATTACTGCAACTAGAAGACAGATCAATATTCAAGGCAGGTGGTGTATTAGAAGACATTTCAGTATCCTTTGACTCTTAGGAGTATCCGGTTGATTTTATGATTTTAACTCCCAAGAACAATCTAGGAGGACATCCACTAATATTAGGAAGACCTTGGTTGGCTAGAGCTGATGCTTTCATTAGTTCTAGATCTAGTGACATGTACATTTATGATGGTAATTCAACAAAGAAATTTACTTTATATCCTCTAGTAAGAACAATCATAGAAATATAATATGAAGAATGGATTGATAATGACAATGATATACAACCTCTCTTTAATATTTCTTGTATTAGTGAAGAGAGTCAAATCTTAAATTCTATAGAAAATTTTGAATCATCCTCAGAATATGAAAATGATCATAGTTTTCAAGAACAATGTAATATTGAATACTTATCATCTAGACATATGTATTTATATTCTATGGAAGAATTTGGTAACTCTACAGTTGAAATCTTTCCGAGAAAATCTTTGAACATAAACAAAAACTTGGAAAAATTACAACAAGAAACATTAATCAAAACATTACAACAACATTCTTCTGCATATGCATGGGAATAAACTGTCAAGAAAGGAATTATTCCTAAGACTTGTATACATCATATCTAAATTGAGGAAAATTTTAAATCTATCAGACAACCTCAAAGAAGGATGCATCCAAATCTTAGGGAAATTGTGAAAGAAGAATTTCAAAAATTGTTGAATGTAAACTTCATTTATCCAATTTCAGACAGTCAGTGGGTTTCTCCCTCGGTGGTTGTACCTAAAAATAATGGTAAATGGATAGTATCCATTGATTATAGAGAATTGAATAAAGCTACTCTAAAATATCATTTTCCATTACCTTTCACAGATGAAGTATTGGATACATTAGCAGGAAAAAAGTATTTCTCATTCTTGGATGGTTTTAGTGGTTACAATCAAATTCAGGTAGCACCTGAAGACCAAGATACAATCACATTCACATGTCCATGGGGAACCTATGCCTATCGAGTACTTCCTTTTGGATTGTGCAATGCACCTACAACATTCGAAAGGGTAGTATTAGGAATTCGCTCTGATCTAGTACATAATTGTGTGGAATTATATATGGATAAATTTACAGTTTATGGGAAATCATTTGGAAAATTTGGAAAAGGTTATTCAAATATGTAAAGAAGGAAATATTTCATTAATTCGTGAATTTTTTTTTATGATGATTACTAAAGGAATTGTTTTAGGACATCATATCTCGGGAGATGGAATTAAAGTTGACTCAACTAAGGTTGAAGTCATCTCCAAATTGTCAATTCCATGTTGTAAAAAGGATATTAGAAGTTTTCTAGGATTCATAGGGTATTATAGAATATTTATAGAAAATTTCACTAAAATAACATCCCCACTCTTCAAATTTCTCACCAAAGATTGTGAATTTAGTTGGAATCCTGATTTCCAATTAGCATTTGAAACTTAAAGAAAAGAAATTCTGAAGCACCCATCTTAAGAGGTCCAAATTGGAAACTACCTTTTCACATTTCAACATATGCTTTAGATACAACTCTAGGAGCTGTATTAGGAAAAAAGTATTTTTTCCCCTATGCCATCTATTATGCAAGCAAAAATTTGACTCTTGTTGAGTTAAATTACACTGTTACTGAAAAAGAATTTCTAGCTGTTGTCCATGCTATTAACAAATTTAGACATTACATCACCAACTATGCAACCTTTATTCATACAAATAATTTTGTAATTATATATTTAATGATAAATCTAGAATCACAAAATGGTTATTACTCCTATAAGAATTGAATATCACCATTCTAGACCGACCTAGAAAACAAAACACAGTTGTTGATTTCTTGTCTAGAATTCAAAACAATAAAAATGATACTCCAGTAGAAGATAATTTTCATGATGAATATCTCTTTGCAATATCTACTAAATCTCCTTGGTTTGCAAATATTTCTAATTACTTAGCTACAGGAAAGTTACTTGCATAATTGTTTCATAGAGAGAAAAGAAAAAATATTCAAACAAGTGCATTTTACTCATGGGTTAATGATGTATTGTATAAAAGAGGTCCAGATATCATCATCACAAGGTTTGTTTGAGAAGATGAAATTCCTGATATTCTAAAGCCATGTCACAATGAACCCTGTGGTGGACACTTTGTTAATAAGAGGACTGCCTATAAAATCCTTAATTTAGGATATTATTGTCCATCCATCTTTAAATATGCCAAGGAGTATGTAAAAAGGTGTGACAACTGTCAAAGAATGGGGAAACCTGTTCCTACAGATGAAATTCCATTATAAACTCAGGTACTCATCGAACAATTTAAAAAATGGGCCCTGGATTTTTTTGGACCAATCAATCCACCATAAAATCAAAAGAAATATATTATGGTTTGTAATGATTATGTCACTAACTGGATAGAGGCTAAATCACTTTCTTTAGCTAATGAAAAAGTTGTAGTTAATTTTCTCTTTGAGGATATTTTCACTCGTTTTGGTGTCCCAAGAGAAATTGTGATAGATCAGGGATCTCAGTTTACATCCAAGTTGGTGCAGAGGCTTGTGGATGAATACAATATTAAACACAGAAAATCCACTCCATATCATCCACAAGAAAGTGTTCAAGTGGAGTCTACCAATAAATTTATCAAAGAAATACTCATAAAGACTATACATATACATAGGAAGGATTGGGAAAATAGGTTTCCTGGAGCCTTATGGGCCTACCAGACTACATGGAGGAATACAACAGGACATACTCCCTATGAACTTGTTTATGGGAAGCAAGTCCTATTTCCTATATAATTTTAGATTAAAATCTTCAAGATGACAGTCAAATTTGGGATTGATTTATCATAATCCCATAAGCACAAAATGGAGCAACTTAATGAGCTTGATGAGATCAGGAAAGATGCAATTCGAAAAACTAGCCTAGTCCAGTAACAAAGGTCCAAATAGCATGATAAATATATAAAGGAAAGAAAGTTTCAAGAAGGAGGTTGGACAGTTTTGTTCGATTCAAAGTTAAAATAATTTCAAGGAAAGTTTCAGACTCATTGTCTTGGGCCTTCTCAGATTGAAAAAATCTTTGACAATAGAGCAGTCAGGATAAGGAAAATTGATGAAGAAAATATGCCTCTTCTTGTGAATGGACATCGACTGAAAGTCTATCATAAGCCAATTATAAAGGAGTAGTTTATTAAAATTTTCCAAGATAATAGTGATATGAAGTTGGTGAAGAAGAATCCTTCTTCTTCCCCAACTTAGTCTTCTTTTTATTTTTCATCCAAAAAAAATTAATATTAAATAAAATAAAATAAAAATAATATATATATATATTATTCAAAAAAAAAGGTATAAGTGTGAAAACCAATCAATTATTGGCATCCTTATACAGAAAATATAAGATGAAAATCATAAATTTGACATCGTATATTTTCTATCCCATTCTAAAAATCCCAAAAAAAAATCTTTGTTTCCTTTCTTTTTTTGAAGCAATAAAATAAGTAGCTACATAAATACTTCCATTTTGCAGTTGTCATTCCATTCTGCAACTGATATCACATTCTGCAGCTCTTTTACATTTTCTTACAGCATACTGAAGCAAACATACTAAGCAGAATAAATTGAGAACTCCATTCAAAGACCATGTTGAAGGATACTTGAAGAATCAATACCAAGGAAATAGAAAGGAAAGGTTAGTTCTAGAGGTATGTTACAAAAATTTGCTTAAATAATAAGATCAAAAAATTAACATATATAATGTATATGATCACATGTCATCATTTGATTTGATTTGGACTCAAATAATTTCATAAACCGACCACATCATTCGTACAGTATCTCATAACAATCCATAATGGGTTTTCCCATTTATGATTAAATGGTCATATCCTACTTCTATAACCCATTCATCCACATTTATTAAAACCCCATCAAGTATTCATTTCACTCCTATTTTCCTACAAACCCTCAACATCCTTAACCAGATCCGCAACTCAATTCACTTCACACAGAGAAGAACAATTATGAAGGCAAGACTCTTCACGACAGGAGACATGGGTTTGATAGTGAGGACTGAACCAATGGGAGAAAAATTCATGGAGAGTTATCCTCAGATCAAAGAGATGTTGCAGAAGGTTAAATAGCTTTGGTTTATAGAAAATTTTGACGGATTCCATAAGGAGATAAATAAGTCTTTTGCGAGATCTCTCAACGGAACAGAGGTCGAAATAGGGGACATAAAATTTTTAGTAATCAACGCCTTCATAGATGAAGCTACAGAGCTCCCAAGAAATGGCGAGAGATGGTTTAAAAATAAATAATTTCATAGTGAAGCATGGAAATTTTCCCTCAAGAATCCAGGTATGGACACTTATGTTTACAGGAAAGGTATTCCTAGCTCAACACTCAAGAACAAATGGAAAAATGTGATTTTAATTTTACATAATTTTATCACTTGTGAATGTTAGGTCCCTATATTACTAGTATAGTCCCTTATTGTTATTAGTGTAACCCCCTTATTTTTATTATTGTACCCTTGTAACCCCCATTTTTTTATTATTGTGCCCTTAATTTATTATTGTTAGGTCGGCTATGATTAGATTGTGGCCCACTAGGATTACATTATGGCCACATGGACTCCTATATATAGAAAGGAGGTTTTGTAAATTGTATCATCCAAGAATTGTTCATTTATGTAATGTATTGGAGGTTTCCCCCTCGAAGTGGCTTATTTCTAAGGCGTTGATATCTCTTTTATTCTATTTTTGGAGTTGGTTACACAACATTTGGTATTAGAGCTTTGGATTCTAGGGTTTCGCTGCTCCAAACAGGTCATCGTGGAATTTTCGCTATAAATTTTTTTATATGAAGTTTTAGAAGCTGAAAATTTTAGGGTGTGAAACTAAAATCCTGAGGAAGATTTTATAAAAATTTCAGAGCTTGGTTCGCAATATTTTCGGAGATATGATCTGTGGAAGTTAGGTCTTTTTTCAGGCTCTTAAACAGGTCATAGTGGAATTTTCACTATAACGTTTTTTCTACGAAGGTTTAGAATATGAAACTTTTAGGATGCGAAGCTGAAATCCTGACGAAAATCTTCAAAAAATTTCAGAGCTTGGTTCATAATATTTTTGGAGATATGATATGTGGAAGGTAGTGCTTTTTTAGGCTCCCGAATTTCATCACAGAGAGGTGATCATGGGAAAAGTTCAATAACTCTCTCTCTGAGCATCAGATTGGAGTGTCGTAAAAAGTGGTCGCAATTAAGTGGACTATAGTTTCTTTCATATCAATTTTAGAGGCGAAGGATGAAACAGTGACACGTGGAAATTTGTACAAGTTCGCTCTACTGAACCAGTCCATAATTAGGTCATTGTGGGAGATTGGACATAACTTTGTCTTGGAGAATCAAAATCAGGTCAGACCTGTGGCATTCAAAAGAGAATTCAGAGGGATACTTCAGTGCTAAATTTCAAATTTTGAAGAGCCATGATCACAGAGATAATCCAATTTCAATATCGAGCTCCTCAAAATCAAGAAAAAGGTGTGTGTTTTTTTTCGAATTGCATAAGTCTTGTTTGAAGAATCAATTTGAATTGATTCCAAGGGCATATTGTAGAATAGATATCAGTATTGGGTTCTAAAATATGCCCCGTAAAAATAATTCAACACCCATTAAGCCTTCAGAAGGCTCTACTATGACTCATGAAGATGAAGAATTGCAACATGATCTATCAAAATTACAAGAGCAAGTGCAACAAATTTCACTCTCGCAAAGAGCAACAAAAAATGAAATGTAAGTTTCGAAGAAAGGCGTGGAAGCTAAGATGGATGGCATGAAAGCTGGCGTGGAAGCTAAGATGGATGGCATGTAAGCTAAGATGGATGGCATGGAAGCGGACATGAAAGACAACATGGAAAACATGAAGAATGATCTCAAAACAGACATCGAAGGTTTGACAAAGTTGATACAAGAAATGTTTCCTAATGGTGAAAAGATATTAGAAGAACCTCATGATGAGAACAAAATAAATGTTAATCGTGATTTCATAAACTCTAATGTTGGCGGGAAGAACCACCATATTCCAAAGATGGATATGAGGAAGTTTGATGGAAAGGATCCTGTAACATGGATACTACAGATGGAGCAATATTTTGATCTCCATAACGTACAAAACACACAAAAGTACGCATTGCAACTTTACATTTAGAACAAAATACATTTGTATGGTATCAATGGCTTTGCTCCCGTAAAAAAATTGTCACTTGGTCAATTTTTACGGAGGAAATGATAGCACATTATGAGGATACAAAGAGCAACACCTTCTTTACCCAATTGATAAATCTCAAACAAAAGGGTTTAGTGAGGCAACACATTGAGGACTTCCAAAAATTGAATATAAGGGTAACTGATCTTACAGAGGAACACAGGATTGATCTCTTCCTAGGCACTTTAAAGGATAACATCCAACATGAAGTTCGCGTTTTGGAACCTGATTCATTGGAGAAGGCATTTAGGTTGGCAAGAAAAGTTGAATGTAAAATTATGGCGACAAGGAAACCTACCACTCAATTCTATAAAGAAGGAAGTGTTGCTATGCCTAGATTTCCACAACCTACAAGGTTGACACCACAACAATTGGAAGAAAAAAGAGCAAAAGGGCTTTGCTACGGTTGTGATAGCAAATACACTAAAGGTCATAAGTGTGCTGAGAAGAAATTATTTTACATAGATTGTGAAGAGGAAGAAGAAAATGAACAAGAAGAGGATATACACCAGGAACCAGCTCTAGAAGAGGAAGAAATGAATCCGACCATATCGTGTAATGTGCTGGCAGGAATTACCACTCCTCAAACTCTCAAGATATAAGGAAATATCAAAAAGAAAAAGGTAATAGTGTTGATTGATTCAGGTAGCACCCATAATTTTATTCATTATAAGGTAGCCAAGGAATTAAATTGTTTCCTATACCCAGCACCAGAATGTCAAGTGATGGCTGCAAATGGAGGAACTATAAATTGCCCTGGAAAATGCCATAATATCAAGCTAACCATGGGGGAATATGTATTAACTAGTCCAATGCTTTCCATTCCTACGGGAGGTGCTGATGTTGTACTAGGAGTACAATGGTTACAATCTTTGGGGACGGTAGCTTTTAATTTTCAAGAACTTTTCTTGAAATTTTTTTCAGAAGGAAAGGAAGTTGAATTACGAGGTATTGCGGGGAAGCTGGGAAAGATAATAAGCTCTAATGTCATGAAAAATCTTCTAAAAAAAGAACAACGAGGCGTCATTGCACAATTATGCTCACTAGAAGTTCCAACATCAAAATCATCTATTTCTGCAGATCTCCAACAAGTCTTGGACAATCATTCCAAGGTGTTTGAAACTCCCAAAGGACTCCCACCTATTTGTGATCATGATCATGCTATTCATTTTATTCCATGAAGTGTTCCTCCAAACATCAGGCCTTATAGGTATCCTTACATCCAAAAGAGCGAAATTGAACGTATGATTGCAGAAATGTTAGAGGCGGGTATAATTCAACCTAGTCAAAGTTCTTTCTCTACTCCTGTAGTATTGGTACACAAGAAGGATGGATCATGGTGAATGTGTCCGGATTATAGGGAGTTCAATAAGCTCACCATTAAAGACAAATTTCCCATTCCTGTGATTGATGAATTATTGGATGAATTACATGGAGCAATTTATTTTACCAAGTTGGATCTTCGTTCAGGATATCATCAACTTAGAATGAAGACTGAAGATATTCCAAAAACAGCATTTCGAACTCATGAGGGTCATTATGAATTTTTGGTCATGCCTTTTGGCCTTACCGATGCACCTTCTACATTTCAAGGGTTGATGAATTCCATTTTCAAACCCTTCCTTAGAAAATTTGTGCTAGTATTTTTTGATGATATACTAATCTACAACAGGTCTTGGAAGGATCATGTTGAACATGTTGATAGGGTGCTCAAACTATTGCAAGAGAAACAATTATATGAAAAAACATCCAAATGTTTCTTTGGAGTAAAAGAGGTGGAATATATGGGTCATATTGTATCTCACGAGGGTGTTAAAGTAGACCCTAACAAAATTAAAGCCATTAAGGAATGGAAAGTCCCCACAACCATAAAGCAGTTGCAAGGATTTCTTGGGTTAACCTGGTATTATCGCAATTTTGTTAAGAATTATGGGAGAATAGCAGCACCTCTAACAACATTATTGAAGGAAGATGCATTTTCATGGACTCTTGAAGCAACTAAGGCGTTTGAACATCTTAAAGAGGAAATGTGCCTAGCATCGGTCTTAGTTACGCCAGACTTCACAAAAACCTTTATTGTGGAATGTGATGCCTCAGGAAATGGAATCGATGTTGTTTTAATGCAAGAAGGAAGACCCATTGATTTTGAAAGTCGTCCAATCAAAGGAAAGTATTTACAGAAACCTATTTATGAGAAGGAAATGTTAGCAATACTGCATGCACTAAAGAAATGGAGTACTTACCTAATGGGAAGACACTTCAAGGTAAAAACTGATCATGATAGTCTGAAACACTTTTTGGAACAAAGACTATCTTCAGAAGAGCAGCAAAAATGGGTCAAAAAGATGTTGGGTTATGACTTTGAAATAATCTACAAAAAAGGAAAGCTTAATGTTGTTGCAGATGCACTCTCAAGAAAGAATGAAGAGGTGGAAGCATTGCTTTGTGCCATTTATATTATCTAACCAGATTGGATAACTGAAGAAAGAGAGGAATGGAAGAAGGACAAAGATGTATGGACACTCATTCAAAAGTTGCAACAAGATCCTAGTACATCTGATACATTTAGTTGGAAAAATGATTCCTTATGGTCCAAAGATAGCTTATATCTTTGTAAGAATTCCCAACTAAAACAAAAGACTCTTATGGAATTGCACACTTCTCCTTTAGGAGGACACTCAGGATTTTTAAAAACTTACCACAGGGTGAAGAAAGAATTTTTTTGGTATGGCCTTAAATCTGATATTCAAAAGTTTGTGGCGGAATGTTTGGTTTTCCAGCAGAATAAAGTTGAGACAATTAAGACCCCAGGACTTCTACAACCTTTATCCATTCCAAGTCAACGTTGGGAGGATATTTCAATGGATTTTATCACAGGTTTACCTAAGTCCGAAGAAAAGAGTGTCATCATGGTGGTAGTTGATAGACTTACCAAGTATGCACACTTTTGTGCATTATCTCATCCATTTAAAGCAAGTACAGTTGCTACTACATTTATGGACAGAATTCAAAAGCTACATGGAAGCCCAAGGGTTATTGTGGGTGACAGAGATCCCATTTTTACTGGAAATTTTTGGACGGAGTTATTTTCTTGTTTGGGTACTCAATTAGCTCATAGCTCATCTTATCATCCTCAATCCAATGGTCAAACTGAGATAGTAAATAAATGTTTGGAAGGATATCTTCGTTGTTTTGTATCTGATAAACAAACACAATGGGTCAAGTGGTTACCTCTCACTGAATGGTGGTATAACACTTCCTTCCATACTGCAGAAAAAATGACCCCATTTACGACACTTTATGGATATCATCCACCATCCATCACATCATATTTGAGGGAAAATTCGAAGGTTCAAGTAGTGGAATATCACATCGAGCATCAGCAAGAAGTTCTCCAACTCTTAAAGGATAACCTGAATTTGGAACAAAATCGAATGAAACAACAGGCAGATAAACATCGCAGCAAGAGAAGTTTTGATGTAGGAGATTGGGTATTTTTACGGCTACAACCATATAAACATATGTACCTCAAGCAAGCTAAGAAGGATAATAAATTATCGCCAAAGTAATATGGTCCTTACAAGGTCTTGCAAAATATTGGTACTATGGCATACAAATTGGAGCTTCCTGCTTCTTCGCGAGTGCATCCAGTTTTCCATGTTTCATGCTTAAAGAAGGTTATAGGTGAAAATATTCCAGTTCAAACAATATTGCCAGAACTTGATGAGGAAGGAAAAATCATATTGGAACCTGAAGTGGTCACGAAAACAAGAACTCGACAGCTACGGAATCGATCAATTTTAGAGTATCTCATCAAGTGGAAGAACTTACCCACTGAAGATTCTACATGGGAGGATGAGAAGTTTATAGAGAAGCACCTAGAGCTACTCAAGTGTTGAGGAAAACACTCTTTTGAAGGAGAGGGGAATGTTAGGTCCCTATATTACTAGTATAGTCCCTTATTGTTATTAGTGTAACCCCCTTATTGTTATTATTGTACCCTTGTAACGCCAATTTTTTTATTATCGTGCCCTTAAATTATTATTGTTAGGTTGGCTATGATTAGATTGTGGCCCACTAGGATTACATTATGGCCACATGGACTCCTATATATAGAAAGAAGGTTTTGTAAATTGTATCATCCAAGAATTGTTCATTTATGTAATGTATTGGAGGTTGCCCCCTCGAAGTGGCTTATTTATAAGGCGTTGATATCTCTTTTCTTCTATTTTTGGAGCTGGTTACACAACAGTGAAATCATATTTGGCTGCATGTTTGTTTATCATGCTCGGTCGTTAATGAGATTTTTGGAGAATTGAGAAATAAACCTCCCTTTCTTTCTACTGAATAGTTTAAAGAGAATGTCCACAAATGTACATAAAAGAATTCAGTTCACAGACAACACTATGCACCATCATGGGTTAATAAAAATCCTTCTTGAATTCCATTTGAAAAGTGTAGGAGACTCTTGGGATAGTTTCCTAATCAGAAACCATTTCCAAGATGAGCCAGAGCAGCCTAAGGAAGACAATACTAGAAAAAGTAGAAGAAGGAAGATTGATACAAGCATTAAGGACAAACCTTCACCTCCACTACAACAAGAAGAAGAGGAAATCACCCATGTAGAGTTGATGAAAAATAAGAAACAGGGTGGAGTCAAGACAAGAGGTAAAACAGAGAAGAAGAGCAAGGTTACAAGTGAAGAAAACTTAAACCATCCATAGCCAAGGAGAAGCTCTAGACTTCGAAAGTCCATGAAGAAGACACCATCACAAGGAACAAAGTTTTTGAATTTAGATGAGGAACCTCAGGTGCCATCACCCATAAATGTATCTCCTCCACATAGTCCTACACATTCTCCTGTACATAATTTTGATGGCAGTCCAAGCAGAAAATTTCCAATCACTGACCCAACACAGCAAGAGATATATGACTATATTGAGTCAATGGAGAAAATAAATGCAGAAGTGAATCCAAGTATGCAAGAAAAACCTATCAGTCCACAAGAACCTCTGGTTAACACCCTCAAGCAAGAAATCTAGGAGCTAGAGTTACTGAATAGGCACATTAAACAAGCAAATGAAGCTTTAAAATAACAGAACCACTTGGAGAAATTCATTGGTGATAAAATAATCCTACATTTGGGATTGTGGTACAAAAAGTACATGAAGTTAAAGAAAAATAACAAATATCTGAACATGGTAGTCATCAACCTCAAGTACAAACTCCTTATGAGGAAGCCCAGGATGGAAGTCACCTCAATGAAAAGAAAGAGGAGACAAATATATGTATTAGTAGAGGTATCTGAACAAATGCAATAGGAAAAGAAAGTTCACATTTTTTGTAATTGCATGAGGACATGCAATGGATTCTTAGTGGGGGTATGTTGAACCTCAAAATTGTTCTCTCTAACACCCTTTTTCATCACTTCTTCCTACCTTTTCATAAATCCATAACTCCACTCAATGATAAATGACATATTCTATCTCAGAGAATGAATTTGAATGGTATCTATTTTTATATTTTGATGTTTCTTGTTATTTAAATGAATTTTTGTAACTCAGCTACAGAACGTGTGCTATTCTGCAGCTAATTGTTGTTTCCACGACTACTGTGATGATTTGAAAGGGTTTGAGAAGCGAATGAAGGAATGAATCACATGGGCATGTTTGGAATGATCCACACATGGATCTCATCCTATCCAGCTATTTGAATTCGACAGAAAAGGTGCCTATGCTCACGATCAAAGTTCGGTCAAAGGAAGTGATCCAAGAACGAAAGACTCTCGATTTGCTCTGACGTAGAAAATCAAGAGTTAGCTACTTAGTTTTTCCTTATTTATTTTAGTTATAATTTCCATATGTAAGTAGAAATACCTCAATATAGTTACACTAAAATTTGTTTAAATACCGGTCGTTTTGAAATCGGAAGAATGTCTTAATTATTGTGAACGTTGTATACGCCTTAAAAATTTGTTTTGATAATACGAAGACCATGTTCATTTGTTCCAGATCATTTTTGATGCGCGCATAGTCTGTTAGGATTTCAATTCATTCTGTTGCAGAGGGCCCCTGCACAGAAAGGAGGTTTCATTAGTTGTTTTTAGTTTAAATTTTATTAGCTTTGCTTTGTAAATTCGTAGTTAGATTTGCATTTCTTTTATAGTTAACTTGCAATTGATTCTTAGATTAAATTTCTTACTGTTTCACAGATTAAATTCATGAATGCTTTCTTAGAATTAGTTTGAATTAACTATGTAATCTTATGCTTATCAACGCATCTCAAGAAAGTTTTTTTTTTGTATATTTTCCAAATTAAATTGTGTTTGAAGCATTGTAACATACAGTTATATTAATTTTCTTTTACATGCATTTTATAACGCTTTCTTAGATTAATTTTTCAATTAAATGTACAATCATATGCTTGTTAAATCATCTCAAGAAGATGACTTTGTCATTTTCCAAAATTGAATGATATTTGAATATTTGGTCATACATTAGTTTAGTTTCCTTTATACATGTTTTTAATTGCTTTCTTAGATTAGTTTTACAATTTAAATGTATAATCATATGCTTGTTAAATCATCTCAAGAAGATGATTTTGTCATTTTCCAAAATTGAATGATATTTGAGTATTTGGTCATACAGTAGTTTAGTTTCCTTTTTACATGATTTTTAATTGATTTCTTAGATTAATTTTACAATTTAAATGTATAATCATGTGCTTGATTAACCATCTCAAGAAGGTGAATTTGTTATTTTCCAATTGAATGATATCTGAAGTATTTGGTCATGCAGTGAATCATATTTGCCTTTCAATTTCTTTGAATTTTCTTTTCATTTAGATTATCATTTTCATTTCAATTCTTAAATCATAGGATTTATACTTTCAATCCATGGACTAGAATTAATTTAAGATATAATAGAATTTAGCTTTAATTCCATAAGATAAAAGTCATTAGAATAAATTATCTATTTTTAGATCAGGTTCTAACCATTCAAAGTTTGGTTCATTTTTATGCAATTTAAAATAGTTAAAGAACATTTCATTTTCTTCCTTCTTTCAAAACTAGTTTTCAACATTAAAATTAATTAGGTTTAGTTGATCATTAAACATTTAGAGATTTCATATTTTTTATTTCTTAGATTAATTCTTTTAAACATATAAAAACCCCCCAAAACAATATAAAAACATACACAACAAAGTAAGAAAGAAGGTTAACTAAGCATGCATAGTACACCACACTTCATGAGATTAATAACCTCGGTTGATGATATATGATAGAAATTTAAGACATTAAATTGACTAAACAATGATATGATAAAAATCTTTCACCCTTATCACTAATAATAATATGAAAAAAAATGTAAATAAATGTGAGAAAGAGATAGTCTTAAAGTTGGAGAATGGCATTATGACACTTTATAATATACCTATTGATGAGCCTCATCATCACCCCCCTACTGAAATGGTTTCTCATCCTCTAAGAAACTAGGTCATCCATATTCATCTTTGTCATGGCCATGGTGGCCTCCCTGACATCCCAAGGCACCTCAGATGGAGTGCCCTTTGGTGGGTAGAATCCTGCATTATTTTCTTCTTCAATACACTCTTTCTTCTCTTCATATTGGTCTCTTCCTTCATTTAGTCCCAGTAGCAAAGGTGGAATGAGTTTCAACCCTATATATTGGATTCTCATTATTTTCATAGCTATTTTATAGAAGGGTTTCTTATCCAAGGAATTCTTCATCCTTTCAAGGGAGTGTTATTCTCTATGTTGCAAGATTAGTGGTAAAGCATTCCATCTCATTTGGAAAGCCTAAAAACTGTCCTCTTCCAACAACCTAGAAGTATATTAAATATGAAGAATGGCCTGATCCTAGGTTTCAATATATTTTGGTGCCAAAACAACATAATTGGTAATGAGGATATGATATCTAATGGCAGCCTTGGGACTCACTAGCTTAGATCTGATGTATGGGGATTCCTTCTCTTATTTTTCTATTACCCTTTTTACCTCCGCTGGTCTTGCTTCCTCATGCACTATCCAAGATGCCAAGGCCATCAATTGCATGCCACCTAGTCTAGAATTAGGATCCCAATGGTTCATGTCAGTAGTATTAGGTTATGCATATAAAAATCAGCCATCTTTGCTCTATCCCCAATGCTCTCTTGTTTGCAAAAATAAATAAATTATATGTAACTTTGAAAAGGCATAGAACCATGTCGTTCTAGTGTTTTAATTTGAAATTTTAACCATTTCTCTTTGAGGAAGAGAGAATAATATTTGGAAGGTTGTCTACGTTGTAGTTCCTCCGTACAAAGACTTTCCATAGCTATATGTAACACCCTTTTCCCACATCTACCCAAGTAACCGACCAACTAGGGTAAACATGTGGCGAGAGGCTACTAATATGAGATTCAACCTCCTAGATGACATTAAGGAAGTGGAACCGACTGAAACACCAAAAAAACACCTTACACTGCATCATTGACATCCCTAGGAGGTAACCCAACCTTACAGGGCCATGTTCCTTGAGGGGGGATGGATTTTTAGCCCCTTTGAGGCTTAGTCTTAGGCTTGTAAGGGAAAGGAAGCAGCCATAGACCCTATATCCATGGGATAGCCTTGTCAAGGTAGCGTTTAAGGCCCAAACTACAAATTTTCATCCTATAGCTTCGGGATATGTGCCACATTTTAAACCCTTGAGCCCTGGTCACTGCCCAGAACTTCTTGAAACTTAAATATAGGGTAAATAACATTAAAAAAAAATATGGAAGGAATCACATCAACCATAACTCATCCAACCCGACCCATCCATGATAGGAATTTCGTGAAACATGTCATAAACATAGCATCTACAGGTATAAAAATAAAATTTAAACAAATGGGTCTCTTTCTTATTTGAGAATGGCTAAGAAGCATTGCTCCCCTCCATCATAAGCTATCAAACAATCAATTTTATGATAGATTCATTAAGTATTAATTTATAAGTAAAAACATGGAGAGAGGCATACCTCATCACTGTCACAATACATTCTCATAACCAACATAATACCAACATAAATATGATGGATACATCAACAATAGAATCCATATATAAACCATTGCATATACGCATAAAATACCAAGGCATTGAACCTTTAAGTAATGAATGTAAAAACCAACGTGGAATGGGACTTCCACATTCCACCTGACCATAGATATGGTTGAGCCAAATCTCACTTCAGCGAGTCACCCCCATGCCATATTCCAGGAATTAATATGGGACTTTATCAAACACATCAATCAACACCAAACTAGGACTCCAGAGACAAAATTGTCTCAACCCCAAACTAGTGATTCCACCTCACGGCCATAAATATTTCACCCTTATCACTAAGCATAATATGAAAAAAAATGTAAATAAATGTGAGAAAGAGATAGTCTTAAAGTTGGAGAATGGCGTTATGACACTTTATAATATACCTATTGATAAGCCTCATCATCACCCCCATACTGAAATGGTTTCTCATCCTCTAAGAAACCAGGTCATCCATATTCATCTTTGTCATTGCCATGGTGGCCTCCCTGACATCCCAAGGCACCTCAGAAGGAGTTCCCTTTGGTGGGTAGAATCCTGCATTATTTTCTTCTTCAATACACTCTTTCTTCTCTTCATATTGGTCTCTTCCTTCATGTAGTCCCAGTAGCAAAGGTGGAATGAGTTTCAACCCTATCCATTGGATTCTCATTATTTTCATAGTTTTTTTATAGAAGGGTTTCTTATCCAAGGAATTCTTCGTCCTTTCAGGGGAGTGTTATTCTCTATGTTGCAAGATTAGTGGTAAAGCATGCCATCTCATTTGGAAAGCCTAAAAACTGTCCTCTTCCAACAACCTAGAAGTATATTAAATATGAATAATGGCCTGATCCTAGGTTTCAATATATTTTGGTGCAAAACAACATAATTGGTAATGAGGATATGATATATAATGGTAGCCTTGGGGCTCACTAGATTAGATCTGATGTATGGGGATTCCTTCTCTTATTTTTCTATTACCCTTTTTACCTCCGCTGGTCTTGCTTCCTCATGCACTATCCAAGATGCCAAGGCCATCAATTGCATGCCACCTAGTCTAGAATTAGGATCCCAATGGTTCATGTCAGTCAGTATTAGGTTATGCATATAAAAATCAGTCATCTTTTCTCTATCCCCAATGCTCTCTTGTTTGCAAAAATAAATAAATTATATGTAACTTTGAAAAGGCATAGAACCATGTTGTGCTAGTGTTTTAATTTGAAATTGTAAACATTTCTCTTTGAGGAAGAGAGAATAATATTTGGAAGGTTGTCTACATTGTAGTTCCTCCGTACAAAGACTTTCCATGGTAGTATGTAACACCCTTTTCCCACATCTACCCAAGTAACCGACCAACTGGGGTAAACATGTGGCGAGAGGCTACTAATATGAGATTCAACCTCCTAGATGACATTAAGGAAGTGCAACCGACTGAAACACCAAAAAAACACCTTACACTGCATCATTGACATCCCTAGGAGGTAACCCAACCTTACAGGGCCATGTTCCCTAAGGGGGGACTGATTTTTAGCCCCTTTGAGGCTTAGTCTCAGGCTTGTAAGGGAAAGGAAGCGGTCATAAACCCTATATCCATGGGATAGCCTTGTCAAGGTAGCGTTTAAGGCCCAAACTGCAAATTTTCATCCTATGCCACATTTTAAACCCTTGATCCCTGGTCACTGCCCAGAACGTATTGAAACTTAAATATAGGGTAAATAACATTAAAAAAACATATGGAAGCAATCACATCAACCATAACTCATCCAACCCGACCCATCCATGATAGGAATTTCGTGAAACATGTCACAAACATAGCATCTACAGGTATAAAAATCAAATTTAAACAAATGGGTCTCTTTCTTATTTGAGAATGGCTAAGAAGAATTTCTCCCCTCCATCATAAGCTATCATACAATCAATTTTATGATAGATTCATTAAGTATTAATTTATAATTAAAAACATGGAGAGAGGCATACCTCATCACTGTCACAATGCATTCTCATAACCAACATAATACCAACATAAATATGATGGATACATAGACAATAGAATCCATATATAAACCATTGCATATACGCATAAAATACCAAGGCATTTAACCTTTAGGAAATGAATGTAAAAACCAACGTGGAATGGGACTTCCACATTCCACCCGACTATGGATATGGCTGAGCCAAATCTCACTTCAGCCAGTCACCCCCATGCCATATTACAAGAATGAATATGGGACTTTATTAAACACATCAATCAACACCAAACCAGGACTCCAGAGACAAAATTGTCTCAACCCCAAACTAGTGATCCCACCTCACAGTCGTACATCAGTAATCATCACGGATTGGTCTCCATCCAAGATGATCCAGGGCTCTAGAGTGTTTGTTCTAACCAAGTCTCTAGGACTAGTAACTCAACCCCAACTATTCCCGGGCTCCATAGTGTTTGTCCAACCAAGGCTCCAAGACTAGTAACTCAACCCACCTAGGGATTTCGAGTGTTTGTCCAACCAAGGCTACAAGACTAGTAACTCAACCCAACAGTCGTTTGTCGGGCTCCAGAGCATTTTTCCAACCAAGGATCCAAGGACTAATAACTCAACCCAACAGCTAAAGGAACCATGAGAACCAACCATAAAACAATTAATGGAAATAAACCCACAATCAACATGGCTATCCAGGAAAAGGAAAGGTTAGGCAAATCTGCTTTCAATCTTGAATATCCTCCATGGCCATGATAGATAATAATCAAGTAACCACATGCAATACCATGCATGCCAAAATTAGTGAGGAAATCATACATGCAACTCGGTACTTGCACTCGGAACCTAGTGTAGATGTTGATCCTGATGTCCTCTACGCTTTCCTTCTCTTCCTTTGCTTTCTTGATCCAAATCTCCAAATATTCCACACTCTCCAAGAGTGCTCGAATAATACTCTAAATTCTCAAGAGTATGAGAGAAAGAGAGAAAATAATGAGAGATCCAAAAATGAACTGACCAAGCCTTGCCCACTGATCCTGAGAAGCATTTTTATTAACGAGGCCTTTATTTTCTTCATTTTCAACTATATTCCTTCATTTTCCTCCTCACATGCAATTTGTGACCTTTCACCTTCCTTTTCTCCTATTTTCCATTATTTTCATAAATAAAATGCCAATCAATGCCTCATGCCTTTGCCATTTCCTTTGCCTTTTCCTTTTCCATTTTCCTTAGCCATAATAAACCGAATGAACACCCACTAGGATGTTTTTTCCCACCATTCATCTTGGAATATGTGTCCCATCCACCATGGTATCATATATATTTTTACATGGATATTTACCAGGGCTATTACAAACCCCCCCCCCCCCCCCCTCTTATGGGAACATTGTATTCAATCTTCAATGACACCTACAAACCAAAAAACTTCTAAAAAAGAAAAACATACTACCTATGGAGCTCTATAAAATAAATCGTTGCAATATTTATAATGAATAACCTGCTCAAAAGAAAAATCCATCATGACAATCATACCGTGTACTGGAGCTCTATAACACAGCTCATTACAGTATTTACAATAACAACCACATATACTCTTGCACATTTCTTCAACCAGAAAATAACCCTACTGTTTACGGAGCTTTATAGAACAACTCAATAAAATATTTACAATAATATACACATATACACAAATACACATTTTCTCAACTAGAAAATAGAAGGATGTGATGCCCGTATTAGCAACAAATGAAACTAGAGGCTCACACCTCCACCATCAAGGTAATACTAGGATTCACCTCCTTCCCAGGAAGTCCAGAATCCACTACCAAATTCAAAGCTGCATCCAATGTCCAGCGCTACAATCCTGTGCCACTTGTCCTCTCAGTGAACAGTTACCAGCTCATTGTTCTAGGGCAGACTCCCAATGTGCATCTGGTTCCATCTGGCAATGCTAATGACCAAAACCAATCCATCCCATGCCTTCCCTTCTCTACTACACATTTCCTCACGAAATATGGTAATCCCCTTTTGTGCAGTCACTCACCTTCCAAGTTCTGTTGGCACCCCCATCTCGGGTAGTCCATCCCTTGGCAAGGCTTCCTCCCATCGAAAGATAAAAAAAAAAACAATGCATATATCTACCTCAACCATCATACATGTCATAACATTCTCATGGAAATCAATGGACACTATTGGGTACCAGTGTCCCACAATGGCCCTGCTCCTGAAGTGCTTTACCAGCACACTGCTGCATCTTTCAATTCCTTTTGTTGTTACTGTTAATGCTTGCAATTAGTTTCAACCATCCCAAACTAGGCATTGTATGTTTTCCTATAGAAAGCACATAATTTCCATTAGAATCAAAATAAATTGAAATAAACCCACATCATACCTCATTGGTAGCTTCATCGGTAAGGTACACTTGTACTTATGTTTACTTCCTATCACATAAGTCAAACTAGTTGTTTGATCAAACCATCATGTATAAAAATATCATACCAAGCTCAAAATGAAACCATCATAGATCGAAATCATAATTCACATGCAATCATCATAAACCATAATCATAAATCACATGTAACCTTCATAACCCAGAATCACATATCACATGCATAATAGAACTAAAGTAAAATGTCGATACTTATCCTTCATCAGTCCTTACTTCTACCTTTGTTCTTTATGTACACATGCCGAATTGGTTGCTACACCCGACAAGCACCTAGTGCATTCTCCTCAACCATGTACACATACACACAATGCACAACACGTACATCCACACAAGGTGTGCAACACCATACAATACATACACCCGTGCTCGCTGTACAACACAACAGAATATATATGCGTATACTCAGTGTACAATGAAATACATGTACATGCACATACATCCCGAGTACAATACAACACAATAAATATGCCCACACCAGCATACAACACATACACCTACACCTACACCTCGTGTACAACACAACACAATACATATAATTACATATAGGTACACAAAGTACAACACCTACACCTCGTGTACAACACAACACAATACATATACTTACATATAGGTACACAAAGTACAACATTACGAATACACATGTCATGACACGATGAGTACACCATGCACGTACATAGTAACACATGTACGACATGCACAAAATACCACAAGTATACCAGTACCATATGCACAACATGTGCACAATACCACTTGTACACAACACTACTTGCATAACATGTGCACAACATCACATGTACATGACACCACCTGCACAACATGTACACAATGCCAAATTTACATTACACCACGTGTAAAATGTGTACACAATACCACAAGTACGCAGTACCACATGCATGACATGTACACGACACTATATGTACATAGCACCACATGCACAACATGTACACAACACTGCCTGCACACAACACCACATGTACAACCTGTATACAACACCACATGCACACAACACCATGTGTACAATAATGCACCCAATGCCAGAAGCACATAACATCATATGTATATCACACACACAACACCATATGTACATATCACTTCATATTTAACATGTACATAGCACCATAGGTACAAAACACCGCATATCCAATATGTGCATAGATCCATATGCACACAACACCATTTCATAGCCAACATGCACACAATACAATATGTACACAACACCACATATCTAACATGTACATAACACCATCTATACCTAGCACTAAATATGAAATATACACACAATACCATATATATAGTAGGCATACAACTTAATATGCACACAATACTACATATGCAACAATACACATCACAATAGGTACAATCACTGAATATACGACATGCACAACAATAGCACTATACATCCATAAACTAGACACTGACCCCACAAGCAACCTTGCTTCTACTGTCTTTCCACTATCCATGCTTATCCTAGCATGCGTCAATTCACACTACTTTCACATCGTTGATGTACCTCTCAGCATTACATGTTCATAAACATAGGCATAGTACAAGCATATAACATTAAATCATATCCACATGATATTGACCTCATAGATATGTGAAATTTATTCTACCACTTGATTCCTCGTAGCCAGGAACCTCTTCATTCCATTCACATGCATAAGCAATAATTCATCCACAAGAGTGATCTTTGAAACCCTGTCATACTGTGACATAGACACACACACACACACATATAATCATTAGCATAAAACCATCAAGATCCATGAAGACCTTGTCAATCAACGACATACATACATACAAGTATACATATGTAAACATCAACAAAATAATGATCACAATGCAATGACTAGATATCATAAGGTCTAGGTTAAGAGAATTCCTTATCTATGCACAACATGCACAACAGTGAGAACAACAGCTCCCAACATAGCCAAGGCATCTAACACCTCATTCATTTTACATTTTTTGTTTCCTTTCTCATGTTTGTACTTCCACCAACCATTTACCACAACAGACCCAACTTGTCCAATCGACTGCCAT
The DNA here is from genome assembly GCA_034641835.2 of Pinus albicaulis. Classification (NCBI taxonomy): domain Eukaryota; kingdom Viridiplantae; phylum Streptophyta; class Pinopsida; order Pinales; family Pinaceae; genus Pinus; species Pinus albicaulis. The sequence continues at coordinate 922,794,853 of CM076579.1, forward strand.
ACTCTTACCTTCCGCTGCGCTTACTCATCCACTAAGCTTCATTCATGTCTTACATTGCCCGTTGGGTACCATAGATCTCTCCCCAAGCTCCATTAACTTTCCTCTTTCCCAAAAAAATTACAAGACTCTCAAACAAAAGCCAATAACAAAAATGAAGAAAAATACCATGAGAACCAAAATCAATATGACACCACAAAAAAGTGGCATAGTTGTGCACCAGACACAATCAAGACTGCAAATCAAGTGCCAATAAATAAAAATACCGAAAGAACAATATTTTACAACAAACACCATGACTCAATCCCCATGGTTCCCAATAATTCCAAGGAAAGCTCAACCCGATCCTTCTTCAAGATTTCATGGAAGTCCCTTGCCATGAAATCCCCTGCATCGTACTACCATAACCACACAATTGTCAAAGCATAAATAAATATACCAATATACTTGTCATATTACCTTGTTGCGCCAAGCACTAACCTTTAACTAAACACACATGTCAACGATATGTATCAACATAAAGCCAACATATCTATCAATTTAAAATCAACTTTTACCAATACTAACAACCATGTCATAATCCATCGGTCAAATCACATTCATCGTTCATAATACATAATGTTACAACTATCACCTACTTACACTCAGGTACATATCATCCATCCCAACATGTGTGTTAGTACAACCATCTTAAAAGAATACCATTTTGTCATGCAATCTTACAGGCAAATATAATCATATCATGTAATTAATCAAACATTCAATCAACTTGCAAACATACCATGCTAAATAAATCAACTAGATGATGTAATAGACACAAAATATATTACATAATCAAACAATTAAGCATCAAGTACATGCCATAAGAAAACTCATACCTTGATGTATCTTAGGGGAGGGTATCTTATTTGCACAATCAATCTATATTAGAAAAATATAACTTCAAGACACATCATCTCAACCTAAATAAGCTCATGACATCCATAATAGTAACTAGCTAACAAGTTCACATCATAGACTCATAAACATATGTAATTCATGCATATCAATCACATATATACAATTAGTCTAAATTAATGCAACACACTATCATAATTAGGTTGAATCATACATGAACGTCATAACCGTAACCAGTTGCATGGGCCAGTCCAATTTTTGCATAATTCATATAACATCAAAATCTTAGTACAGTAACCCTAATCATCAAGTTAATTAACACATACTGATCAACAATATATAACATAATCATCGATCTAAATACAAGTTAACATATAACATGCTCATCAATGACACATAACATAATCATCAAGTTAACCCATCATAAACAACAACAAGTTAATCATGTAACTTAATCATCAACAACATATAACATAATGATCAAGTTAATATCATGCCTAACTAACCAACACATGTGCATATAATCACACTAGTTAACTAGCATCTATCATGTGTGTAACCATAACATCAATAGAATGAAAGGCATGAACATAACCATAATGTATATGACTACGCTAATAAACTAGCATTTAGAAAACATGTAAGAAAAATAACAATAGAATGGAAAACATATAATTAACCCTAATGTTTACAACAATCATGAATCACATACCTGCATGCTTGTGTGGTGATATTCCCTTACCCCAAAGTCCATTGTTGCAACTTCACTTTACCGATCTGCATCTCCTACTCTATCTCAGCCAACAGATTAGCATCGTAACATACCAATATCATCATGATGACCTAATTGCATACAATGACCTTAAGCACAAAAACCTCAATCAAAACAATGAAAACTTGACCATATGCACCCACTTGACATGTATAATCAATCATGAATGACCAATGCATGTCTCACATATAGCATCACATAAGTAATCATGCACGGAAAACACCCAAGCATGACCAATATGTGACCTAGCATAAACAAGCAATACATACACAACATGTAGCAACATGTAAGCAAGTATACATGGTCAATCCATAAGCATGATCAATGCATAACCAATCATACACTCATGACAACATGTTGACAACAACATCATCAACCCTTCCATGGTGACACCACTGCCACCATGGCCAACATAACACGGATGCAACAAGAAAATATAGACTACAAGCATACTACACATGCATGAAACTGACATAAACACATGATCCACACACCACCCATCTAGTCCAAGGGTTGAACCATGCTTTGATACCACTTTGTAATACCCTCTTCCCACATCTACCCAAGTAACCAGCCAACCGGGGTAAACATGTGACGATAGGCTACTAATATGAGATTCAACCTCCTAGATGACCTTAAGGAAGTGGAACTGATGGAAACACCAAAAACACACCTCACACTGCATCATTGACATCCCGAGGAGGTAACCCAACCTTCCAAGGCCATGTTCCTTGAGGGGGGACTGATTTTTATCCCCTATGAGGCTTAGCTGCGAGATTGTAAGGGCAAGGGAGCGGCTATAGACCCTATAGCCACATGCTAGCCTTGTCAAGGTAGTTGCTAAGGCCCAAACAACGAATTTTCTGCCTGTAGCTCTAGGATTTGTGCCACATTTTCTGTCCCTGAGCCCAAGTCATTTCCTATAACTTACTTTAACTTCATGAGAGGGTAAATAACATTAAAATAAACATATGGAAGCAATAACATTAACCATAACTCATTCTTCCCCACCCAGCAAAGACAGGAATTTCGTCAAACATGTCACAAACATAACATCTACAAGTATAAATAGCATATTTAAACAAAGGGGTATCTTTCTTATCTAATAATGGCTAAGAAGCATTTCTCCCCTACATCATAAGCTATCATACAATCAATTTGACCATAGATGAATTAAGTATTCATTTACAAGTAATAACATGGAGAGAGCCATACCTCATCATTGTCACAATACATTCTCATAACCATCATAATACCAACATAAATATGATGGATACATCAACAATAGAATCCATATATAAACAATTTCATATACGCATCAAATACCAAGGCATTGAGCCTTTCAGTAATGAAAGTAAAAAACAACCCGGAATTGGACTTCCACGTTCCACCTGACCATAGACATGGTTGAGACAAATTTCACTTCATCCAGTCACCCTCGTGTCATATTCCAAGCATGAATGTGGGAATTTATCAAACACATCAATAAACACCAAATTAGGGCTCTAAATACCAAACTGTCTCAATCCCAAACCAATGATTCTACCTCATGTTCGGACATCACTAACCGTCACGGATTGGTCTCCATCCAAACTACTTTGGGGCTCCAGATTGTTTGTTACAACCAAGGCTCCAGGACTAGTAACTCAACCCCAGTTTTTCCCGAGCTCCAAAGCGTTTGTCCAACCAAGGCTCCATGACTAGTAACTCAACCCAACAGTTGTCTGTTGGGCTCTAGAGAGTTTTTCCAACCAAGGCTCCAGGAACTAATAACTCAACCCAACAACTAAAGGAAACATGAGAACCAACTAGAAAAAAACCAATGGAAATAAACCCACAATCAACATGGATATCCAGTAAATGGAAAGGGTAGGAAAATCCACTGGAAATCTTGGCCATCCTCCATGCCCATAACATATCATAATCAAGAAACCACATGCAATACCATGCATGCCAAAAATAGTGAGAAAATCATACATGCAACTCGTTACCTTCACTTAGAACCTATTGTAGATACTAATCCCGATGTCCTTTGCGCTTTCATGCTCTTCCTTTACTTTCTTGATCCAAATCTCCAAATATTCCACACTCTCCAAGAGTGCTCCAAGAATAATCTAAGTGCTCAGGAGTATGAGAGAGAGAGAGAGAATAATGAGAGCTCCAAAACTAAACTGGCCAAGCCTTACCCAATGATACTTAGAAGCATTTTATTAATGAGGCCTCTATTTTCTTCATTTTATATTATTTTCCTTCATTTTCCTCCTCACATGGAATATGTGACCCTTCATTCCTTTTTTCCTATTTTCCATTATTTTCATAAATAAAATGCCAATTAATTCCTCATTCCTTTTCCATTTCCTTTGCCTTTGTCTTTGCCAATTTCCTTAGCCACAATGGGCTAGGTGTTGGTGTTTTCCATCTTTTAATTTTTGACACATTTCCATGATGGATTGCGGGAGGAAGTATGACACACTAAGTCTTTGAGCAAGAGGTGATTCTGCCTTAAATCTAAGTTCATGAAGTAGCCTAAAGTGGTAGGAATATACCACACTCATCCTACCCTCACAAGAGATGTAATTCAGAATATGATAAGCCACGTCATCCCATGGATAAGGTAGGATTTATCTCCTAACTCCATTTTTTTCCTCAACTGGCTTCTCTTTTTTAAGGAAAAAATTCTTTTTGGCAGTGACACTAGTGGCTTTGTCCTCTATGGTCCATTTTGTCCCTAAAGGAAGGGTGGTTACTTTGATAGTTATCTTTGGGATTATAGATATAACCAACACCCTCACAACAATGGTGGAATTTTCCTTTGTTTGTGAATTCAAAGCCATGGAAAACTCAAGGGAAAGGTCATCATCATGCCCCTTTAGTAGCTCGAAAAATCCCAGCCATTGGTGTCTCCTAAAAATGTTGACCACAAGAGTGTGTTGGTGGATTATCTTGGTATCTGAAGGATATATTTTGTTAAAACATCCTCCCATCTTCTCTTTATGTCCTTAATTCAATGAGGGAGAGATGTTTTCTTTATGGATTCAGTGTCTAGTTTGATGGTAGAAGGGGGTCAAAATCCCTTATCACTCCAATTTCTTATGCTTCAACCACTATCTTCTTTATACATACCCTTTAATTGCACAATTATACTACCATTATATATAAAATTTTAAGAGAATTTCCATGCAATTTTCTTGGATGAATGAGGGAGATGGTTAAACTTACTTCTTTGACAAGTGCTATGAGATGAATATGGAAAATGGAAAATTTGGAGTCAATTAGGACCTGTGTTGCTCATTTCCACCCTATCAGCCCTCCAGTAGCAATGTCTCGGCATCTTCTGTAGCAATTACAATCTTCCTGCAGCACCTTCTTGTAGCAATAGTAGGTCGAGGTTCGAAGCTCCTCAGTGGCGTACCAAGCTTGTACTCTCTCTAGTTGTTCTTGAAATGAGTGAATATGCCAAGGAAACTGAGCCAAAGTACATAATATGTTATTTTTAGTTGGGGCTTGGAGCATAGTGATGATCTGTCATTCTCATGAGATTTCTTTTTTTGGACCGTTGTCCCCACTCGGAGAAATCATTCTCCCTTCCCTCATAATCACCACCCACTAATAGTGAACGTAACTCCTCTTATGTGATATCTCCACGTTACATGGGTGTCAATTTAAATTTTAGTTTACTAGCCAAGGGTGGCCAAGTTAACTAGCCACCTCCAACTTATTAAAACATATCCTCTTGACATTCGTTCATTTTACCCATTTACACATAGGGAGAAAGTGAGATACTTCCATACCTAATCCTACCTCATGGTTTATTTTCTACAAGGACTTGCATGCTGGAACTGAACCATTTTATTGACACCAAGGGAATTTGACTTGTTTGCTTGTTTCCTTGTCTATTTATTCATTTTATTTGTGATTCTTTATTGTGATGTTTTCTATGTGTGTGTAGATACTTTGTGGATTTACATGTTGTTGTTGGTGGAGAGTCTTCCTAGGAGTGCCATGACTCCTCTAGAGTTGTTTCACAAGGTCCCACTTCCTCCTTTCATGAGAAATAAAACAACATAGCTCTCTCTGTGGTGATTGCACAGGTTTACCACAGGACGAGGTTTTCTTCCTGTAGAAGTATGTTCCTTTTACCCTTGGCTCTTGAATTTGCATAGGGTGATGAGGGAAAGTGTGATTAGACCCGATGATAGTACTTAGGAAAATGAGGGAGCAGTGTAAGCTTGTAGAAATGAAGATTAAGACCTCTATCATTTTGTAAAAGCTTTTTGAACATGTAGGACATAATGGAGGGTTTGAGTGAATTAATTTGTGAAGTGGGATGGATGAGTGATAGATGGATGGTGAAAAGATATGAGGGAGCCTTATTCATCATTATTTGGATCATAAGGCTCCTATTGGGTTATCCTTTCCCTCAGATCTCCCTCCTGGACCTTTTATGCACCCTCATGTAGCACCAGAGGACCTTCTTGTAGCATTATAGGATCCTCTTATAGCAACACAAAGAGGAGATGAAACTTAAGTTTTGAGATAATGAAATGGTGGATATATATGAAGATATGAGTGGAGATGATGGAGAGGGAGTGAATGGATGGAGGAGTGAAGGAATGATTGAAAATTTATTTGAACTATAGCCATAATTTACTACTATGTATAGGCCTGTAAAACAATAAAAAGGTTAGAAACCATGGCGTCATCTTGTGTTGTTCTTCCCTTTTTTCTTTTGTTTGTTTGTTTGTTTTTTATTTTATTTTATTTGAGAGACATGTAGGTTGCCTCTAAGGAGGTTTTCAACCTACATGCCTACGCTGGGTGCCTCAGAGGAGGTTTTCACCTAGGGATATTTATTATTTTTCTTCCCTTTTTTGCTCCAGGACTTCCTCAGAGAGGTTTTAAATCCTGGAGTTGGCCTTAGATGCCTCAAAGAGGTTTTCAAATAAGACTTTTATTTTTTTTTTCTTTTTTCTTTTTTTTCTTTTTCTAGGAGGATTTTGAACTGGAAGCCATGAGACTCCTAATCACATTGACTTCTTTGTTGATTATACTGATGAATTCTACCTTAGACATTGGTCTCTTTTATAACTTCAGTCTATAACCATTGAAAAGCAGAGGGATCCTCTCCTAATAAATGGTTCTAATATGGAAAACTCCATGTTCATGAAATTTCTCTATCAAGTATGGACGTAACCACCTTGTTATTAATTTCCCTTTGAAATCATTGAACCTAGAGTCATGGAGAAAGGCCCAATACCCTTCTTGAAAAATATTTTCCTTTATGTGCTTATCATGCCACACCTCCCTCTGTAATTATATAACTTCAATGTATATGAGGACCTGCATTATGAACTCATCCAAGCCATTCAGTTGGAGCATCCTTCCTTGTTCTGCACTTGTGATATCTAAGTCCAATTTGGCTGCCATTCTCAAAGTGTTATAATCAAATTCAATAGAAAAAAAACACTTCTTCCCATTAAAAAAATCATATGGAGTGAATCATGTTGTTGTCCTATAGGTGGTGTTATAGGCCCAAGTGGCCTCCACTAATCTTTTTACCTAATATTTCCTCCTACTGCTCACCACCTTGGTGAGGATTCCCTCCAATGCTCTATTAGTAACCTCTACTTTCCCATTTGTTTGAGGATGATAGGAAGTGGATGTTTTGTTATTGACATTATGATGACTCATGAGATTCTCAATAAAATGTGATGTGAATTGAGCTCCTTGATCGGTGATTATCTCCCTTGGATACCCAAATTTGTAGAAAAAATTTTCCCTTAAGAACTCAGCCACTTTTTCCTATGTTTTTTCTTTGACAACCTTTGTCTCAACATGGTTTGTATCCATTTGCAATGAAAAGTTATGAATAATTTCAATCTTTAAATCCTCAAACATGTTCTATATTTCCCATCTCACTTTTGATGGATGAGGTGGAGGAAAAGGTATTGGCCAAGCCTTGGTTACTTCTACACTTTTTTCTGGCTGCCCTAGAGTGGCTTTTGAACATGGTTTTAATGCAATAATATGAAAATTGATAGATATCCCCTCCAAATATAATGTTGTGGGTCTCTAACACTTCCTCCCTAATCCCTCGAAGAAGAACTAATGTGAGTGATCTAGGATCAAGGGTGCAGTTGGCCATCCTATAGTTAAGTTCAAGCCTTTCCTTGTAGTCTTCTAAAGATTCATCGGGCCCTAGGGTCATCATAAAGATTTATTCCTTGGTTTATTTGGATGTAAAATATTCTCTGTACTTGTTATTGAACGACTCCTGCATTTGGGCCTAGGTATTGATGTTACCCCCAGGCAAACACATGAACTAGTAGAAGGGTGCATCCTTAAGGGTAAAGGGGAACAACTTGAACTTTTTTTCGTATGAGGCATAGTCATAGGTCCTACAAAAAACAAAAAATTTAAACATGAAGGTATCAAGGTTTTTAGAGGTTAGGCCATGTGAGTGTGGGAGGTTAGCATGGTTGATGTTCTTCATCCTGGCCTCCCCAATGGTTTCTATTATGGGAAAGACCTCATTGTTTATGTTATCAACCATATCTTGGATAGGTGAAGTAGGTTCTTCTTATTCCCTAATAGGTTCTTCAAAAATTTCAGGGTGCTCACCTAGAGGGTATTCTAACTCCCTTGAATTTAGAGAGGGAATCTCATAGTCACTGAATAAGTGTGAAGGTTGACTGTCTGAGGATGTGGGTGTTTTTGGTATAAATTTTCCTTATTTATCCCTACTCCCATAAGGCATGAAATATTTTTTTTTTTTGTTTTTCTCACTTTTTCAAAATTGTATGCAAAACAAAAAGAAGTAAACAATGATTAATCATAAACATTCATCTACGACACCTCCCTGACATATAACACCAAAAAGTGGTGAGCCCTAGTATTGCACCAAGAGTGCTGCTACTCTCAAGGGATTCTTAACTCTATTTATCAACTCAAGGTTCAAACAAACTTAGAGGTGACAATTCTATATGCACAAAATATGTATTCCACTCATGCCACCCTCACCTAGGTATTTTGATCAATATTTATTCCAGTTCATTCCTTCTACTGAATTAGAGTGAAAAATAGATGCATATGCAATGTATAAACTATTCTTGACTGAAAAAAGAGGAATGTTATCAATTTCAACTTGAAAATGCTATTGAAAAAAATCATGACTATGAAAAATATATCCTACTTTACAAAAACGAAATTATACTATATTGAAATCATCTATCTAGTTATCAAACCTATTTGCAGTAAAGGAATTGATTTATATTGCATAACCTATCAAACAATAAATCAATATTCTATCTACTATTTAACTAGATCACACTTGCATATAAATCATTTTTCTATGAATTCTGTGATAAAATACCATGATATTATGTTTTTGTAGCAAGGAAAAGGAGGGTTTGGAGTGGAATAGGAGTCTCTAATGGTCATGAAACTAGAGCTAGGGGTCAATAACATCTTAACCCAAGCTCAAGTTGCAGCACAAATCAAAACTAGGCCAAGAATGAGGACCTACAACTAGGATACAGGAGGCTGCTACAAGAGCCATGTATTACTACAGGAAGCCATGTAATGCTACAGGAAGGATGTTAGGAAGGTTCAAGAGGTAAGGGAGATGGTTAGAAGGTGTAGGGAGGTGAGTGGATGTGAAGGAAAGTGGGTGAAAGGTGACCAACACCTCTAGCCAAACTCATAGCCTCTTGAGGGCCCGTTTTACACTAGAAGATATGCTCTCAGTGTTCATGGAAAAATGACCTCATAAAATAAAATTATAATGAAAAAATTTGTAGTTTGGAAGAGGAAGTGATGGAGTCCAAGGTGGAGGTGGTGAAGGTTCCTTTTTCCTGCATATACAAACAACCCTACAATCATCACATGCATACATTCATTGATCATTGACAAAATGAAACAATTAGAAGTGGAAAATATGAGTTGAAATTAAAGGTTATCTAATTTGTGCTAAAATTATGATATAATAAACAAATTAAATTCTAAGCTACAACAAAAATATGCAGAAAAATATAAATAACATAAAGATGTTTCCAATAAATCATAAACAAAATGTTTTTGGGATGTGGTTGGAGGTCCTTCTACTCATACTCCCATGAGAGAGATGATGAATAGGCTACAATCACAGAGCTTAATGGAGTATTCTTCTACTTAGATGCAAGAAACTAAACAAAACTTTGAAACTAAAATAAATATACAAGTACACAAGAGGAGCATAAGCCACTGGGTTGGGCCCAAACCCAAGAGCCTCAACCCCCTGAAACTAACTTAGTAATGAATCAAATAGAAGCTTATCCTTATCATTGAATCAAGGTATAATATCTCACATAATAGTCAAAATATAAAAATTCTTGAGCTCAATAACTACCCAAAAAAAAAAAACTTGAATCATAATGATCTCTTCTACAAGAGGGTAGCTAGCAATAACTCCCTAGTAAATAGGAATATTATCTCTTAGAACTCGAGAAGAGTGGAGCTTGAATCCTCATGAATTTCACTTGCTTGGCTTCCAATGGCCTCGATTTGATGAGAGAGATCTTGATGTGATATTGGGTTGATTGAGGGAGTTAAGGAGGTGGAAAACCCCCTATAATCTCTCGCTATTGCCTACTCTGAGCCCCTACATAGAAATTATCTCAAAAATTGCTCCATTTCCTACAATTAAATACTATTATGCTACATGATATGGGCTACATGATATGACAAACATATTTCACCCTTCTCATTAAGCATAATATGACAAAAAATGTAAATAAATGTGAGAAAGAGATATTTTTAAAGATGGAAAATGGAATTATGACCCTTTATAATATACTATTGATGAGCCTCATCATATTGCACATTGAGGATATAGGGTACTTCTTTCAGACCAAACATTTCACTTATCCTTTTGATATAATACCAATATCCTCATTTCCCCATTATTAATTTATGAATGCATTCAATATGGTAGAAATATTGTGAAAATGTGATTAATTCTTTAATGTTAGACGTGTAGACTTACACATGTGTACATAATAACATTAAATTCATAAGTAAATAACATTAAATAAACATGATAATAAATAAGAAATGGGCACTTATATTTATGGAATTCAATCAACAATTGGTCGTAGAAGAAGGACGTTCCACCCAAAAATAGGTTCATTATTGCACTTAATATCTCTACAATGGGCCAATCTTGAGCTTAGGCTATGAGTCCGCAAGGATGAATTATCCTATGGATGGATATAGTCCTCCCACATAGTCCAAATGCCATAATTTATATAATCTATTAATTCATATAACTATCCTAATTTTATCATCCATCTTCCCCTTTCAACTTATACAACCCAAGGAATGGGATCTCCTCCACTACCATTTCCTCTAGGGATTTAGTATAGATAATATAGGAAATATTTCTAATGGGATCTATGGATTCTCAATTGTAATGGAATTTCTGAATGATGGTAGTTCCCCTTGCAAATGGGCATTAATTTCCCAAAGTGTTCAAAAAAACCATAACCATCATAATTATATATCATCCATGGTAGCATAGGTTATCCCCACAACCTTTAGGAAGAATGATGGAAAAAACTATCTTGCATAACCAGAAGTCATAGGTTATATTTTCATGCTCAAAATTCACCATGTGCCTTCTTAAGAAGCCCATGTGTCTTACTTTTCCCCACTAACTCCAAGGTTAATATGTATTAGTATAATATGAAGTAGGTGTCTTAGGCTTACAATAAAATAATATTATTTATTTTTAGTCTCATTTTAAGCCCCCTAAGATCCTTTCTTTGCTCTCTTGTGGAATCATATCCCCCAAGTTTTTGTCTTTCTCTATATATCATTAGTAATGCATTTTTATCATTAAACTTCATTGTAAATTATTTACACATTACATCAATTGGATCTTGGACTTATGTCATATACACACTTATACATGGCTAATATTGGGATCAAAATTGATTTGTTACATTCCCCTCCCCTTAATTTTTTTTCCATCCTCACTTTATATCATCATGCATATATAAAATATTTTTTGTTTCAACATTTCCAAAAAAAATTGGTACTCCTGCCACATCACATCCTATAGCTCCACATCACTTTTTCAATGCTATAGTACATCTACTTGGGATTTAGTTGTCCTACGACTTTATTCCTACACATTGTATCTTTGTTGTTTAACATTCATATTAGTTATAGCTAGAAGTATCCTTATAGTTCCATATATAATGTTCTCATGCTCATAGAGTAATTGTGTCCTTTTTCCTTTGAAATATCACTATCCTTAGTGTTCTTCTTTCCAACTACTCAAAGCAGGTCTTCATATTTAGTTTTTCATATAACAACCATTAAAAAAACATACATGATATATCCATTTTCATATATAAATTATCTTATTCATAAGACTTGTAAGCATGCATTCAAAAATAATAAGTATGTTATAGTAATTCAATGCTTATCTATCTATCTATTTCCCTACTTCTAAAAACTACAATAGGCAGGAATTTAGTTCATTTTTGTTTATAACGCACCTTTATTGATTTAAGCCATCATGCCACATGAATATTTGTCAATAAATTGATTTAGGTTGATTCTTCCTTTCCATACTCATCTTTCTAGGATTATACATCCAACTATTTACTAAGTACTAAGTACTGCCTCGAGCAATCCATCTTACCAAGGTTTTCACATGCAAGGAGATCATCAACTTACTACTAGCCACCAACTAGAAATCTCCAATCAATAACTTGTGGCCACCATGGGGTCTTAATGTCATCATAGTGCCTTTCTTCTCAATATTTTGTTCTTTCACTCATTGTCATTTTCTACAATTTTAATCTCTTGACATAGTTTTCTATGTAGTTCATCCAAGTATTACTTACTATGTCATGAAATTCTTTCACCACATCCACAAAAACTCTTGAAAAAATATCAAATTTTATGATTTTGTAGCAATTCCATCATTTTAGTGATCAACATATTAATTTCAATAAACATAAATCAAGTATGCATTCACATTGATGGGCCACATAATTATCACATTTTCATCATCTTTCTATCATCCTTTACATATATTCTTCCCACCCATAACCCTATATTTATCATTTTTAATGCTCAAAGCCATAATCTATGGTTAAGGTGTTTTCTATTTCACTTCTTTAGTATTTCATTTAGAAATTTTATTAATATTATAATAAATGTGTATTTTATATTTAATTATGAGTGAAGGACAAGTTTTTATATAACATTACTTCAAGTTCTTATGTTATGGGTTCATAAGGTATAAGGTTGAAGAAAATTGGAGTTAATAGTGCATATCATTTGTAGATCCATGTGTTGTAGATTTATCATGTTACAAATGAGGGAATTGGCCACCAAAAATCAAATAGCCACTTGGGGAAGATAATAAAGATATATATTTCACTATTTTAATTATTGGAGGCTAGATTTGTATGTGCTCATGTGTGCATATCATTTTTTATTTCAGATTTAATGATCTCCCATATATATGCCATGGATCTAGGGAGTCCAAAACCATTAATAATTATTTTTAAAATATTTTGGATAAGTTATTATAGCCTAGATAACTTATTGTGTAATTAACAATTAAATGCATTCCAAATTACAATGAGAATTAGAAATAATAATGGAAATCATTCTATATTTTATAAATTTTTAAAATATTTGTAACCACTAGAGATTTATTGATTCTCAAGTGGATCTCTATTTAAAAATTTGTTATTTTTGTTTTAGGGAAAGCTCATGTATAAAAAGGGGATTCTTGGGAAGAGAGGGGTCATTCATCTGGGATTGGAAGAGTTATTCTTTAATATAAATACTAGTCTCATTCTTATTTATTTTGTATGTTATAAAGGTAGTGATCCATTAGAGATATTTTTAGGTCTAAAAAGGCTCTCCTAAGGAATATTATAAAATAATTGTGGAAATAATAAAATAATATTAGATTACCTCATCAAGTTTTGGAGGGAAAAAAAAAGCTACTTTATCAACTGGTATTTTCAAGTTATCTCCCTATGATTTTACTCAAATTTCGAGTGGGAGCACTTGTTGGATGAAAAATTCAGTTTTTCATCCAAGGAGTACCCATGTCGCATACTTTAAATGGACCCTACTACAAGAAAAACGTGAAATACATGAAAAAACATGATTGCAATAACATTTTTTCATGTATTTCACATTTTTCATGCAGTAGGGTCTATCGAAAGTGTGCAACATGGGTACTCCTTGGATGAAAAAATAAATTGTACATCCAACGAGTGATCCCACTCAAAATTTGAGTAAAATCGTAGGGAGATAAGTTGAAAATACTAATTGATTTTTTTTTTAAATCTTTTTACTTCAAAAATGGTGAATCATCCCCCATGGTTGACATCATCATATTGAATCTCATTGGTTCTTATAAAGTTGATTTTTGTTGTAAATTTTTTATTTTAGGCCCATTTTTTACCTCAAAATTTCTCTAATGATTAATGAAGGACAATTTTAGGGGCTAAATTTCAAAGATGGCCTTATTTTTTATGTTTTCCCCCCAAAAAATATTTGTTAATTTCCATTTTTTCTAAAAATGATTCGCTCAAATTTTATAGGATAAAATTATTTTACCTTAAAATTCACAAAAAAAATTATGGTGGCTGTATAAAATCATTACAATTTTGAATATTACAAAAATATTGCCAATCATTTTATGCCTTACATATTGGGGACTAGTAAGATTCACCCAAGTTTATACACTTTACAATAATTTAGTTTCTTTAAAATTTTCGTTGGTGTTGATGTATGTTAACATAAACACTCTATTCTATGGAGGAAGGCCCATGCTAATAGAGAAAATTGTTGCGTAGTTTAAGTAAATTTTCAATTATTATTATGCAATTTCATTTATTTCTGCAACTATTCATTTCAAAATCAATTTTAAGTGCTATAGATTCTACAAATTATTAGTTCAAAATCAAGCCCTAGTACAAAATAAATTATTGCCAAAGTATTATGGTCCTTACAAGGTGTTGCAAAATATTGGTACTATGGCATACAAATTGGAGCTTCTTGTTTCTTCGCGAGTGCATCCAGTTTTCCATGTTTCATGCTTAAATAAGGTTATAGGTGACAAACTTCTAGTTCAAACAAAATTGCCAGAACTTGATGAGGAAGGAAAAATCATATTGGAACTTGCAGCAGTCATGGAAAAAAGAACTCAACAACTACGAAATCGATCAATTTCAGAGTATCTCATCAAGTGGAAGAACTTACCCACTAAATATTCTAAATGGGAGGATGATAATTTTATACAGAAGCATCCAGAGTGACTCAAGCATTTAGGACAACACTTTTTTGAAGGAGAGGAGAATGTTAGGTCCCTATATTACTAGTGTAGTCCCGTATTGTTGTTAGTGTAACCCCCTTACTTTTATTGTTGTACCCCTGTAACCCCCATATTGTTATTATTGTGCCCTTACATTATTATTGTTAGGTCGGCTAGGATTATATTGTGACCCCATAGACTACTATATATAGAAAGGAGGTTTTTTCATTTAAATCATCCAAGAATTGTTCATTTATGTAATGTATAGGAGGTTTCCCCCTCGAAGTGTCTTATTTCTAAGGCTTTGAACTATTTGTTTCTTCTATTATTGGAGCTGGTTTCATAACACCTAGGCTCGTCCCTCAATTCCACTACTCCTCCTTCATAATTATCTATTTTTATTCATATCCTATCCTCATAACTGCCCCCCCTTCTTCGTCTCCTTCGATCCCCTTAAATCGGGGAGGTTCCTTTCCTTTTCCATGCATTCCCCATCACCAAATATCTAGAAGATACTATTCAAAAAATATCTCCCTCCATCCCCTCTGGTAGGAGGATAAGGGTAGTTATCAATTCGTAGGCAGTGGTGATGACAGGTTTACAAAATCAAATTTTCTTTGGAATTTGAGCAGATGATATTTGTCACAATTGTGAACAGTAGACAACAAGTTAATTATTGAGGACATTCTCGAGATGTTTTTTTTAAGTATTTTATTATTTATTACTTTGTAAAGTTTATGATGGGGTGCCTTTTTTATAAAGAGTGTTTTGTTATTTATTACTTTGTACAATTTATAGTTATGTCTTATTTTGTAGAATATATATATATATATATATATATATATATATATATATATATATATATATATATATATATATATATATATATATATATATATATATATATATATATATATATATATATATATATATATATATTTGTGTGTGTGTGTGTTATTTTTTATAATATATTATACTTAGATATTGTTATGGAAATACACACATAAATACCTGAATCAATATAGATACATGGATTAAGTTGCTAAATATTTTTTGTAGTCACAATACTAATCTCCTTACAAGAAATTTGGTAACAGAAATAAGTCTTGGTGAATGAATATTTCATTGGAGAAAGAGCCAAGGAGAGGTTATTTCAAGAAGGAATGCTTTAAAAAATGCATAATCTTTCCCTTGACCTTTTTTATGCACGAAATATCCATTTGTTCTAAAATTAAACCCATACTATAGATCCTATAAAAAAAGTGTAGAAGATTTTCATGGATAATGAGACACTCTATGGAGTTCCCAGAGTGGTCGCATCATGTTTTCGTTATATTAATCTCATGTTTTAGATAATTTATCACCTTGTGGACTCTTGTAGGGCCAATATTTTCATTTTATTCAGAGAAAAATATTTCACGTAAACTCTATCAAATTAAAAACAAGTGTGTACTTGGTTATTCCATCTGATGTCGATTCCTAGCTGGCATTGTATGAGTCCTCTTCTTTCGTCACCAAACCAACTGATTCCTCCCTTTATATCTAAGATCAACCTCTGTAGTTCCCATACCTAGAGGACTTCGATATCGAAGTCCTCTAGCCCACGTGCTCAAAGATCCAAGAATAGTGCTCAAGAATCCAAATTTACAGTTCAAAATTTAGGCCTAGGCTCGTCCGTCAATTCGTATTGCTCCTCCTTATTCACAATTTTCTCTTTTCATATGTATCCTCTCCTTATAACCCCCCCTTCTTAATCTCCTCCGATCACCTTAAATCGGGGAGGTTCCTTTTATTTTCCCTGCCATCACCATCGCTGCCTATTTAGAAGATATTATTCGAAAAATATCTCCCTCCATCCCCTCTAGAAGGATGATAATGGTCTTTATTAATCTGTAGGCAGGGGGGATGACTGATTTAACAAATCAATTTTTCTTTGGAACCTGAGCAGATAATATTTTCCACCTTCATGAATAGTAGAAAACAGGTTAATTGTTGGGGACCTTCTCGAGATGATTTTTTTTTAAATATTTTATTATTTATTACTTCGTACAGTTTATAGTTATGTCTTATTTTGTAGAATATATATATGTATGTGTGTGTGTGTGTACATGTTATTTTGTATAATATATTATAGTTACATATTATGATGGAAATAAACACATAAATGCCTGAAACAAAATATACATCATATTCTTATGTGTTAGGTATTTAATTATTACTTTCACTGATTAATTTTTTTACCCTATATTTGGAAATTCTTCATAATCAATTAATCTCTATACTATTGTAGTGCATGTGATGCATGCATATGTATCTATCATAATCATTCCTCGTATGCATGTTAATACTCTTATTATGCATGTAATTTGAGGTGGGCCATTACAAACATCCCTCGAAAAAAAAAAAGTCCCAAAGTTAAAGTTTATATAGAATATCAATAATTAGTTTAGTGATTAGCATAAACATGTAAGGGTTGTGTTTTGTGATTAAATTCTAGTTTATAATGTGAGGACATTTTAAGATTTTTATTTTGATCATTTCTTGGTTTACAACTTTAGTAGTAATTCTCTACCCCAACAAAGTTCCCAACCTATTATAGAATCATCCTATTTTTATTAATCTCTTTCTCTCCCATCCTATTCATCCTCTACTATAATATTCCATGGAGTCAGCTATACTGGCCTATCCATCCATAAAAATCAAAGGGTGGGAGCATCGATTATATTGGCCTAACTTCTCTAGTAGGAATATGGCAATCATCATCACATGTCTAGGGGAGTGTGACTTGTACCGTCCTCCCATGACTCTAGGATTTGGATGATAAACGATGGTCAACACCTCCACCTCTCCTATTAGGACCAAGGTCGACACCCTATCATGTAATATCATTGAACCTCAACTATTCTTGGATTTATTTCATCATTTAGTTGGTTTGGATAACAATATCATCTACAACGGAAAAAATTGTATACACATTATAACATATGCATCAATATATTCAAAACCAAAATAATGATATCATCTGCAATATAACACTTTTCTATGCATTAATATATTTAGCCAAAATATATTCAAATAACAGCTTTTGGGATACATATTTGTTGACATCTATGATATTTATCTTTGAGTTCACTTAACATATTTGGACATATCCAACCAATATACCTGCAATTAGCTTTCACATTAAGTACTCAAGTGTGGTTACTATAGTTTTATCTATCTCATAAATAATAAGAAATGTGTGGTATTTAATGTAATCACACATTATCATAAGTAAAAAATTATATGTATACATTTCATTCATAACATAATTCACCTTGGTATCCATGTACCAGCAACATGTAGACATTTAATTAAGCATACATGAAAAAACACAATTATTTAAAATAACATTCTCACATGTAACTCTTCATAGTTATAGATAAGTTCAAAATGATAGTCTCATGTATCTGGCTAAATAAAGTAAGGATATGCAATTCAAGTGCTTCAAAAATAAAAATAGGGTGGGAAAATTTTGGCATATGGTGTTTGTGTCTTCCAAGGTAGCAGACCTAGGACTATACTTATCCCATTAGACCGTAACTTGGTCCACTACGCAGTTCCTGAGATTTAGAACCCTACGTTCAAGTATGCCTAATTGTTTGACTGAAACATGTTGAAAATGCAACAAGGAATTCCTAATTTAATTCTCCCTTGAATTAAATTAGGAGAAAATTGAAATTCCACACCACTAGGCAATTTGAATGAGTTAACTGAGTTATTATCACTCAGTTATCTTAGTTAATTTGATTTTTGGGCTTAACTTGAGTCATGTACAATGATTCCTAAATTTTAGGAGCCTAGGTTGTGTTAATTTCATTTGTAACAATTTAATTTAGTCAAATTGAGTTAAGGTCAGTCAAACTAGTTCCAATGATTGGAGGAACTAGTGGTAGGTCTAACAATGGGTTGCAAATTTAGTGTTTAACTAGTTAAATGATCAATCAAACTAAATTAAATCATGCATGAAATTCGATCTTTCCATATGATATTGGAGTTCAAGGGTAGTGTACTATCAATTGTATAATTTTCCAAATTTTATAGGTGGTGCATGCAAACAAAGAAGGGCCTAATAGAATTGCGTAATTATCAATGAGAAATTTCCCTAATTAATAGGGGGATAGGTCCTCATAAAAAAATGCAAGGAAATAGGAGCTTGGAGGCTACGAAAATTAGCTAATTTTTGGCCAAATTCAGTCAGTTAGGCAAAAGATAGAAGATACTTGTGCAGGTTGTGCTCAAGCATGAGCAAGCATATTGTATTCATCCAGATTCTTTGATTAATGAAATATAGATAGGAAGGGGTTTTGAGTAGTTTCTTTCCCCTAGATAAATCTCTATGTATGTGTGTTGAATCATGATGCATATTTTTGATATGTGTTCTCGATCATGAATTTTATTCCGTAGATGAGTAGAGTAGATTTGAGTCTTATGTTTTAGTACATTATATGAGATGTTTCAAATATACAATTAATTTCTACATGGTATCAAAGCTAGATTCACAGTAGAGAAGAGAATTTGAAGTTGTCATTGCAGGAGGTTCGAATTTCAAGATCATTGTTGTAGGTTTTCTCTAGGAAACTAGAGAGTAGAACGGGAGCGAGGGACTGACAGGACGAGATACGACAGAGATACTGCAGCGAGATTGTCAGTGTATCGTGTATTATTGTACTTGGTTGATAATTGAGGGTCATTATCCCTTGTATGGGAAGCCCTAAATTGTTTTATTATTTAGTTAGTTTAACATAACGAATATTGGGTTATTATACATTATTGTACAATATTTTGTAAAATGTTGTCTATTCTTGTGCATGTGTGATCTACTGCTTTATATTGTTTCACTATTCTAAGTAGCTTTTTTTAGATTCTAGGTTTGGTACCATCATAGATTTAAGATTCTATCCTAGACCCAAGGTTGTGGAAATTAAACATGGTATCAGAGCATGTCTGAGCTACTTTGGAAGATAGTGAATCATCAGAGTGCACAATGAAGTACAACTTACAAGGGAGTTGGTTGACATTTTAGTGAGCCCTTCATCACAATGTGACCAACTCCCTTTTAAGTTGTAATTCATTGTGCACTATGATGATTCATTGTATTCCAAATTAGCTCAAACATGCTCTGACACCATGTTGAATTTCCATTACCTTGGGTATAGGTTAGAATCTTAAATCTCTTACGCTACCAAACCAAGAATCTCAAAAAAGCTACTTAGCATAGCAGAAAAATATAAAACAGTAAATCACATGCATAAGTATAGACAACATTTTACAAAATATTGAACAACAATTTACAACAGCCAAATATTCATGATATTAAACCAACTGAATAATACAACATTCTAGGGCATCCAATACAAGGGATAAAGACCCAAAATTATCCATAAGTACATGAATACAATATACACTGACAATATCATTGTAGTCTCTATTTCGTATCTCGTCGTGTTGGTCATTCCTTCCCATGCCACTCTCTAATTTCCCCTTAGTCCATAAAATTACAACACATAGAGTCTCCAGGAGGGATGCCACCTATCACTGCTGCAAGTCGCTTTTGATACAATGAACACGAGCTGATCCAATCTGCTCTTCTAGGATGGCAAACACATAAGCTCAAATCTTCCACTCGAAGTCACTTATGTTCATCAAAGTGTTGCATATTAGGCTTCCAATATTCTCCCAAATTTTAGTTCTAAATGTCACTTTATGACTTCTTTTCAAGGGCTGATTTGGGCCATCGACACGCTTCCCTCCACCAGTCCAATGACGCCCAATACTCCATTGTAAAATCTGCTCCTAATTGGGGTGTCTAACAACCCAAGTCAACCCCAAAAAATGGCTCCCACAAGATTCTCATAAAACTGATCCAAAATTGATCATTCACTATAGAATCTTCTCACTAGTTAGGGCATCAAGTTTGCCCCCTCCTCTTTGGCTTCCAAATGCTGCCATTCATAAATAGAAAAATTTGGATTTATGGCCCTTTTAGGGCTGACTGTAACTACTATTGCAACCCAAAAATCATGACCAAAGTACATCCAAATCACCTCATTGAGGTGCTCCCTTGATTGTGCCCTAATTTTCTACTACTCGACCTTCAATAGAGAGTTGTTCTAGCTCATTCTATGCCTCAGCCTAGCTGAGGATTACCATAGTCCCTATCTACAACAAATCTGCTACCTGTACAAGAGAGAACACACCCAGACAACATAATAATAATGCTCATAACTTCCCTTCCACCACAACATCGACCTGTTGTCACACGAAAATAGGGCACAAAACAACCATGTTTCTCTTTGTCACTAGGCCTTAGAAGTCTGTGCTGCCTCAGATTTGAGTATCCTATGTTATTTTGACTTTGGATGTGAGAAACGATCTCACATACACCTCATTTTTATACACTAAAGGAGGGATCCAAAAAATGTAATTTCATGGGCTTGTACAACTTCCATTGGCCTTCTAAACATTAGGCCTACTTGACAAAAACATGTGCAAAACCAAACGGTGACATTCAAGAATTCATAACTCGTGATCTAGAGCTCCGATTTGAGTGATTCTCGATGCATTGGTTTTGTCTCAGTGTCCTCTATCACATAAAATTTTCTCATGCTCAAATTCTTCATGGTTTTGGCCCAAATCCTTTGGTACAAGACCCAAACTTGGGTTCCAATTGCAAAAGTGACTCTTGTGG
This sequence comes from Pinus albicaulis, assembly GCA_034641835.2. NCBI lineage: Eukaryota > Viridiplantae > Streptophyta > Pinopsida > Pinales > Pinaceae > Pinus > Pinus albicaulis. The sequence continues at coordinate 922,816,579 of CM076579.1, forward strand.
CGCTTCACCCTCCAAATCGTGAAACCTAGGGCTTGGAGTACCTCCCAAGATACTAAAAAATCAACATTGAGAATATGACTTTCATTGGACTCGGGATCAAGTTTTCCTTGGAAGGAACCACAATTTTTTTTGCATGGAATATCTGCATGGAGGTAGTATTAGATGAACATGGGTTGCTAGAATACATTAATATAGATGTAGTAGAATCCCCAGCATATGATGCTCAAGGTCTCTCTCAGTGGAAGAAGGATGTGGCTAAAGCAAGGTGAATCATATTAGAGGGAGTTTGAGATCATATTGTCTCGAATATCCATGGGAAAGAGACTTCATTCGCGACGTGGAAAACACTGATTTTTTTTTTTGAGAACAATAGTGACCATAGGAAAGGTAAATAAAGGGAAAGGAAAGAAATCCCAATCCAAAGGAGATTTCGGTCAAGGTGGAAAGAATAAAGACTTGTCCAAGATCAAGTGCTTTCAATGTCATGAATTGGGATACCATGCCACAAAGTTTCCACACAATAAGGTGGGCAAGAAAGCCTCGGGAGGAGTGGCCAATGAAGCTCTATCTTCACAATTCAAGCTTTATTTTACCCTCATTACATGCATGGCAAGAAGAGTGATGGGTAGTGTGGGGTATCCGGATAGTGGTGCCTCATTCCATATGACGGGAAACCGAGAATTTTTCAGGGACTTCAAGGAGAAAGAACTCCAAATGCACAACACGATGGGAGATGATGGGAAGTATAGACAGTATCAACACAGTTACTTTTCAAAGGGAGTATTGCCCCCCTTTCAGAATCAAGGATGTGATGTTTTTTTTGGGTCTAAATAATAACTTGGTTTCCATCGCGGTGTTGGAAGACCATGGATACGATGTAATATTTATCAAATGAAGGTCATTCCTAAGGCAAACCACCACAGTATAGGTGAAGTAGAGTGGGGTTCGGGGTGAACAACCTCTACAGGTTGGATGTAGAAAACTGTGTCGATTTGAGAACAAAGGTGGAGAATGTGTGGAGCCGAGATGTTGGCGAATTATGGCATAGAACATTTTTCCATTTTCACCATGGAGCTTTGAATATCATGCAGTATATCACCATAGGAATCCCCAATGGAGCACTAGTGCAGTAGAATACATGCAAAGGGTGTACCTTGGGGAAGTACATAAAATCCACCTTAAATGATCGAGATCATGCAATCCTCGAAAGGATCCACTCTGATGTATGTGGACCTTTCTTGACAGCCTCCATGGTGAAGCATAGGTATTATGTTATATTTGTGTATGATTTCTCACATAACTGCTGAATTTTCTTCATGCAGAAGAAAGACCATACATTCTCCAATTTTTTTTAACTTAAAGAACTTGTTGAGAAATAAATTGGAAGCAAAGTGAAGGCTCTCAAGGGAAATAGCCATGGTGAATATTTTTCAAATGAGTTTAAAAAATTATATGCAAATGAAGGCATTCAATTTTGACAACACCCTATAACCCAAAACATAATGGGGTGTCTAATAGGAAGAACAGAAGTATTTTTGGAGTTGCACACACAATGTTGCATGATATGTATATGTGTATAACAAGTGTCCTCACTAGAGTCTAGAGATAAGTACACCAAAAGAATCTTTTTCAGGGAAGAAACTAGATGTGTCACACATTAGGATATTTGGTTCATCAATTTACTTTCATGTTTCCAAGAATCAAGGAAAAATCTAGAGCCAACAACAGAGTTGGGCATATTTGTGGGGTAAAATGGTATAGCTCACAACTATCGGTTGTACCTGCCATATCTCTGGATGATAGTTGTTTGTAGAGATGTGAAGTTCGATGAGGATAATGCAATGATGTATTCCCTTGAGAGGGAGATTTAGTTGTGTTCAAATGAGGATATTTTGGTTTCAAAGGAAGAACCTTGAGATTTTTTGGAGCAGCCACAAGCATAGGAGCATAGAGTGGAGACACACACTCATGCAGATGCATCCAAATAACGATGGAAGTGCTCCAGGGAAGCTATAGTATTTTTGCATGATGTTGGTGATAATGTGGGAGCACCCACATCACAACGCGGGCAAAGGAGGTCACCGGATCTATACACAGGCTACATGGCTCTGATGAGTGAGCTAGTAGATACATAACCATATTCATTAGAGGAAGAAGTGAAGCAACCAATTTAGGTTGATGCTATGGTAGAGGAATATGATTATGTTGTCAGAAATAGTGTTTGGGAAGTGATCCCAAGACCAAAGAAAAAGTTGGTGGTAGGTTCGAGATGGATCTACAATGTGAAGCAAGCAGCATACAGAAGCATCGAAAAACAAAAGGCAAAATTTATGGCTAGGGGTTCAATGAGGTGGAGGGAATTTACTACAAGGATAACTTTTCTCTAGTAGCAATGTACTCTTTTACCAGATCAATTATAGCACTTGTAGTGCAGATGGGATGGAAGATCCATTAGATGGATGTGAGGACAACATTCCTCAATGGAATGATTGAGGAGGAGGTGTACATTGAAAAACCAGAAGGATTTGAGACCTTTAATAGAGAGTCACATGTGTGCAGACACAAGTGATCATTGTATGGATTGAAACAAGTACCCCATGCTTAGTACACCAGGATCGAAAATTATTTCACAAGGTTGGATTTCACCAAAACTGAAGCAGATGCAAACCTTTACCACATTTTTGTTGAAGGTAAAATTTTTATTATAGTATTATATGTCGATGATTTGATTTTAACCAGTGATGAGAAGCTAATCAAATAATGTAAAGAGGATCTTGCAAGAGAATTTGAGATGAAGGACATGTGACTCATGCATTATTTACTTGGTTTGGAAGTATTGGAAGGAGATGGGAAACTATTTTTCTCTCAGGGAAATTATGGCAACAAGATACTGAAGAAGTTCAGCATGGAGAGTAGCAAACCCATAGATACTCCTATAGGAGACAGTTGGAAGAAGGACGATGCCACTTCAAGTGAGGAAGTGGAGGCCACTATTTACAGGAAGCTTTTGGGTTCACTTATGTATTTGTTAAACACATGACCAAACATGTGTTATGAAGTTAACCAACTCAATCAAGAAATTGTTAAGGTGATAAAAATGTGTTGAGATACCCTAGAGGAAATACTAAGTTCGACCTTTTGGTACAGATGGATAGAGGGAGTGGAGCTTCAAGGCTTCACATATGCAGATTGGGCATGGAGTCCATCAAATCGGAAGAGCACTTCAGGAGTAAATTTTAGTGTTGGGTTAGCAACAATTTCTTGGTACAACAGGAAGCAGAGATCAATTGCACTCAGCTCAGCAAGAGCAGAGTACACAGATTCCATTTAAGCAACTTGTGAAGCTATATAGATGAGAAATATTCTTGTTGGGTTATTTGGTTAGATGATGGATCCTACTGTGATTGACTGTGACAATTATAGTTGTATCAAACTATCTGAGAAGCTAATTTTTCACGATCGATCCAAGAACATTGATATCTAGTACCACCATCTCCAAGATTGTGTGCAAAGGTGGATCATGTTGTTGGAATACATTTCTACAAAGGAACAGGATGTAGATATTTTGAAAAAATAATTGTCAAGACAAAAATTTGAGTTCCATAGAGGTAGCATTAGGGTATCTAATAATCCATTTATTTCTTAGAGGGAGTGTTGAAAATGAAACAATAAATTCCTAATTTAATTTTCCCTTGAATTAAATTACAAGAAAATTGAAATTCCACATCAGTAGACAAATTGAATGAGTTAACAGAGTTATTATCACTAAGTTAGCTTAGTTATTTCAAGTTTTGTGCTCAACTTGAGTTTTGTACAGTGATTCTTAAATTTTAGGAGCCTAGGTTGAGTTAATTTAAGTTGTAACAATTTAATTCAGTCAAATTTAGTTAAGGTCAATTAAACTAGTTCCAATTGTTAGAGGAACTAGTGGGAGGTCTAGCAGTGGGGTGAAACTTTAGTGTTTGACCAGTTAACTGATAAATAAGGATAAATTAACTCATGCATGCATGAAATTCGAGTTACCGAGTTGAGATTGGATTTAAAGGGAAGTGTACTATCAGTTGTAGAAATTTTAAAATTGTACAGGTGGTGCATGCAGTCAAAGAAGGGCCTAATAGAATAGCACAATTCTCAATGAGAAATTTCCCTAACTAATATGGGGCTAATTCCTCATAAAAAAACGCAAGGAAATATGAGCTTGGAGGCTATAAAAATTGGCTAAGTGTTGGTCAAATTTAGCTAGTCAAACATAGGATAGAAGATACTTGTGCAAGTTGTGCTCAAGCTTAAGCAAGCATATTGTATTCATCCAGTTTCTTTGATTAATGAAATACAAACAAGAAGGGATTTTGATCATTTTCTTTCCCCTAGATAAATCGCTATGTATGTATGTTGAATCATGATGCATGTTTTTTATATGTGTTCTCAATCGTCCGCAATTGAGTAGAGTAGATTTGAGTCTTATGTTCTAGTACATTACATGAGCAGTTTCGAATCTACAATTAACTTCTACAAAATGGTTCCTTCGCCTAATACCTACAATCAATTGTTATTGATGTTGAGGTCAAGGAGGGCGATATCATTACCTCCTTGTCCTAATTTGAAAGGTAATTTGTTTTGATATGTAACAATTTCTACATAGGTATATATAGTTCATTAAGGGTTGTTCATTAATGGTTTTAGCTCAATGTTTTCAATATTTAGCAAATGTTGTTCAACAATCTATCTTTAATAATGTTGCCATGTTACAATCTATCCATATGTTCCTAAATAGATTTCTCCATATATATATATATATATATAGGTTATAAAATGATAAATATATATACATATTTCATGCCTCTTGAAATTTTTGTGTTTGATGTTCAGGTGCCTCTAAGATATTAATCAACATAAAGGTACTATTTAAATTTAAATATTATATTAATAATAATATATTACACCAATATATTCGAACTCAAATTGTCATGAATAACTCAAGGTTTAACATGGCCCTTAGAGAAGACGTATTACCACCAAAGAAGATGCGTGTGTGTGTGAATTTTAAATATGATTTTAAATTCCATCATGGGATATCCACTTCTTTTCATACCCCTAAATTTCTTTGGGTTATTGGAGGTGTTGATGGTATCACAATATAAATTTCTCCATGATAAGATAACCTCTCTTAAAGAAATTAACTCACTCTTGAAAATGAAAACCTCTCCACGCATTTAGTTTGGTTTTTTATTACAAATTCGTACTTGGGTTATAGGAATAAATTTATAAATATTTTATTTTTCTTTTCTTTCACTCGTAATGGATTCCTCATTAAGGATGAGAAAATATATTGGCATTGATATATACATAGTAAAATATGAATTCTTTCTTTGGTTTATTTGAGATTCAATAATCCCACCACATAAGCTTATTATAAGAATATATATATATATATGTGTGTGTGAAAATTACATAATATATCCAACATCATATAAACAATTATCTATATAATAATTAACATAATACCACTTTATAACACTAGCTAACAAGGGCTTGTAGTATGCCCTAAAACTTATTTTTCTTGGCTAAGAGCTCATCTTCCTCGGACATAAGGAAACATTTTAACAACCCAAGACTCAGAGGCATATAATAGTAGTGAAAGACTGCCCCCTTACTGACTGCCAACAAGTTATTCTAGGTGGTGTGGTTTTCCCTGAATAACATTGATGAGTCAGCATGCATTTGTGGATAGCAGCCAGAGTGTGTTGTCCTCACTGTTGGTTTGACAATTGAGTTATGATAGATTTTCCCACTATGTGAAAAATAAAGAAGCTAACGCACTATTTGTATGTTCATGGATAATAAAAACTATTACTAATGTTTCGTTTCAAATTTCTCAATGATAGTCAATAAATCAAGTTTCAAAATGCCAAAACCTAAAAATTTTGGAAATATTTGTTTAAGATAACTATTACGTATATATTGATGAGGGCTTTCCATTAGCCCAAGGGACCCAAAGCTCATTGAGTGCAGCCACATATATATATATATATATAGCGAAGAGGGGGAATCATCAATCAATAAACTCGACATATAAAAAAAATCGTTACAGTGCAAAGGTTAGGCATTGGATTACATTATCGCATATTTCATTATATAATGAATGTGATTTAATGACATATCCTCATCGTTCTCGTGCCATAATTTCACCATATCTCTTGCAACAGAGTTATCAATATTCACCTCTTTGGAGTTGGACCCGTCATTTCCACATTAGGGTTGGGAAATCCGTGCCTTACGATGTTTAATACACCTAAGCAAGATGATGTTACACTCACTACGTAATGAAAATAAACAAAGACAATGTCGGTTTTGACATACACTACATAAGATTAAAATTAAATAAGGCTTGGGACATATTCGGGCCACTTAACGTGGTGAGGGTCATCAGATCCACGGTCGTCCAAACATATCCCACCATTCGGTTGACCCACCTATGATTGGGGTTCAGTGTGGTTGGGTTAACATACCCTGCTGGTTAAGATTTAAATTTTCCACATGCCAAAAATTAAACCAAACCCAAACCCTGACTCATCATTTATTGTGGTAAAGTTCTGGTGGTAAGGTTTGAATTATCGTGCTAAAACAAACTATGGTATGGTTCATTGAGCTATGGTTCCCATGCATGGTTGAGTCTCGTTCTAAATGTTTCTTAACAGAGTGTTAAGTGTTGTGGAATTATGGTCTAGGTTTAGGTTTAACCCCGTGCCCATGGCTGCCCTCCATGTCTCATCGCTTGGGTGGACCGCGGGCCAAGGGTTTACCCTGGCCCCGACCCCAAAAGCCAATGCACTAAACTTTAAATAGAAACCACGTTGTATAGTTAATAAGCAACACAATAGGTGGGCTAGTGGAGAGCTATGTTGTTGGTTGGTAGGTCGTGGGTTCAATTCACCCGGAGGTTGATTGATACCATACCAAAAATTTTCACCAACGATAGGAGGCCACATGGTTGCCACCCATTGGCCCATGTGGTTGCTTCTTATTTGACCACCTTACGAACCCATAAATCAATGAAATTGCACCATTCTTGAGCCAATAACCATAGGACAATTTTCATCGAACCCTTTTCCAATACACAGGAAATTTCCCATCACTTGCATAGTCACCGTACGGACTACTAACTGGGCATCGTTGCAACTTCATTTTTAAAATTTTCGTTGTCTGGGAAATTTTTCAAAACGCAATATCGATATCATACGATATCGGTTTTGAGTGAAACAAGTTGCATTGGATTCCAGGAGACAACATATTTGTTTTGGGACAAGTTTGCAGCCATTTAGAGAACCTTGAATTTTTAGCATTTTATTGATCCACTGGATCATTCCTCCCCACTAGAAGGTTTTGGACCCAAAAAGATCTCTTTCAGTTAAAAAACATATGAGGGTATAGTTCCCTCACGCTTCCAATCTCAATCCATTTAGCTTTGCTTGGATTTTTTCCTTTGAGCCCCACACAAATCTACTCCATGTTCCCTTGTTTTGAAGTCCTTGTTTTCCTGTCAAGGATTGTGTCTTGCTGCAATTATTCAAGATATTCAGGAGAGAAATCTTCAATTGAAGGAATTTGAACATTATCTCCTTGATCTTCAATCAAGTGCGGCTCATACAACATTAAAATATCAACATTAACAACTGCATAAATTTTCATATATGAAAGCAAATCTAACCTAAATGCATTATTATCAATCTTTTCCAAAATCCTAAATGGACCATATCAAATTGGTTTCAATTTTTTACCTTCTCCTTGGAGTCTCTCTTTGCTAATGTGAAGCCAAACTTCATCACCGGCTTGGAAACTATGCTCCACGTGATGCTTATCATGTCTTGTCTTGTACTTGGATTGAGTCTTCTCCAACTATTCTTGAACTATTTGATGTACCAATTGAACTTTTTCAATGAATATTTTGGCATTTTATGTGTCACTATGTCCATCAATAGAAACATCCTTCCCAGAGACAAAATCCAAAGGATATTTGGGAAATTATCCCAAGAATGCCTCAAATGGCAATGTTTTAGTTGATGAATTCTTGGCTCGATTGTAAGCATGCTGAATATAGTGAAAAAGTTCATCCCACAACTTAGGATGCATGTTGCAATAACCTCGAAGAATATGTGTCACCGTTACATTCACCACCTATGTTTGGCCATCTATTTGTGGATGGAATGTTGTGCTATTTTTCAATTTGGTGTCCATGAGTCCCCACAATATTGACCAAAAATTCCCAACAAAGCGAGAATTTCGATCACTAATAATGGATATGGGCAACCCAAAATGTACCCATAAATTTTGAAAGAATAATTGAGCTATTTTTTCAGCTCTAACCAGATTTTTACAAGGAATCAAAATTATACACATTTTGTTGAACCTATCCACAACTACATAGATAAACATGGCCTCTCCTAGACATAGGTATACCTCCTACAAAATCCATAGAAACACTCTCCCATAGACGGGAAAGTACTATAAGTTGTGTATACAATCCCAAATTTCTATTGCTAGGATTACTAACAACACATAACGAACATCCTCTTACAAACCATGACACAATTTCAAGCATACGAGGCCAGTAAAATTACCTTTGTAATTGTGCCACTATCTTACCTACATCGAAATGACCAGCAATAAGAGAATTATGTGCATCCCTTATGATGTTGACTCTCTCTCCCTGTGGAATACATAACTTTCAAAGATGATACAACAAGTTATCATGCACACCATAATCCAATTCCTCTACTTGGTTACCTTGACACAAAGTTGCATATACATCTTTGAAATCATTATCTAAAGCATATTGTTCAACATAGCTCTCATGCATGACAAAATTATGCTTAAGAATAATGGATTCACTAACAATTGGTCTAGAAAGCATATCAACAACCTTATTATAGATACCTTTATTATGCCTTATCATCAAGTGGAATTGTTGAAGAAAAATCATCCATTTGAAGTGCCTCGCTTGTTGTAGATTTGTTTGTGATTGCAAGTATTACAATGGTTGATGATCTGTGTGAATGATTGTTTCCTTACCCATCAAGTAATGTTTCCACATTTTCACACTTTTCACAAATGCATAAAATTCCTTTTCATATGTGGGATAGTTAATCATTGCACCATTAAAAGCTTTTGAATGGAAATAGATGGGCTTACCATGTTATATCAAGACTACGCCCATGACATAGTCACTTGCATCAAATTATGTATCTCAAATGATTGTCTCAAGTCAGGAAGTGAAAGTACAGGTGTTGAACTGATATTTTTCTTAAATGCATCAAATTCTTTTCATTTTTTTCCTCCACACTTAAAAACATGCTTCACAGCTGTCAATGCATGCAATGGAGCTGTAATGAAAGAAAAGTTAGAAATAAAATTTCTCCAATATTTGGTTTCTCCCCAAAAAATTTTAACTTTGGTCATAGTCTTGGGATTTGGCCAATTCAAAATGAAATTAACCTTGGAGGGATCTATTTTCAATTCACCTCCTCCAATAATATGACCCAAGTAGACTAAATAAGTTTTCCCAAATTGACATCTCAACATCTTTAAAAACAATTGTTCTTTCTTCAAGACATCTAACACTTGCTTGACATGCATGAGATGTTCTTCACAGGACTTGCTGAAAATTAATACGTCATATAAGTATACTATCACAAAGTCATCTACAAAATTCCTTAAAACATCATTAATTACACGCATGAATGTAGCAAGAGAATTATAGAGCCCAAAATGCATAACCAACCATTCAAACAAACCTTGTTTTGTATTGAATGTTTTCTTCGATATGTCTCCTTAGGGGATCCTAATATGATGATAGCCACTCCTCAAGTCCAACTTAGTTAAATACAAAACATATTTCAATTGATCAATTAAATCATCGATTATAGGAAGAGGGTAACGGTTCTTTACTTTAATCTTGCTCAATGCATATAAGTCCACACACATGTGCCATGTACCATCCTTCTTTGGCACTAAAACAATAGGTGAACCACATGGCGATTTACTTGGTCAAATGATCCCATTATCAGGAAACTCTTGGATTTTTTTTTTAATTTATGCATTTTACATCACCGACATCATGTACATTCCAATGTTAGGAAGAGTACAATCTTCTGGAAATTGGATTTCGTGTTGGATTCCTCTTTTGGGAGGCAATAATTTAGGCTCCTAAAACATCTGATCACATTGGTTAACAACCTCAACCAAATCATATTTCAAATTTACATCACATCCTTGAAAGGATTCATTCTCAACATCATTCTTGGGTTTTATAATCAAAAGTACAAATTTATTGCTAGAGTTAGCAAGTCTCTTCATTTGTCTAGCATTCACAAGTTAAAGGTTTAGTTTCTTGTGATGTGCTCTAACAATGTACTTAATACCATATTTAAACAAATGATACTTGTTTTCACGGAGATGAAAGATAACTCTCATGTCATAAAGATATGGGCTTCCCAAAACAATACCACATATGTCTAATGGAACTACATGATGTTCTACCTCATCAATGAAGTTTGCAGTAATGGTGAATTTAAGTTTGAATTTTCTAGTTACTTTTAACTTTGCATTGTCACACGCCCAACCTAAAGGATAAGGTTTAGGATGATGAATTGTTTCCAAATTCAAATATTTGACCTTGTTTCCAGAAATGAGATTTTCTTGTGAGCCACTATCAAATAGAGTATCAATTTTGTTATTTTTTTAGATAACTCTAATATGGAAAATATCTATTATTTATTTTTCATTTTGAGTTTCAATGTGGCTATTTGAAGAACTAGTACTGGAAATGGATTCCTTACCTTTCAATCCCATAGTTGTGACATTTGTTTCATATCCTGAATCGGATGCTAAATATTTTTGTGGTTGTTGTTGTCTTTCACTTTCCTTTGTTGCTAAAATTTTTGGGTCTCATCTCAAGATGAATTTTCCAACAGTGATATTCATCGTGTCCTTCCTTTAAACAATGCTTGCATATTAATTTTTCTCCCTCTTTCTTGATGGAAGCATTTTTCTTTCCTTTTCCTTTGAATTTATCCTTTCTTTTGTCTCTAACTTTAAATGGCTTTTTTTTGGTCTCTTGTTGAACAATTTTCCCTCTTTCTTCTAGATGTGTTGCCTATACACAAACCTCATCTAAATTTGTAGGTTTAAACATGAGAATAGTGTGTCTCAAGTAGTTATGTAAACCTCCAATGTATTTGAGAAAAGCGTCTTGAGAGGATAAATCTACACCCAATATGAATGCTCTCCTTCTAAAATATTGGGTATAACTTTGCACACTTTGACCCTTTAATTTCCTAAAGTTTTCCCAATCCATGATAGCTTTCTATATGTATGCTAAAGGATAAATTTGTCTTCTTAATGCAGCCACAAAATCATTCCAAGTTATGATATTACCTATTTTCTTGATGTCCTCTTGTGTTTTGGCTTCCCACCAAATGAGTGTTTCACTTTCCAACCTTAATGAAGCATGTTGAATTCTGGTTTCATCATATTTGATCCTTTGTATCCTACAATACACTTCAAGTTGACAAACCCAATTATCTAATTTCTTAGCATTTACCTCTCCATTATACATAGGCAATTCAAACTTTATGTCAAGTTTCAAAAATGGTGTTTTACCATGTCCCTTTGGAGAATGTGGAGGTGTTTTTGAAGGGGTTGATGTAGATGATGATGATGGCGAAGATGAGGGTGAGGAGGAATGTGGAGTTGGAGGTGGTTTATCACCATTACCTCTATTTCCTTTTGGAGGCTTGTCTCCATTTCCTCCATCTGCCTTTGGAGGATTTGAGCTCTCAAATTGCAACCTTGAATTCCTCTCCTCATATAGAAATTTCACCATCTCAGTCATGCCAAAGAATTCTTTCCTAAAAGCCTTCTCATCTTCAGTTATATTTTTAGGATCTCCTTGATGTTCCATGACTGGTGAGGTTTTTGGTGAAACTCAAGGTGAAATTGGTGGTGGAGATTGTGGAAAATGTGCTCTCCTTGAACTATCTTGAGGAATTTCTCCCACAATTTTTCCTTCTCCTATTTTGAGCTTAAACCTTGTAAGAATCAGAAACACTTGCAACAAAATTAAACCCTCAATACAACCAAATAACCAAAATTATGATACCAAACTGATCTGCATATGTAAGACTAAAGGTTTATAGTAAAATTTGCAAGTGAATTTTTTGGGGTTTTTATGCAGTTATGTAAATTACATTAACACATAAAAGATGATTTTTATCTTAGTTTTGCAAAAAATAATAGAGACAACAGTACCATAACAAAAAACACAAGACAATAAATGATGAAGGAGTTCACCCCTCCTGGGTTACATCTCTCAGTCTAGTTTCCAATGTTGGGCCTCTTCCATTATGCTTAAAAAAAGTGTTTACATGGCTTTGCAGTGCTCAGAATGAAACAATATTGTCTTTGATGGCTCCATAACAGTAAAAAACCCATATCAGGGTTCTTTCTGCACTCAAAAAGGTAAAAAAATGACTAAGTTATGCTCCATAGAAGTTTTCCTGCTAATTGTCCTCCAATTTGTATCCACCTGCAATCCATCCTACAAATTTCACCTTTTTCAGCCACATGGAGCAACAAATTCGCCTCATGCTGGTGATATTCACATCGGTTCGGGTAAAAATTGGCACTTCATTAATTTGTATAATAACCCCCATGAACTGAAAAATTTGGGCCACTTGGCGTGATGAGGGTCTTCAAATCCAAGTTGTTCAAATGGATCTCACCATTTTGTTGACCCACACGTGACTGGGGTTAAGTGTGGTTGGGTTAACATACTTGACCAATTAAGATTTAAATTTTCCACACGCAAAACCTTAAACCAAACCCAAACTATGAATGTTCGTTTACTATAGTAAAGTTCCAATTGTAATGTTTGAATTATTGCGCCGAAACAAACTATGGTATGGTTCATTGAGCTATGGCTCCCGCTGGTGGTTCAGTCTCATTCTAAATATTACTTAACCACATGGTAAGTGTTGCGGATTTGAAGTCTGGGGCCAAGGTTAATCTTGTGCCCCTGGCTTCCCATGTTGGCAATATGTTGCAATATGTTGTCCTTGATGGCAACCTACTTAATGAAGTTGTTCTTGTTGGAAACCTACTTGATGATTTTCCTTTTGATAAGCAACCTATGTGTTGAAGATGTAAAAATGATGTTTCTATAGGTCAGTTCAGATGTGACAGAGAAAGGAATTCCAGTAACTGCTAGAGAAATGAAAACATGAAATATTTCTCAATGTATATGCAGGTTTTATGAAGGAAACCCACATATGGATGCAATGTATATGTTAATTTTGTGAAGGCAACCCGCGTATACATTTAGAATTAGTATATACGCAGTTTTTATGAAGAGAAGTTGCGTATACACGTGGATACGAAAAATCCAAGTCGCGTATGCCTTTTGCGCTCTAAAATTATGATACCAAGGGGAACTACCATGGTATTAGCCCACAATATTGAGCGTTGTATTTCCTATTTGATTCCGTCCAAGAATACTGTCAGCAGTTGTGTTGTTTTGAATCATGTTATTGGTAAAGGCTAAATCTATATAAGGAGAAGAATATCATAGTGCAAAGTGTGCATGAGTAAGGGTTGTTACTGAATAATTTTCTCTAAGGTATATCTGCATGGGATGAACTCTGTTTTAATTGATAGATCTGAATCTATGATGCACCCATGGATACAATGATGGTTCAGGATATATAGATCTGAAATGACTATGCTCTTGTGTGATCCATTGAAGAAATGATTAGATCTATGACCTGGAGCAAGTTTTCTAAAGTCAAGTGAAGAAATCTGGGTAAGCTCTATGGATCTGGTTCATTATGCAAAGTTTATATTTACAGATCTATATGCTAGTCCATCTCAGTAAAAGCACGTATATACGCAGGTTTGCTTTAGAAAAGGCGCGTATGGTAGTTAGGGTTTTCTAAAGCTTATTGCATAGGTTTTTCTGTTATTCTTGCTATTTGTCTGATGTGTGTCAATGAAGTCTTCTTGTAGATTTGGGCTGTTTGAATACTGTATATGCTGCTAATTTGATTATGTACAAATCTGATCAATGAGAGAATAAACACGGTTGATGGTGACTAACTGATGAAGGGTTCTGCATTTCTAAAGATATATGACTGAAAGCCTTAGATCTAGATTTGTGACTGATTACATTATGAAAAATAGTATTCACAGAGCTATACGTAGGTTGGTGTGAAGGAAAGCGTGTATACACGTAGGTTTAGTGAAGCAAAGTAGCGTATGCATTTTCAGTTGATGAATGTTCAGGGTTGAGTTTGTATCTGCATATTTATTCTGAAGTCTGAGTTATTTCTAAGTTCTAATTATAGTGGTATCACTGTTCTGATTGAAGTATTGGGTAAATTTTATGGTTGTTGATGTTTATGAATATTTGTATTGATGTTGTTTAATCCAGTATGAAAATTGGTGAAACGTGGTCTGCAGTGGTTTTGAGGGTTAAAGCCTTCAGTATGGAAGTAGAAGCTTCCTTCCAGTAGAAGCTGGTATTCTGATCAGGGGGTTGAAGCTCCCTTCCATTAGTGGCAGGTAAACGATATTAGGGGGTTGTAGCTCCCTTCTAGTAGTAGCTAGAAAATGAGAGAAGGTTGTAGCCTTCTGCAGGTAGATGTCTGCGTACTGATATGAGACTGCATCAGTACAATATTATAAACAGTTTTCTGTATAATAAATATTGAAGACATAGACGACAACAGCGGTGGTTTTCTCCCGAATTGGGTTTCCACCTTAAATATTGGTGTTCATGTGTGTTGCTCTTGTGTGATGATTTATACTTCTGTTACTGCACATAATTACTGATTATATAACAGATGCATGACTGGTAAACTGAATTAAAGATTATTCCTGAAAAGTTTTTCTAATCTGCAAAATTATATCAGTATACGCTAGTTTATTTTATTATATGTGCGTGTATACGCGAGTTAAGTTCAGCAAAGCCGCGTACGGGATTCTGTAAAGAAAGGATTCCGTAAGGAAAAAGTAAAATTTTTAAGTAAGTTATAAATACTGATTCACCCCCCCTCTCAGTATTTTTCCCAACAATTGGTATCAGAGCAGGTCCTTCTAAAGAATCTTAATCGCTAGAAGAAAGATCAGCTAAGATGAGCAATCAAGATGGGAAAGCATCTATCAGGGCTCCTCTCTTCAATGGAAACAATTTAATGTTCTGGAATACAAGGCCAAGATCCTATCTTCAGTCTCTTGGAGCAGATGTATGGGCTATAGTTGAAGGAGGTTATCAATATCCAGCATCAGTTCCAACAGATGCAGCAAAAAGAAAGAAATATGAAACCAATGCAAAGGCGATTAATGCATTATTGGGAAGTTTGACTGAATCATAATTTTTCAAATTCATGCAGTTGAATATAGCAAAGGAAATATGGGACAAAATCATTCTAAGCTATGAAGGTGATATCAAGGTAAAAAGTGCTAAACTCCAAACTCTTAGAATTCAATATGAAAATCTCAGGATGCATAATGAGGAAATAATTTCCAGTTTATTTTTACGTCTAGATGATATTGTAAATTGTATGAGAAATTTGGGTGAAACCATAACTAACTCTACTTTGGTAGAAAAGGTTTTAAGATCTCTAACTCCCAAATTTGAATCAAAAGTGTCTGCTATTGAAGAGAAGCATGATCTACAAACTCTTACTATTGTTCAACTTCATGCTATTTTGACTGCTTTTGAAATGAGAAAAGGAGGTCCATCTGAAGTCAAAGAAGTTGTCTTTAGAGCTGTTGAAAAAGGAAAATAAGTAGAAGAACAAGAAGGATCAAGGTACGTTTCAGAAGAAGATGAGATAAATTTTGTAAAGAAGCTACAACTTGGCACTGGAAGATTCAGAGGTAAGCTTCATTTTAAATGTTTTTCTTGTGGAAGAGTTGGTCATTATGCTGCTAAGTGTCCTAATAAAGAAAAACATGAAAAAGGAAAGGAAGTGTCAAAAGTAAATACGAATCGGTTTATCAATAGAAAAAGTTATTATACTCATGAAGATAGTGACGGGCTATCAAATAGTGAAGAAGGAGAATTTGATCAAGATGTTAGACTACTCATGGCTTTTGAAAACGATTCTAGTGAGGCTAAGGATATCTTTATGGATGCACTAGAAGAAAATGATTTTCTTGAAGAAATTAATCAGCTCAAAATATGTTTGGAAGAAAAAAAAATTGCCATAGATACTCTAAAGAATCAGCTTATAGAAAAGGATAAGCACAATGAGAAATTAGAATGTGAAATAGTAAATCTAAGAAAGGAAATTGAGAAAGAGAAAAATTTAAATCTTAGATTTGCTAAAGGAACTAGAACCTTAGATGAAATTATCAAGGTTCAATGCTCTCCTTTTGTAAAGACAGGTCTTGGATATATCGGAGAATCCTCTCAGTCTTCAGCACCAAGCTATCTAAATGCAGTTAAAGCCAGCCTACAACATTCTGTCACTCATCAAGAAAAAAAAAGAAAATTCACAGGTAAAGCATGACCACTTCAATACAAAGAACAATAGAAGAAATATCAAATAGAGAAACACCAATTTACAGGTAAACACAAATAGAAGGTTTCATGATCGCAGAAATTTCTTCTTTAATGGGCAATGTTTCTCATGTCATAATTTTGGTCATAAAGTTGTTCAATTTGTTGCATACAAAACCATCATGAACAGAGAAGCAAGAAAGCAAAGAAATGAAACTGGAATAAATAAGAATACTTATAACAAATTTTCTCCTCTTCAAAATGAAATTGAATGTGCTTATTGCAATAAATTTGGTCATGGAGAATCTGAATGCAGGAGCAAACTCCAACCAAAAGAGCATGTACCTTCAAATTCTAAGGTATGGAGAAAGAAAGACTTACAGGTTGAGAATTGTGGCATAGCCTTATTTTCATAAGGGGAAGAAAATCAACGGTACATTGACAGCGGATGCTCAAAACACATGACAGATGATAGAAATAAACTCCTTGCATACAATGCTCTAGAAAGAGACAATAATGTTACCTTTGGAAATCATACTCCTACTGTCATTAAAGGAAAAGGTTTTGTTTTTCTAAAAAAAAAGGTAAAAGCTAACAATGTTATGTATGTGGATGGATTAAAACATAACCTGTTAAGTGTGAGTCAAATGTGTGATCAAGGAAATGAAGTTTTCTTTAGTTCAAAAGAATGTGTGGTACGCGAACTTGACACAGGAAAAACAGTGATAAAAGGAACTAGAACACCAAGAAATCTGTATCTATTGAAAGGTTGCAAAGAACAATGTTACTTGGGTAAATCTTCAGAAAATTGGTATGGCACAAAATATTGGGGCATTTGAGTTTCTCTCAAATCAGCGAATCTAGCAGACTCAACGCAGTTCGTGATCTACCTCGCATCACTCTTCCTAAAAGTACCATATGCAAATCTTGCCAATTCAGTAAGAAAACCAGATTACAATTCAATGCCAAAGAAGGATTAGCAAGTAAGCCTCTTGAACTCATACATGCTGACTTATGTGGACCTATGAGAAAAAGGTCACCCCGTGGAGAACAATATTATATTCTTTTTATTGATGATTTCTCTAGAATGTGTTGGATTGGTTTACTAAAACACAAAGATGAAGCATTTGAAAAATTTTAGATCTTTAAAGCCCTGGTTGAAAATGAATTAGATCTAAAAATAAAATGTCTTAGATCTGACTATGGAGAGGAATATATATTAGATGAATTCTTTGATTTTTGTGAACAACATGGCATAAAAAGACAGTTTTCTATAGCTAGAACCCCACAACAAAATGGTGTGGTAGAAAGAC
Organism: Pinus albicaulis; assembly: GCA_034641835.2. Taxonomy (NCBI): domain Eukaryota; kingdom Viridiplantae; phylum Streptophyta; class Pinopsida; order Pinales; family Pinaceae; genus Pinus; species Pinus albicaulis. Next base: position 922,834,450 of record CM076579.1, read on the forward strand.
TGAATAGAACAGCTCAAAAAATGGCTCGTGCTATGCTTGATGATTCTAGAACACCTGATACCTTTTGGGGAGAAGCAGCATATACCACTGTAAATATTCTTAACAAGGCTCATGTTCATGTAAATAGTGATAAAACTTCTTATGAGCTCTGTTATGGTAATCTTCCAACTGTAAAGAATTTTAGAGTTTTTGGAAGCAAATTTTTTTTCAAGAACAATGATGAAAAACTTGGTAAGTTTGAACCTAGAGCAAATGAAGGAATGTTTCTTGGCTATTCTTCAAGAATTAAAGCATATAAATATTACAATAAAAGACTTTGAAAGATTGCTGAATGCATTGATGTTATAATTGATGAGTCTCTCTCAGCTCCAAAAGGGGAAATACCAATAACAAATGAAGATGATGGTGATGAATATATTCCTGCATCAAATAGCAACAATATAGAAGGTGAACCCAATGAAGCACCAGGAAAAGATCTATCTGAAAAGGCTCCATCTAGGTATTTTCAAAAGAATCATCCAGAATCTCAAATTTTGGGAGAAAATGGATCAGGTGTCCAAAAAAGAAGAACTCTTGTAGGATCTCCTATTTATCTAGCATTTCTATCCACTATTGAACCACAGAATGTCAATCAAGCTAGAAAAGATGAATGTTGGATTCAAGCCATGAATGAAGAACTTAATCAAATTGAAAAGAATCATACTTGGGAATTGGTTCCAAGACCTCATGATAAAAATGTTATTGGAACCAAATGGATATTTAAAAACAAGCTAAATGAAAATGGAAATGTTATTAGAAAAAAATCTAGACTTGTTTGTAAAGGTTATTCTCAACAAGAAGGTATAGACTTTGAAGAAACATTTGATCATGTAGCTAGACTTAAAGCCATAATAATGTTTCTTGCCTTTTCAAGCTTTCAACAATTCAAAGTTTATCAAATGGATGTTAAATCTGCTTTCCTCAATGGTGATCTAGAAGAAGAAGTTTATATAGAACAACCAGAAGGATTCATTTTGGGAAATGATGAAAAACTTGTTTGCAAACTTAAAAAAGCTTTATATGGTCTCAAACAAGCTCCAAGGGCATGGTACTATTGTCTTGAAAAATATATTCATCAATAAGGTTTTTCAAAGGGATTAGTTGATAGCAACTTATACACAAAATTTGAAAATGATAAACTATTGATAGTAGTTGTATATGTTGATGACATCATTTTTGCGAGTAATGAAAAGTCCATGAGTCAGAAATTTGTTTCGTTTTTGCCGCCGTAAATTCTCCTCGGGCCGCCGTTTCAACTAGTTGTGGCACTGTTGGGTAATCTCTGTTGTTGTTCCAGTATTCATCTTTCTGTATTATTCTATGATATTTATCTCCTTGATGAATATTCTTTGATGATTTGGTTTTTGAAGGTGTTCAGGATGCACAAGCTAAGGGGGAGCACTTGTCTTGTGGAAAAGGATGCATTGTTGGCTTTCTGATTGGTTGTTGTGTTATGATCTCATGTTTGAGATTCTTTGGTTTTGGTCATAAATAGTCATATCTGTAATTTGATGAAAAGGTCATGTTGAGACCTATGATGTAAAATTATTATATTTAGTCATGTAAGGACTTGTTCAAATTTGTAAACCCACTTGGTTGGGAAGTTGAGTAAAATTTGTAATTCCACTTGGTTGTATCATTGATGTAAGTATGAGTCCTTGGTGTTAAGAAAAGTCATACTCGGTTGAGTCATGTACTTCATTGAAAAATTTGTTTAAAGATCCAGCATGAACTCAGGGGGAGCATGGTAAATTGAGCAAACATCAGATCTTTAGAGCTCATCTTTCTACAAGGGAAGAGAAAACTTGTTTTGTTTTTGATCCGCCCTTTGCCCTCGATGTCAAAGGGGGAGAGTATTTTGGTGTTTAAATAATGTACTTATCTATTGTGATGATCAAACACCATCATGGTTGCCATCAAGTCCAAAGGGGGATATTGTTGGAAATATGTTGCAATATGTTGTCCTTGATGGCAACCTACTTGATAAAGTTGTTCTTGATGGAAATCTACTTGATGAGTTGCCTTTTGATAAGAAAAATATGTGTTAAAGATGTAAAAATGATGTTTCTACAGATCAGTTCAGATGTGCCAGAGAAAGGAATTCTAGTAAGTGCTAGAGAAATGAAAACATGAAATATTTATCAATGTATATGCAGGTTTTATGAAGGAAACTCGCGTATGGATGCAATGTATACGCTACTTTTGTGAAGGCAACCTGTGTATACATTCAGAATTAGTATATATGCAGTTTTTATGAAGAGAAGTTGCGTATACACGCAGATACGAACGATCCAAGTTGTGTATGACTTTTGCGCTCTAAAATTATGATACCAAGGGGCATTACCATGGTATTATCCCACAGTATTGAGCATTGTATTTCTTATTTGATTCCATCCAAGAATACCATCAGTAGTTGTGTGGTTTTGACTCATGGTATTGGTAAAGGCTAAATCTATTTAAGGAGAAGAAGATCATAGTGAAAAGTGTGCATGAGTAAGGGTTGTTACTGAATAATTTTCTATAAGGTATGTCTACACGGGATGAACTCTGTTTTAATTGATAGATCTAAATATATGATGCACCCATGGATACAATGATGGTTCGGATCTCTAGATTTGAAATGACTATGCTCTTGTGTGATCCATTGAAGAAATGATTAGATCTATGACTTGGCGCAAGTTTGTTGAAGTCAAGTGAAGAAATATAGGTAAGTTCTATGGATCTGGTTCATTCTGCAAAGTTTATTTTTACAGATCTATAAGCTAGCTCGTCTAAGTAAAAGCATGTATATACGCGGGTTTGCTTCAGAAAGGGAACGTATGGCAGTTAGGGTTTTCTGAAGCTTATTGCAGAGGTTTTTCTGTTATTCCTGCTATTTGTCTGTTGTCTGTTAATGAAGTCTTCTTGTAGATCTGGGCTGTTTGAATACTGTATATGTTGCTAAGTTGATTATGTACAAATTTGATCAATGAGAGAATAAACATGGTTGATGGTGACTAACTGATGAAGGGTTCTGCATTTCTAAAGATATATCACTGAAAGCCTTAGATTTGAATCTGAGACTGATTACATTTTGAAAAACAGTATTCACATAGCTATGCGTAGGTTGGTGTGAAGGAAAGTGTGTATACATGTGGGTTCAGTGAAGTGAAGTAGCGTATGCATTTTAAGTTGATGAATGTTTAGGGTTGAGTTTGTATCTACATATTTATTTTGAAGTCTAGGTTATTTCTAAGTTATAGTTACAGTGGTCTCATTATTCTGATTGAAGTATTGGGTAAAGTTTTTGGTTGTTGATGTTTATGAAGAGTTGTATTGATGATGTTTGATCCAGTATGAAAATTGATGGAACTTGGACTGCGGTGGCTCTGAGGGTTGAAGCCTTCAATATGGAAGTAGAAGCTTCCTGCCAGTAGAAGCTGGTGTTATGATCAGGGGGTTGAATCTCCCTTCTAGTAGTGGCTGGTAAACAAGATTAGGGGGTTGTAGCTCCCTTCCAGTAGCAGCTGGAAAATGAGAGAACAGTGTAGCCTTCTGCAGGTAGATGTCTGCGTACTGATATGAGTCTGCATCAATACAATATTGTAAACAATTTTCCATATAATAAATATTGAAGATAGGGACAACAACAACGGTGGTTTTCTCTCGAATTGGGTTTCCACCTTAAATATTGGTGTTCATGTGTGTTCTTCTTGTGTGATGATTTATACTGCTATTATTGCACATAATTAATGATTATCTAACAGATGCATGACTGGTAAACTGACTTAAAGATTGTTCCTTAAATTTTTTTCTAATCTGCAAAATTATATCAATATATGCTAGTTTCTTTTATTATATGCGCGTGTATACACGAGTTGGGTTCATCAAAGCTGCGTATGGAATTCTGTAAAGAAAAAGTTAAAATATTTTTAGTAATCTCTAAATACTGATTTAGCCCCCCCTCTTAGTATTTTTCCCAACATCCCGCCACTTCTGGTGGCTTGGGTGGACCAGGGGCTAGGGGTTAACCCTAACCCCCAATAGCCAATGCACTAAAATTTAAATAAAACATGCATTGTATAGTTAATAAGAAACACAATAGGTAGGTTGGTGGAGAGATATAATGATAGTTGGTAGATCGTGGGTTCAATTCGCCCAGAGGTCCATTGAGACCATACCAAAATTTTTCACCAACGATAGTAGGCCACGTGGTGGCCACCCATTTTCCCACATGGCCGCTCCTGATTCGACCACCTCACGAACCCATAAACCAATGAAATTGCATCATTATAGAGCCAATAAATGGAGGACACTTGTAATCGAACCATTGGCTAATAAAATACACAGTCAACTACCCATCACTTGCCTAGTCAATGTACAAACTACTAACTGGGTATCCATGCAACTTCATTTTTAAATTTTAGCTATTTGGGAAATCAGTCAAAACGCGATATCGGGAGCATATGATATCAATTTTGAGTGAAATGAGTTGTGTTGGCTTCAGGATGACACAATCTTATTTTTGGTTATGGTTTCAAGCTATTTCGATTACTTTGAATTTTGATAATTTTATTGATCCATTGGATCATCAGTTGATGTCTCAAAAAAATTTAAGATTGCCCAATTGTTATGTGATCTCATGTTGGAATTTTTTAAAGAAAATGTATAACAAAATGGTCATGTATATTGTTACTGCTAATGCAACAAATTATGCAAATCCTAATAGATTTTTTTATGTATAACACCTCTCAAACTTGTTCTGTTGAACCCAAATTAGATTTAATTCTAGAGGACATTAGAAAATTTGATTGGATAAAATAGGTTGTGAGCAAGGAAAAAACATAACTAAATACATCAATAATCCCACTTATGTCCCTAGAATTACAAGAACAGATGTTGAAACAACAATCTTGTTTGTCTTACAGTCACTAGATATGCAATGAACTTTACCTCCTTGCAATTTTTTAACCTTATAAAAATATATTTGAAGTGGATGCGTAGGGGCCTCAGTGGATGACATCAAAACATTACAGGGCCATGGAAAACATGGAATTTAATGACTGCTTAAATAACCTCTTGTAAAAGTACTAAGCGACTTTACATGTTTCAATCTTCGTTTCATATTCTAATTTCATTATTTATTCATTTAATATCATTTATTTCATACTTAGAGTGTATATTTCCATTTCCACTTCAACCTTTTTGTAGCCCCAACATTTTATCTCTTCTTGGTCATCCTTTCGTACTTATCATTTTCTTGTTTCAGTCCACAACCTAGGTGAGCTAATTCTTAGTTGGGCCACAACTTGATTTTTGTTTTTCTCCGAGATTTTCCAACTTCTTCATCTTCCACTACCATACTTGTTGTTAGATACAAGCACAGTTCTAATACCTCTTTAGGGAGTCCCAAAATTCCCTCTTCCTCTTGTTTTTTTGTAAAAATAATCAATAATTCTTAGGATTATTTGTTTGAGAGGTACCAATTCCCTACCTGCTATGAGATATGAGGACAATTATACTGCCTCTTTAGGGAATCTCAAAACTTCATCCCACTTCTTGGCGCTTAGAGTTTTTTAAATTATGAAATTTTTAAATATGTACGTGTTAAAAAGAAGGATAAATAAGTGAATGTTGTAGCGTTGAAGTAAGTGCTTAATGGTTGTCTTAATGTAACGGTAAAAATATCACGATGAACAATTATCTTGCTAACACGTATTCCAAGTGTTTGAAAAATTGTATGAAAATGATACTCTTGCATATATGTGGGAAGTGGAAGTACATAAGCACATTCCCACGACCACTACAATTTGCAAGCAAGAACTAGGTCATAAATCCTTGATCACCATGAAATCAAAATGACATATGAGGCAATGCTCAATGGAAAACATCACATCAACTATTAGAAATAAGGTTTACCGTTCATAATAATGTGTGTGATAACATATTGAAGTGATCATAATGAAATCAAAATGACATATGAGGCAATGCTCAATGGAAAACATCACATCAACTATTAGAACTAAGGTTTACCGTTGATAATAATGTGTGTGATAACATATTGAAGTGATCATAATCATAAACCTTAGAACAAAGAATATCTTTTTGATATGCAAAAGATAACTGTGATGGTTTGTTGTTATTAATAGTGAATAGTTTGTAGATCATAACCTCATTATGAAGTCATATTAACAAAATTAGCACTATTATATGAGCATTGGTCCACATCATAGTAAAATGGCATGAAGTGAACTAACACATGCACTTTAATGTTTCAAGGAAAGTATATCATGTACCAAGGGTTGTGATTAATTAAACGAAATCCATAAACATCATATGTAAAAATATTATGTCATAAAATTAGGATGTACAGTGGTGGATAATATGGAAATGTCACTACAGATTTAAAGTGGAAAATGTGTTCTGAAATGAAATCAATGGTTATTACAGTCTCCTTAATCATATTTTTTTTTTTTGTGCATTATAGTAGTCAAACAATGATATATGCAATAAAATTATAAGAGGTAAATTTTATCATGTATCAAAACTCAGAAGTGAGAAGCTACAACAGAATTTAAGCGATGAATTTAAATCATGCCACTATTGTGATGAAAACAACTTCATTATCATTCAGAAATTGTCCAAGCAAAGAGATCCAATCAAATCCCACAACGATTAAGTGATGCCGATCATCATGTTACTTTTGAATACTCAAGCAAACGTTTACCATTCAACTCCCGAGATAAAATAGTATTAAACACTGAAACGAGTGATAAATTCAAGTGACTTCGTAATAATTGGATAAATTTTATTTCTTATTGGTTGCTCCATATGTTTTTTCTTTTTGTAACACTTCCATATTCAAATTCGGAATGACCGTAAAAATCAAGCTTGCAAATTCTGTTGTGGCCATGCATGTTATCAAACTAAGGAGAATGAAATTTGGGTAGGAAACATTCAAAATTGGGGCCAAAGGGGTGGTGGAATGCTTGGATGCCCAATACTATAGCTCTTCTCACTATCTTCGCCATCTTTAGTATTCAATTGTATAATATAATTATGTTTCTCATGTGCTACTAATGTTTCTTCAAACGATGGATTTTGAAAAGAACATAGGCCTAATCGAGCATTCCTTCCCTTGGAATAAAGTGGGGTCACAAATTTTTTTTTTTTAAGGGGTGGGTTTCCCATCTCATATTATAACAAGAATTGACATGAAAAAGCATTCTTGTTGTGTTGAATTTTACTAAGAAATTGATCCAAGGATTTATGGGAACATTAGATGGAGGTGGACCTGAAATGATGGAAATGGTTGTGATCATGGTAGGATTTCAATGGAAACAATATTCAAGTGTAAAATCAGAGTTGGGTTCAGCCTTAAGTGGGTGCTATTCCATAGAGGGTTTGCCTAAAAAAAAGAGTTAATGGTTGAATTTAATATAGATAAAGCTTGGTTGGGTTTACTACTATGTAAATAAAAAGAACTAAAATAATTGGAGTCGCTTATTTGGGGAATTGTGAATCTGCTATTGGTTAAGGTTCCCATTATCTGCTAATCGATCTGGCTACTATTTTATGGTATGCTACATTGAAAACTATCTATGATTTACTATCATTAGTCCAAGGGTTCTCCCCCCATTATAGAAAGATATTTCGAGAGTATATTCTTCCTATGCCCTCAAAGTTGGCAAATGACCATGAGGAGATTGTTAAAAATACATGATATTGATACACACAGGTTTTTTTTATAAAGTGTCAACTTCATTGAGAATATGTTCTTCACTGGAATCCATGCCATCATGTTCGTAACCAACATGATGCCTTTCATCTAGATTGGCATAAGATATCTACAATAAATGGGAAGTTGATTCATTTGTACTTTCCAAATCATCCTTCTTGTAAAAAGTTGATGTGGATAATTCTGATGCAACAATTTGAATTTCACCTTCACAACTTTGATATTTATGCACTAGATTTTACTGCTTAGAAAAGCTAATGTGACCACATTAATTTAGAATTTTGGTGAACTGGGATACCCTCCTTAGGATTATAGGCTAAGTGTGGTTCACTATTGGGGTTGTTTGATTTTTTGAATTCATAAGTCATTTGATCACTGCTAATGTCATTGCATTCAAGGTGGCCACTAGAAAATTCATCGTCATTGCAATTTAATCTATTGTTTCCATTGGAACTACTAAATTGATTAATTTGATTACTGAAAGTGCAAAGGCATGCAAGGTTCATGTAGGAAGAATTCGTTATTGTTCTCTAAACCACCCATTTATATATACCTTTGTGTGTGCATACACTATATGTCTCTCATGGATCCTGTTGGTTCCCCTTGCTGCTCAGGTGTCTATCACCACCATTCTTTCTTGTCACACATGAGATCTTTTGCCACTCTCATGGTCGTAAAGCATTGTTGGGGAAACATGACATCTTTGTGAGAGACGGATTGTTACAATGAGGATAAATTCATTATCAAAGAAACATATCATGCAAAAATCCTTATATTATTTTAACTATTTTTTTCCTCCCATCAATTCACTTTAATTTCTCATCTTCCCAAGTTTCCAAATTAAAATCCTTCAAAATAATTAAAAATTGTCCCTTCTGTTCTTTTATAATTTTTAATATATGAAAACAAAATATAGACTTTTTTTTATTTGTTGTTTGATGTTTGCTATGGGTGCCTATGTTTTTGTCTATTGGTGTTGTATTAGTCTGTGTCCTTTGAATCTTCCCCAACAATAGGAATGTTATCTGGCATATTTCTATGTCATGTGCTCACAATCCCTTGGTCTCTTCTTCAACCTTCACTATTACCAAAATACCACCACACGAGGACCTGATACTGACATTTCCCTTAAAATTCCAACACATTGTAGGTTTATAACAAATCATCCTTTAAAATTTGGCATACTAAAAAACTAAAATGAAATGACCAAAATCCCAACATCAAAGGGAATTGGGACTCTGTTGCCGACAATTCTGCATTTATTTTTACATAGAGCAAGGGTGTGGAGAGAATGTGAATACACTCTTTGATAATACACAATCCCTCTTCTACCAACCCAAGGGTTATTTCATGTAAGCCCCTACAATCTCAAACGATAATGGTATAATGGGTTGAGCACAACCAAAAAAATTAGGTGATAGATTTTTTATGGCATTTATCATCCGATAATTCAATGGAATCCTACTTTAATATATTATCCTAACATGGTTAGCCATGCCAAGAAAAAATGTGGTTTTCAATTCCACCTAACAATTTATACAATTTTTTTTTGAAATATATTATATGCATCCTAAACTTTTAGCATTTGGAATATTGTTTTAGACTTATCTCTCCTTCCCGCTTAAATTTTGTTTTGATTTCAGAATTCATTTTTTAGTTTTTCCTACAACAAAAGGTTCATGACTCCAATGTGGAATTTGAAAGATCATGCTTGCATATTGGCCCAATTCATTACATTAAGTTTAGTTGAGGTATATAATGTTGTCATTTTGAATTGTCCCTAGTTTGGAATAAGAAGGAAGTCATTTCCACCACTTGGCCATTGATCTCAACCAAAATCTCTAAGATTGGACGGGAACTAACAAAATCCCTAGCTCCTAACAGTATAAGTAACAACATTGGAAAAGGATTCAGTTTGAAACTAGGAAACTAAAGTGGAACTTCTACTATGTGTTTTTGTGACTCCTACCCTTTCTTACCTATTATATCATTGGAGGGGTGCATAGTTGCATGTGGAAAATTCTCAAAGTAACTTGCATATGTTGGATTCATTAATTAGAGTTGCATTGTATAAGCCTAGGAATGCATGTTGGTAGGCACGACTACATTAAAACCTTTGATAACTCTAACCTATAGGTCACTCCTCTTGTTGAATTTCAAAAACTCCTAACAACATTGAATTTGATCAAGTATTGCAATCACCCCATGATATCCAATATATTCTCATAGGAATTTCGTTTAAATGGATTTCTTGTTTGTAAACAATTTGACCTTAGTACTTTTGGCTTTGGCCAGTGAAAGCACAATTTTTTTAGCTTGGCATTGATACCATGTGTAGGTCCTATATTTTCATTTTAATTAGAAAAGGAACTTTCACCGAAGCTCTATCAAATTAAATACAAGATGTATCTGGTTCTCCCTTCTGATGTCGATCCATGGCTGATGTTGCTCTAGGTCCTCTACTTTCGTTTCCAATCCAAGTGATTCCTCATTGCCTATTTGAAATCAATCTCTTCAATCTTTGAGATCGAATTATTCTGTCCCATGTGCCCAAAGCTCCAAGAACAATACTCAAGTCTCCAATTTTTCATTTCAAAATTGAGCCCTAGGCGTGTCCCTCAATTCATATTTCTCCTTCACAAATCATTTTTTTCATTTGTCTCATCTCCTTATAACCCCTCCTTATTCGTTTCCTTTGATCCCCTTAAATCACAGAGATTCCTTTCCTTTTCCCTATCATACCCATCACTGCCTCTCTTGAAGATATTATTCGAAAAATATCTCCCTCTGTCCCCTTTGGTAGGATGATAAAGAAATTTATCAATTTGTAGGTGATGGTGATGATTGGTTTAGAAAATAAATTTTCTTTGGAAGTTAAGTAGATAATATCTGTCACCTTTGTGAATAGTAGACATCAGGTTAATTTTTGGGGATCTCATTGCAATTTAATCTATTGTTTCCATTGGAACTACTAAATTGATTAATTTGATTACTGAAAGTGCAAAGGCATGCAAGGTTCATGTAGGAAGAATTCGTTATTGTTCTCTAAACCACCCATTTATATATACCTTTGTGTGTGCATACACTATATGTCTCTCATGGATCCCGTTGGTTCCCCTTGCTGCTCAGGTGTCTATCACCACCATTCTTTCTTGTCACACATGAGATCTTTTGCCACTCTCATGGTCGTAAAGCATTGTTGGGGAAACATGACATCTTTGTGAGAGATGGATTGTTACAATGAGGATAAATTCATTATCAAAGAAACATATCATGCAAAAATACTTATATTATTTTAACTATTTTTTTCCTCCCATCAATTTGTAGAAATTTGAATAATAGATCACTTATTCACCGAGATTATCCTAATTACACACTATTTGAGCTTCATGCATAATACATAACCTCTTCTACAATTGATCATCAATTTGCGGAAATAGAAGCAGTCGCATGCGCACATTAAAACATAATCAAGCACACATATAACACAATATGTAATGGGGAAAGAATACAGCTAAAAACCCCCAACTATCTGTATATTATAATGATAGAGAACATGTAACAATACATAGCACAAAGCTCTCATAGGCTCTCAGCACTATCTCCAATTGTTACACACAAACTAGCTCAGATCTGAACAAGTCACAGGTTCAAATCTCCTCCACTGTTTGCCTGCCTCTACTGCGCAATCCAAGATGAGAAAAGAATAGATCCAAGTTCGAATCCCCTTGGCTTATACTGTGCAATCCTCATTGGAAATCTCAATCAATGTGTGTGCAAATCCCATGCACAGCTATAGTCACAACTGATAGTAGACTCACCCTTTCACCCACCTCTAACACTGGTCTCCACTGAACTGTCCATGCATTGCAGTTAACTGATGTATTATTTAGTTGATTTATGAGTTAATAATTAGTGAATTAATTAAAAATTAATTCACACCACTCATCACTAGTGTATTTGTCAGTTAGACTAAATACAACTAGTTCAACTAAGTTAAACCGAACACAACTCCACCAACTGTCTCATCAACTCCACCAAACTCTGCCACATGAGTTCTAACCGAAGTCAACCATGCAATAGCTCAACTAACCCTTAGGAAAAGCGTATTTCCTTCTGTCAGCTGCATGTGCCACATCCAAGCATCAAACTGAAGTGCTCCAAGAGGATAAGATAGTGTTTATAGTCTAAATATTATTAAGGGTTAATAATATTTGACTGTTCTATTTTTAGCTCGACAGTCTAAAAATAGAAACCGCCGAATGTCTAAAAATAAAGGTTCATCTATTTTTACCAACTCGACCAATCATCCATAAATAGCATCCCGCAACTCATAGACCATGATCCATATGTCTAAAAATAGACATAGTCTAAAAATAGACTTTGCGACAAAAATCACTTGTGTGGCCCCCACCTAGTTTAGGTGATCACTTTCCAACTAGGATCAGGAAAGATGTTTCAGGATGCCTCCTTCACTGTTTCTTGTTGCAATATTCAACACAATTCACTTTAATTTCTCATCTTCCCAAGTTTCCAAATTAAAATCCTTCAAAATAATTAAAAATTATCCCTTTTGTTCTTTTATAATTTTTAATATATGAAAAAAAAATATAGACTTTTTTTTATTTGTTGTTTGATGTTTGCTATGGGTGCCTATGTTTTTGTCTATTGGTGTCGTATTAGTCTTTGTCCTTTGAATCTTCCCCAACAATAGGAATGTTATCTGGCATATTTCTATGTCATGTGCTCACAATCCCTTGGTCTCTTCTTCAACCTTCACTATTACCAAAATACCACCACACGAGGACCTAATACTGACATTTCCCTTAAAATTCCAACACATTGTAGGTTTGTAACAAATCATCCTTTAAAATTTGGCATACTAAAAAACTAAAAGGAAATGACCAAAATCCCAACATCAAAGGGAATTGGGACTCTGTTGCCGACAATTCTGCATTTATGTTTACATAGAGCAAGGGTGTGGAGAGAATGTGAATACACTCTTTGATAATACACAATCCCTCTTCTACCAACCCAAGGGTTATTTCATGTAATCCCCTACAATCTCAAACGATAATGGTATAATGGGTTGAGCACAACCAAAAAAATTAGGTGATAGATTTTTTATGGCATTTATCATTCGATAATTCAATGGAATCCTACTTTAATATATTATCCTAACATGGTTAGCCATGCCAAGAAAAAATGTGGTTTTCAATTCCACCTAACAATTTATACAATTTTTTTTTTGAAATATATTATATGCATCCCCTAAACTTTAGCATTTGGAATATTTTTTCTTAGACTTATCTCTCCCTACAGAAATTTGCTTGATTCTAAATTCATTTTTCAATTTTTCCTACAACAAAAGGTTCATGACTCCAATGTGAATTTGAAAGAGATCACGCTTGCATATTGGTCCAATTCATTACATTGCTTAGTTGAGGAGATAAATGTTGGCCATTTTGAATATTCCCTAGCTTGGAATAAGAACCAAGTCATTTCCACCACTTGGCCATTGGATATGACCAAAATCTCTAAGATTGGACGGGAGCTAACAAAATCCCTAGCTCCTAACAGTACAAGTAACAACATCTACAACATTGGAAAAGCATTCAGTTTGAAACTAGGAAACTAGAGTGGAACTTCTACTATGTGTTTTTGTGACTCCTACCCTTTCTTACCTATTATATCATTGGAGGGGTGCATAGTTGCATGTGGAAAATTCTCAAAGTAACTTGCATATGTTGGATTCATTAAATAGAGTTGCATTGTATAAGCCTAGGAATGCATGTTGGTAGGCATGACTACATTACAACCTTTGATAACTCTAACATATAGGTCACTCCTCTTGTTGAATTTCAAAAACTCCTAACAACATTGAATTTGATCAAGTATTGCAATCACCCCATGATATCCAATATATTCTCATAGGGATTTCGTTTAAATGGATTTCTAGTTTGTAAACAATTTGACCTTGGTACTTTTGGCTTTGGCCAGTGAAAGCACAATTTTTTCAGCTTGGCATTGATACCATGTGTAGGTCCTATATTTTCATTTTAATTAGAAAAGGAACTTTCACCGAAGCTCTATCAAATTAAATACAAGTGTGTATCTATTTCTCCCTTCTGATGTCGATCCATGGCTGATGTTGCTCTAAGTCCTCTACTTTCGTTTCCAATCTAAGTGATTCCTCATTGCCTATTTGAAATCAATCTCTTCAATCTTTGAGATCGAATTATTCTGTCCCATGTGCCCAAAGCTCCAAGAACAATCCTCAAGTCTCCAATTTTTCATTTCAAAATTGAGCCCTAGGCGTGTCCCTCAATTCATATTTCTCCTTCACAAATCATTTTTTTCATTTGTCTCATCTCCTTATAACCCCTCCTTATTCGTTTCCTTTGATCCCCTTAAATCACGAAGATTCCTTTCCTTTTCCCTATCATACCCATCACCGCCTCTCTTGAAGATATTATTCGAAAAATATCTCCCTCTGTCCCCTTTGGTAGGATGATAAAGATATTTATCAATTTGTAGGCGATGGTAATGATTGGTTTAGAAAATAAATTTTCTTTGGAAGCTAAGTAGATAATATCTGTTGCCTTTGTGAATAGTAGACATCAGGTTAATTTTTGGGGATCTCCTCGAGATGCATTTTTTTTAAAGCAGTTTATTATTTATTACTTTGTACAATTTATAATTATGTATTATTTCATAGTGTATATATATATATATATATATATTATTTTTATTTTCTATAATATATTTTATATTTTCATTTTATTTTATATAATATATATTATATTTACATGTTATTTTGTATAATATAATAGTTACATATTACGATGGTAGTATACACATATATACCCGAATCAACATATTCATTATATCCTTGTGAGTTAGGTGTTTAATTACTACTAGTTTCACTAATTAATTCATTTACTGTATACTTAGACATTCTTCATAATCAATTATTATGTACACTAGTGCAATGCATGTGATGCATTCATATGTAGTTATCATATGCATATCTCGTATGCATGATAATAATCTTATTATGTCGTAATTTGAGATGGGTCATTACAACTCTCTAGAACTCCCATGGTGGTTATGTTTGGTTCTCATTACTATCATACTATATCTTAAACCTAATATTATTGATTCCACTTTCCCTTATCTTCTTTCTTCACTCATATGTAATTATTTTTTCTCACTCTTCATCTTCTATCTTCCCCTTTTCACTCTCTCCACTACTACACTATGATATTCCCATTTTTTTGTATTTCTCATTTTCTTCATCTAAACATACCTATTTCTCACATGTCCTCTAGCCTCCCCCCCCCCCCCCACCATTTTCCATCTGTTGAATCATGCTTGTTTTTAATAATATAATACATTTGACTCTTCATCATTGATTATACATAGCATACAACTAGTCTTTGTCTTCTTGGGAAAATGTGCATTAAATCAATTAATTAATGTTTAATATATCAATGGTTGCATTACTCTTTCGGAGAAGTTGAGCCCAGGGAAAATCACCATCTCATAGTAGTTCACACAGATATCAAAACGAGTACACATAAGTGGAAACAAATTAATTTTACTAATCATATATCAAGGAGAGGTTACATGTTGGATGTGGAGCCTGATTATCTTCCTGATTTAGAGTTCTTGTTTCAACCATGTTTGGATCCCAATCCCCAACGGGGGGGTGTTATGCGGATAAAATCCTTCTTGCGAACAAGAATGATCTCCCTAGTATCTTAAGGATATCTAGAAACAAACAACCAAATGCAAACCATTTTCTCTAGACTATTGTGATTCAGAATTATTAATCAACTAAGTAAGAGGAGATGCTCCTACCTAAAGTCCAACGCTTGCTGTAATCTTCAATCCAGTCGCTCCAAAAGAGGTCAATTCAACATGTAAAACTTGCATTCAAAGACAAGAAAAAGGATTAAAATCACCTGCAAGATATAATAATTCAGAAACACTAATCTATCTCAATGATCAAGGAATCTAAGAATTAAATTACTCAAAGAGATACATGAACAACTTAATGAGAAAATAGAATCCATTTGTATTAACTTGTATGATAAGAAGTAACCTTACAACCTTGTCGCCTTGATGTCATACAGGTTCTTTCGGGGTCCTGAACAGCCGTTTTCCTTCGGTATGACAAGCCTTCTCCTCTCTGAACTAGCATGAAACTATGGATATGATTATGTGACGTTCTCATACCAATGATGCCAAGTATAAAGAGTATAATTTCTTCAGAAATTCTCTTCTATAAGTTAAGAAGTACCCTTGGGATTGAAATATGAGTTCAATTTATAGAAGAATGAAGGAGGTTTCAGTTCCATAGAGAGGGGGATAAAGTCCTCTCATAAAGGGATTTGAGCTCCAAATACCAAGGGATAATCTCCATTAATGAAGGGATAGAGGTTCATGAATGAAGGGGTGAAGCTCAACCTGATTACACTTCTAGAAGCCTCCAGCTGGGAGAATATTTGACCAGCTGGGCTTCTAGAACTTACTTTTTATTTTATTTTACCTTTTACAGGGGTCCGCAATTTTAGTAAGCAGAACGTGCAGGATGTGCCGTAGGTTATAGAGCAAGAAACCAAGGTACCGTAGGTAAGAGCTAGGAAAAGTGCGGAGTTAGGCTTTTCGGGGTTTTAATGAACTTTTCTCCAATTCCAAGACTTGGTTTAGTAACTTTATGATTTTGGACCTCTAAGGGAGCATAAAATAGGTAATGATGAACTCATATAGACAACTAAATGTCATGGTTACAAATTTTAGTGTAATAGATTGCCCCCTAAAGTGTGAAGTCTGAAGTAGTTCTGAAGAGTGAAGTGCTTTATCATCCGAGGATTGGGTTGTAGACATACCAGTCGAAACCTGTAAAAACATTCAATGCAAACATATATATGTATATCATTGCTGAGGTAGGCATTCCCATACTTAGATCGAAACTAACCACATGTTTTGATACAGAAATGATTTTAGAATTACATTAATAGTAGACACAACATGGACGCAGCCATCTGTTCATAAGTAGTCTATTGTATCATGAATAATAAAACTCCTCATAGCTTGGATGGTAGAAACTAGATCGAGGGTCTTGATTTTTGTTTCCTGAACTAGTAAGATTCTATCCATGCGATTGATTGTGTCGAAGTCGAACATGGTAGAAACCACTTGATTACCAGTCAATGATGTGAACTGTTAACAAGTGTGAGAGAAACCACCAATAATGAAAATGGCTCTCAAAGTACTCAATACAATCCATGAAGTGTGAATGAAGGATTTGAAGTTGAACACTTCACAAAATCATTAGATCGAAGGTCAATGATGCAACCTATCGTCAAAGGCGAGAAACCTGCCATTAGGGCATGCAGATCCCAAGGTACTGATAGGATTCTAGATCAACTTTCTAGATGACGTGTTGTCGTCGATAGAACCCATCGTAGGAAATCCCATCACACGAAACCATTAGATCAAGTTTTGAAGAAATTTTAGCAAGGACTGACTAAGGGATGGTTAACGCTAATTGAGAAAAATGTTTGCAATGAATGGTTTATTTGAACTATCTCTTGAACACATAATGATACTGCAGATGGTTTGGTTACAATTGACCGAAAGATAATACCCAGAAACCAGTTGAAGACTTTCAATGTGGTTTGATTAACTGTTAGACAAAGGATTTTTCCAACCCAAGTATGAGTGTGACAAAAGTGTTGTGTTCAAGAGTGGTATACTACTTTTTGGAACAAAGTGTGACAATTGGATTCATTTTATCTCTTTTTCCCCCACCATATCTGGAAAGTACCTCTTTATTTTCGACAAGCTTGAGGAGGATAACATTTGCTTGTTGTATAAGCTCATCCTTCAGACGAGTCAAAATTAGTATTAAAATCTAACCCTAAGAAGGAGTGGTTCGTTCTTGTTTATAACTGATAGGTCTTTGACTGTTAAGTTTTAACGAGTCCAGTATAGGTGAAACTCGACGTTTTTCAGTTTTAGGGAGTCAGAAGAGAAACTTAAGAAAACATTGTGGGTGTACTTTTTCGTAATTTTAGTCTCTCAAGCCCGAAAAAGCATAAAATAATGCAAGAGAGAACTCTATTGACCATGATTAGACAACGTATACATTTTTCATAAATAGTCCATTTCAATCCAGAAAAGGGGTAAAATTATACTGAAAGGACGACTGTTCATTTCCTTTAACGAGTTCGAATAGTCAAGTACTCGGCAATCTTTTCATGTTTAGAGAGTCTGAAAAGGGCTTAAAAGAGAACTCCAAGGTTTTGATTTTTTGTAATTTTAAAAGCTCAAAAAAGTGATAAAAGTGTACTTATCATCAAAATAATTCTTTTCACCCGAAAAACCTATTTTCTGCACATAAACTCAAAAAATTAAACATACATGTTTCCAATAAGTAAAAACATTTTGAAAAATAACTTTTTAAAGTGAAAAACAAATAAAATAATATTTTATTCATTCAAAAAATATTAAAAAAAGTAGTTCAACAAAGTCATTTTCACCTTTTGTATTCAGAGTTGAAAGTTGAGAGCTCTTGGCAGAAAAAGTTCCAGAGGTAATAATGGGAGAACCAACTGCTCAAATCGAAAATCGTCGAATTCAGGTAATCTACAACACCCTTCTCTTCATTTTCATCCATTTGAATTCTCTTTTTAAGTTTTGAAATCATTTTTTAAGAGGAAAATAGGTTCAAAATTCCACTCTCAGGGTTCCACGAGTCATGTATTGGTTACCTGCAGACCCCGAATAATTTTCCCAAAAGGAAAAATATCAGGCTACCGCAGTTTTTATGAAGAGCACGTGTGGGGGTACGCACTGTCTCTATATAAAAACCGCGAACACGCCGTGAGAAAAGGAAATTATTAAATTCTCTAAAAAATGGTTAAAAATTCTCACTCTAAAAGCTTCTAACCTTCAAATGCGTCCATTTGCAGATTATTCCACAATGTTGGAGTGGAGAGAATGCGAGCACGAAGAGGTAGACAATGCGGCTATGAATAATCTAGCCACAATGCATGTGTTGAGAAATTGTGGATTGTATAAATTCTAGGAAATCCAGGGCATGAGGGCACAAGTGGAACTAATGACCTGGCTAGTGAACAAATGGGACGTCCAAGAACAATGTTTTATCATTGGTGATCACAAGCTAGAACTTGAGCTTGAAGACATTTACTTTCTCACTGTTCTATTTAAATGAGTTGAACATATTTCTTTGTTTGGAGCTAGGCAAGGTGGCTTGCCTATTTCTAGCTATAAACAAGGGTTATGAAGTGGAGAAGTTGAACCCAAAGATAACCGTATAGATATAAAGACTATATTACGTCTTGATCTTAAAGTCATTGCATTCACTGTGACCAGGTTGTGTGGGAGCGCAGCTCCACATATGGCTACCAAGTCTCAAATGCAGACAACAGTCGAATGTTATAAAGGTACCATTTTCAATTGGTGTGAAGGGGTATTGGCCAATATGGAAGGCCAATTGACCAGAGAAAAAAACTCAAAGTTTAAAAACTTTGGGTATGGTGCCATCTTGGTTTATTTTTCTTTGGAGAGGATTCCATCCTGTTAGTCAACAATATTTTTCACCTGTTGTTGATGACTAGATTCCTTAGCTGAGTTTTCTAGAAGCTGATCTCCATATGTCAATTTGTCATCTAGAAAACCCCCAAACAAATTTTTGCTTTCCTAGCCCTTCCTGGTTTAAAAGTTCACAAGGATATTTTGACAAAAAGATACATATCTCAGAACATGCCTCATATAGTAGATTGTCAAAATTTCACTTTATTACCTTTTGTGATATACCAAGCAGAGAATTATATTTCAAAGAAAGATGACATAGTTTTGGAAATAGGTGAAATGTCATGACTGTGTTGACCTCCTTCAAAAGATAAAATTTTAGAATACATCATGCTAATAACCTCCTCCAAGCAAGAGCAGATGGTTAAGTAACATGGTAAGAACCTCCTTCATTTAAAAGCAGATGGTTGGGAAACATGCTGATAACCTCCTCCAATTTAAGAGCAGATGGTTAGGAATAGGATCAATAAGACCTCCTTCATTTAAAAAGCAGAGGATCAAGGTTTTTTGAGTAATTTCAGAGCTGTTGTAGGCCACCTCCTTCCAAGGGATGAACAAAATAAACATCAGCAGGATTTCAAAATGATGTGTGAGAAAGGTTTCCATTTTAAAACACTAATCGGGAAATGATGATGAAACAAACAGAGGTGTTAAGTTGAAGACCTATTTATGTTACAAACAGAAGGATAATACACTGGTGTTAAAAGGCCCATGACCTTGTGTATATGAAATCCTCCCTCCAAAGATAGATCAGGGATGTAACCTCATTCAAAGAGCAGAGTGTTAAGGTGTTTTAAGTAACTTTAGAAATGGTGAGACACCTCCTTCCAAAAGGATGAACAACAGATGCATGGCAAAGATATAAAATTGTGTTTGAAAGGGTTTTTATTGGTAAGACTAGTTGAGAAACAATGGTTAATACAAATGAAAATTCATTGTGTTGAAGGCCTCTTCCACATAAAAACCACACAGTGGCATAAGGGTGCTAACAGTCTCTATTTCTTGTAAAAGCTTTCTTTCAAAGGATACAAGGTCACTACCTCGAAAATGAATAGAGTTGTATTCATGCAACGCTTAGAAGGCTAATCTGATGAAGACCTCCTTAAACTCATAAATGAGAGGATTTGCATAAATAGGCTGTCATAGGCTGCATTGTGGCTCATATGTCATATTATTTCAGATAATGGAGACAAGATATAAGGGAGCCTCCTTACTTCAAAAAACAATGGATACTTAAGGGTTTCGAAGGCTACAGTAAGACTGTTTTCATTTAACCTCTTCAGAAAATGTTGTAGGTCACAGCTTCGGAGAGAGCATTTCTATCTATCCAAGTGCCTTTCCCAACAGATAGAAAAGAAGTGCTTTTGTGATCAAAACCTATGTTTCTTGTCTAAAATTTCAAAGGATACACAGTGATTAAAGAGACAGATGTCACCAGCAAAGTCACACAGGAAAAAAGAATTTGGTTTGGAAAACTTAAGAATAGCCTCCTTCACAGAGAAACAGAGGGTCATCTCCCCAAATATTTTCATAGTGAAGCAGCTGATTCAAAAGGTTAAAAGGTATGATAAAGCCATATTTTACTCACAGCTAAAGAGCTCCTCCATTAAATGATGAAAGACAAATTTTGAAAGAACATATGGATGTTTTCTATTATGAGTCTGTTGGTAATACTTTGTGAAAGTCTGTCAAAGTATTATAACCCAGGTGAATGCTAAGAGGTCCCACAGGGCTAAATTTTATATTACAAGGGCTTCCGAAAATTATTATGGAGAAATGCAATTTAAGAGAAATAAAACAGAGGTTACAAAGTGCCCATGAAGTTGTCAAACATAGGCCTCCTTCACAAAAGGCAGAGGATCAGCACTTCCAATTTTTACACTGTGAATTACCTCATTAAAATGGTTAAAGGGTGATTAAACATGTTTCACTTTCAGTCAAAGAAACATCTCTTTCGCTTCACAAAAACAAAGGTTAAGGAGCGCCCAGGTAGTTTGTTTCAAAATTATTTTCTGAACAAAAAGAGATGAAATTGACAAAAGTGAGAGAGGGTTTTGTCCATAATAGGTTCAAGAAGAAAAAAATCCTTCAGTTTCTACACAGGCATCATGGTTTGTGAGAAATGTAAAAATTACAGATGTCACGGGAGAATTTCTGCACCAGAATTCACCATTTTGACCAGTGTTGGGACAATCAATTTTTGAACAAACAAATTGACACCAAATGAAAAAAATCAAGTATATTTGGAAATTATACTTCCATAGCTTTCCAACAAGCCATCTCGGGCCAAATTCTAACACCAGGAAGGATTCCAAAAGTAGCCTACAAACATCACTACGTATTTTTGCACCAGAATTCACCATTTTTTACTAGTGTTGGGACAGTCAATTTTTGGACAACCAAATGGACACCAAATGAAAAAATTCAACCATATTTGGAAATTATACTTCCATATATTTCCAACAAGCCATCTCAGGCCCAATTCTAACACCAGCAAGGATCCAAAAGTGGCCTGCAAACAGAACTATGCATTTCTGCACCAGGATTCATGATTTTTGACTAGTGTTGGGAAAATCAACTTTTTAACAACCCAATAGACACCAAATGAAAAAAAACAAGAATATTTGGAAAGTATACTTCCATAGCTTTCGAACGAGCCATCTCGAGCCCAATTCTGACACCGGGAAGGCCTCCAAAACAGGATGCTAAAACACGCGGTGCGCCTGGAAAATTGCGCGACACGCCTGTAGGTTTTTACAATGCATTTTGACACTGAGCGCGGCGCGCCTGTGCAACGCCCATGCCTACTAGCAACACAGTCTTTCAAAAAGTTCCCAACAAATTTTTCCAACAAAATTTCACCTCCGAGCACATCAAGAAAGCTTCTCCAAAAGTGTCTCTTGTCTTTTTCCTCAGTTTTAGTTTGAAGGGGGTTTGTTCACAAGTTTCAAAGACCAAAATAGGGATTGAAAGGTAAAAAATCATCATATTTTTATTGAAGATCTATTTGCAAAGGGGTTGTTTATTAAAACAGTGAATGGAAGATGGTTTGATATGCAAAGTTGAAAGTCCTTTTGTGCTATGAGATAGCTTAGAGTATGCACAATCTCTAAGAGAAAGTAGACAGAGTTGTAAAGGTTTTCAAATCAGTTGAAGGAGTATGTTATAAGTGTGTTTTCAATAAATCCCTTTTGTTTCTAACAACCACAAAGGGACAGTGAAAGGAATAATGGTTGATGTGTCATCTTAAGAAGTTTTTCTTTCTATAAATGGCTTAGAATGTACAAAGTTTCTAAGAAGGAAAAAACAGAGGTTGTAGAGGTCTTAAAACAGTTTAAAAGATCATCTAGACAGTGGTAAAAGGGATGAAGGCTTGGTAAATTTAAAGAAGTCCTTTTGTGTTGTGAGATAGTGAAGAATTTTTGCAGCCCCCAGAATCAAAGAAGTAGAGTTTGTAAAGAGGTTTCAAGTTTGTTTAATGGTGTCTTAAGTAGTGCTTGCAAAGGGTAGTGTTTTTGCTACATCAAAAGGATAGAAACAGTGAAAGAAGAGAGGACTAATGTGCCATTTTGAAAGTGTTCTTTATGCTATGAAATAACTAAGAACACTCACATTTGCTAGAAGAAAAACAGAGTGTGTTTGGAGGTCTTCAAATCAGTTTTGGAAAGTGTCTTAACAATGTTTGCAAAAGGAATTTGTTTGTTAAAACTCAGAGAAAAGTAGTGGCTAGAAGATAAGGTTTTGTCAATTGCAAAGAGTCTTTAAAGCATTGTTTTCAAATGTGCCATTGCCAAATCAAAAAGAGAGGCAGTGTTTGAAGGGAGGGTTTTTGTGCCAAAACAAAAAGAGATTCTTCTTCAACAAAAACCACAAACATATCTTGTTTAAAATATCTTGCCCAAACACAGTGATAAAAAGTAATTTTTGTTTTCATTTGACAAATGCTTGTTTGATACCATCCAAGAAACACAGTGAATTACAAAGAGAAAAGAGTATTTTTCAGAGATCATTTGAATCATTTGAATCAGCTTGTTTTGGTGAATCAGTAAAGAGTATCAAAAGCAACGGGCGCTACAAAAGGCCAAATCAGTTTGCACGAAGGAAATTGAAGGATACACAAGAAAAACTCAAAATCGCCCAAAGAGGGCGCCCGATGAGAAAAAAGGAGAAAGACACCTCTAGGCTTGTAATTTTGGCCCGAGCTTCTATAAATGTTTCTAAGAAGCCTTGAGGTTCCTTCTCACCAAAATTGAGCGAATTTTGACATGTTCTTGTTTTTTGACATTTTTGGGCCTAATTGCATAACATCATGGGCGCTGCCATTTTTGTTTGGAGCATCCTCAGCTGTTGAGAGTGGTACCATTGGATTCATTAAATTCAAGAGCATATACTCAGAAATTTTCAGAGCAATTGAAGTTGTTTTAGTATCCCAAAGAGGCGAAAAACACTCACTTTTTTAACACTCTGCCCACATATCAGCAAGGCCTAATTTTTGGGTTTTTTCACTCAGTTCAGTATTTAAAAGACTTCCATGTATTATTTTGAGAAAATTAAAGTTGCTCCAGAAAGTAGACGTCAATAGCTTTCCAACGAGCCATCATGGGCCACGTTTCGACATTGGGTAGGCCCTCAAAAGTCATCCGAAAGACAGGAAATTTTATGCTGGTGCGCCCTTAGTGCTTTTTGGCCAAAAAAGGCAGTTTTCTGAAGTGGCCTCTACAAATGTGTGTTAAGCTATTTTGGGACATTTCCAGTCATAAAAATTCAAGTTTATTCCCTTTTTTAGCATTTTGAGATATTTTATTGGATATTTTGTGCCTTGGGCTTTTCAAAGCCTCAAGGACAAGATAAGATATTTGTTTTTGAGCCAGTGGCTAGCTAGTTGCCTTGGTTGGGTTTCCTCCTCCATTTTAGCCTATATATTCCAAGAGATTTCATTGTAAACAAGGCTGAACTTGATGATATAGAGAAATATATGGTTATACAAGCTTGGAAGAAACACTTGTCTCATGCATTGGATAGTTTCTTGAATGTTTTTGGATGATGAAAGAGGACTATTGTTGGATTCCTTGTCTTGGTAAAATGGTATAGTGTCCCTCTCTGTTATGTTTCTTAGTTTTCATACACATTTCATGCTCTTTCTTGCTATAAGACAGTAGAGAATAGATCTGAGACATGCCCTTGGAGGCACCTCAGATTTCCTGTTTCATTATAGCTTTTATGTTTTCTTCCTTTCTTAGTCATATCAAAGAATCCTTGATTGCTCTTTGATCACTCAAGAAATTGTTTGTTTGTTTCATTTATGGTTTTATGCATGCTAAGTATGATTCACAGTATGCCCTCCTTACTCATGGCTAGTCATAGCTCCACCTCTGAAACCTTTCTTTGATTGTTTGATTGTCCTAGTTGAACCAAGGAGGTCTTGTACTGAGCTTGCCCTTTGCCTAAAACTCTATAATCTTACTTCAAAGTGCCCAATAGCATGAAATACTATGTCTAGGTGTTTCCTCATAGTGATTTGAGTTATTTGTTTGTCTTAATTGTCTTTCCCCAAAGTCTGATAACATTTTCCTAAAGTTAGAGAGTCATATATCTCTATGTATTTCTTGAATGTTTGTTTCTATGCATTTATCAGTTTGTAGTTACATTCATCATGATTAATGGTTAGCCCTACTGTGTTTATGTCAGCTATTGAACTATTTATGTTTGAAAGAATTTTTTATTCACAAATTTAGTGTCCATCTCACCTCATTTTACCTTAAGATCCATTTTACCTTGATCAAATCGGCCCTTCAACATTCCTTGTATCACCATCTGAGGCTTTCTCAACCCTTTCGACCCCATAACCCAGTTGATCTGACAATATTTTTATCTATCTTAGTCTTTTATCAGTTCCTCCCTCAAAAACCTAAAAGAAAAACCAAAAACCTACTTCATAACTAGCCTAAAATCAGAAACATAAGAAGCAAAACACATAGATATCCCTTACACAAATAAAGGGAGCCCTCTCTGAGTCCAGGAAGGCTAGGTTCTTGGGCTCCAAATATTGGTTTGATGTTACCCTGTCACTTGGCTTGCTAATCATCCAAATCACGGGGCCCTAAAATAATGGCGATCACGATGGGACTCTGAGTAATAAACAAACGTAGACTTCCCTAAAACTTCAGAGACCTTTGAGAATACTATCTTGTGGACTTATCCCACTGCTCACTAACATAATGGTGATTATGGTGGGACCTTCTGAGTTAGTGACAAACTAATTATATCTTAGGACTTTAGAACCCCTCAACCTAGAAGTATTATCAAAGAGTAGAATCTAGTTGTCTCATCATCCTAGCAAAATGATGACCCAACTATAGGACACTCTTACAAACTTTAGAGCTTCATAAAAACTTAGAAAACCCCAAAACATCCCTAGATTGGCTTTTTATCAGTTATTGGTGGTGGACCATAAACACATATCTCTAAAAACAACAAAAACATCCACCTGGCCACTCCACAACTCTCAATAGACCTAAAGACTCCACTGGAGGAAGAACCTAAAACATGACCAGTCATCCTAGAAAGAAAAAGCACTCAGACCTTAGTTGGATTCAAGAAATTATTGTCTTTATCTATAACTATGTTCTATCCTACTTTGAGCCTGATCAAGAATACACTGATGAGATCTACATTGATCATTGGAAAGATCTCAAACCTCGAAAATATAAGCCTCAAATTTCAGACCATGAGCAGGCTTATACACCTATGCTTACCCCAGATTCACCTATGGAAAACCTAGTAAAACATGAGCCTCATGCTACCTTTCCCACTTTGGCTGAAACCTCAAACAGTCACAAATCTCTTTTTACACTACCTATATCCACAAAGGTCCCAGAAAGATACAAGCCTCTGGTTTTACCTCCCATCTTCCGAGCCCTCCCTGCAAATCTTCAAAATAAATTACCCAGATTTGATGGAGAAAGCTCCAAAGTCACCCTGAAGAGCATGTCCAAAATCTTGAGGATTTACTTGACCTTTTTGAAATAGAATAATATGATGTGCGTATTAGAATGTTTGCCTTATCATTACAAGGAAAAATTAAGAGTTGGTTTAAAGACCTTCCAACTGCAAGCATTACCAATTTTCATCAGTTCACTCAAATCTTCCTAGATAGGTGGGTGGTCATGGGGAATAAAGTTCTCATCATAGAGGAATACAATCGTTTAAAAATACAACTAGGGGAGACAATACAAAACTTTTCAGCCAGGTTCAATAAATTATACCATGCAATGCCTGCTAACATAAAGCCACCCCTCGGATGTGCTCTCTTGCACTAACCAGATTCTTTTGATCCAGAGATGGTTTTCTGGATAAGAGATAAATATCCTTTTACCCTAGAAGAAATGAAAAGGATAGCAGTTGATGTATAATTCAACATACTAAATAGGGAGGCACAACTAAGAATAATAGAGAAAGACAAAGAAATTCAAGAGAGACTAATATCTTCAAAGGAAAGTTGGAAAAATGGTATATTATTTCAGCAAACTAGAGCATCTACTTGACAGGAAAAAAGAAATACACAAAGTTAAAGTTAACACTGCTTATTCAAACCAACCTACACTTCTTCCTCAGGGTGAACACACTCAACTATTACATGACAAGAGCTATAAACAAAATTTGCCTAATGAGAAAGTTGCAAATAAAAAAATAGAGGAATGCTCTAAAGAAACTATCAGCCATTTTGAAATCACAGATTCTGAAATGGAAGAAGAATCAAAACCTTTAGTATCTCTACCTTTATGCTGGGAGTCATTTGAGTTCATAAAAGAAAATTGGCCTCCTAAGAATCCATCAGAGGAAACTCATGAATCCCATGTTTATTATCTCAAACATCAAGAAGAGTTGATTGAGGATGAATTCAAATATGAAATAGAAGATAAATCAAAACCTGTAGGATCTCTACCTTTATTTTGGGAGTCATTTGAGTTCATAAAAGCAAATTGGCCTCCTAAGAATCCATCAGAGGAAACTCATGAATCCCATGTTTATTATCCCAAACATCAAGAAGAGGTGATTGAGGATGAATTCAAATCTAAAATAGAAGATAAATCAAAACCTGTAGGATCTCTACCTTTATGCTGGGAGTCATTTGAGTTCATAAAAGAAAATTGGCCTCCTAAGAATCCATCAGAGGAAACTCATGAATCCCATGTTTATTAACCCAAACATCAAGAAGAGTTGATTGAGGATGAATTCAAATCCGAAATAGAAGATAAATCAAAACCTGTATGATCTCTACCTTTATGCTGGGAGTCATTTGAGTTCATAAAATAAAATTGGCCTCCTGAAAATATATCAAAAACAACTCATGAATTACATCCTAACTATCCTCAACATCACAAAGGATTGGTTGAAGATGAAAACAATCAAGAAATAAAAGAGAACCCACAAGACCTCTCTAAAGGCACAAGTGATGATTCATCATCTCTCATAGGTGAAGCCCAAAAAGACATTCATTCTCCAAATCAGCTTTCCCAAGAGAAAGAGGATTATTGTAGTTATATCCAAAGAGAAATGAAAATGCATCCTTTTTTAACTGAAGAAGAAATAGATCAACTTATAAACATGCAGAAAACCTCTAAAACTTCATATAACCAAAAATTTTCTGATCTTTCTCCTGTTA
This sequence comes from Pinus albicaulis, assembly GCA_034641835.2. Classification (NCBI taxonomy): domain Eukaryota; kingdom Viridiplantae; phylum Streptophyta; class Pinopsida; order Pinales; family Pinaceae; genus Pinus; species Pinus albicaulis. Next base: position 922,862,496 of record CM076579.1, read on the forward strand.
ATCTTGCATACCATGAGTCAAAAAATAGATTTGTAAATCAATTTGAAGAAAAGAAATATGATAGTCCAATATGCATAGCTGGTGAAATTACTTATATTAATGATTCTCCAAGGTTTGATCAATATGTTGATGATTATGATATCCAAACAGAAACTAACCTTGCAGAGAAATCAACAATTGATTTGTGGGATGAAGTTCATTATCATCAGGTTGAAAAAAGTAAGCAGCCAATACAAGTCACCTATGACAGTGATGAGGAGAGCCTTGAGAGTTTAGAAGTAAGTGAAGAGTCTCTGACTCTTTGCTCTACTTCACTTCAGTCCATCAAAAATAACATTCACATAATTGGAAATCAGCAGTCTTTCAGCTTTGATGATGAGGTTGAGGAGGATGATGAAATTCTCGAGCATGTTGTAAATGAGAAGCCTTTTCCTAAAATGGTCGAGGAAATAATTTTGGACATGGAATCTTCCTTAACTCTAGATTTGCAGCCACCAAGTTCCATTGAGTTACAAATTGCAGATGAAGAAATAGAGGTTGATAAACACATGACAGTTGTCACACTATCCTTTCAAGAAGATTTACTGCCAAAGTGTATCCTTGCTCATCAACATGATGACATTCACACAGTTTTCAGTCCACTTAATCAGAACTCATCAGCTTGGAAAGAAGACTACACTGCAATATATGATGAGTCTAACAGTTCAAGTGATCATGAGCAAGGGGAAGAGTTGCTTTACCAAGAGAGTCCCAAATATAGCCAAGTGGAAGAAAGAGTAGTCCTGAATGAAGCCTATATATCAAATCCTCTAGATCAGTTATTATTCCAAGATCCATTTGTTGTTTTCCTTGAGAAATCTGAAGGAGTAGCGTGTTCCACCCAGAACAGTCTGTTGCAAAGAATGAGAAAAATTTTAGACACTACTGTTTGAAAACCAGCCAAATGGAAGTGGCCTTTTCATTTCTTCAGCATCATGAAAGAACTGAACCAGAGTCACCCATGCAATCATCTAGTTGACTGGTTACATTGGAAAAGAGATTTCACGAAATAAATGTTTGTCGTGTATAAGTTAGATTAGGATAGATAAATAGCTGTGAAAAATAAGCTCAGCCTTGTGAGCATATTTTCAGTTCTAGATTATTTGAAGAAAAAGCGAAAAAGAAGAAAATACAAAAACAATAAAAAGTAGAAAAAGAGGGTAGTTTCTAAAAGCAATGGTAGAACCCCATACCCAAAAATAGTCATGCTGAAAGCGAGCAAGTCTAAATGCCGCTACTAGTGCTCAAAAGATGTCTTATTCAGTTATCTAGCCTAATCATAACTGAGCATGTTTTAAATTGATTGCTGATAAGTTAGTGAAAGAAATGATAGTCAAAATGTGTAAGCTTGACTTGTCAATAGAAGTAGATTAGGAAAAGATACTGGTTCCACATGCTCAAAATAGAACCAAAGAGGAAAAAAGGGATGAAAAACAAACTATGTATCCTAGTCCTGATTTTTCTAGATCTCATTTTCATGCAAAATAATATTTTTGTGCAACTTGTCTTTTATGCCACAAACACATGACAAATCAGACCATCTAATCTTGATTTGATCATTTTTCAATTTCATGTTCTAGAATAGTGAATAAAATCCTGTCAAACAGCGTAATCTTGATAGTCGATCTAGCATAGGTAGAGAAAAAAAGGAGTTCATCAATTTAATCTTAACTCCCGGAAGATATAAGTGTAGAAATAGATAGTTTCTTTTCTGAAAAATATCATGTCAAAAGGTTGCTAGTCAAAATGCACCTAAAGAAGAAAATGTTAGGAAATATAGCTGGGTAGGTAGAAATGTTTTTGAGGCTAATCATGCTGTCAATTTTCAGAGATGGCATCAAGAAAGAATGAAATTTGTGTCAATGGATAAGGCAGTGGTCTTCATAAGCCAGAGATCTGAAATTCTGGACACCTCCTAAAAAGGAGTTGTCCTCCCCAAATGGAGCCACTGTTAGTCATCAGTATTTTTCACCTGTTGTTGATGACTAGATTCCTTAGCTGAGTTTTCTAGAAGCTGATCTCCATATGTCAATTTTTCATCTAGAAAACCCCCAAACAAATTTTTTCTTTCTTAGCCCTTCCTGTCAGCCTATGATCAGAGCAATCTTCAATTTTCAAAGTCATGTCTTGTTTCATCAAAATATCTCTGTCTATAGCTGTCTTGGTCTTGCTTATCTGCTGTCATTTTCCCCCTTGTTTCTCATGAAACTCACTGTCCAATATTTGAAAAAGTGTCTCCTTTCATATCCCTGATCTTCTTGTCAAAAAGAATCAAGATCTATGAAATCTACCCCTAAGTTAGATAGTGGTGTTTAGGAGTCATTTCCTTGGCAAAAAAATTTTAAGCCAAAGAGCCTCTGTTTAGTACCAATCAACCATAGATTGTCTTCCTTTTCTGCAAAAATAAGTCTTGACACATCCATAGGTCGCACACCACTAAGAGGTCATTTTGTCTCTGTTCAAGAAGAAGTTCAGCAAAGATCCAAATCAGAAGAAGATAAGCATGTTCACTGTCTAAAATAATGTGCTTAGATCGGGCAAAATCTCCATAAAATACCTAAAGAACTCTCCCAGGCTCAAAGTCATATGTTTTGCATCTCTGCAGGGTGAAATTGAATGAAAAACAGTATCCAACAAGAGAAAATATACAAGTCCAAATAAGTCTCTCATGCTGAAGAAATTTTCCATCATTAAGTAGATGGAGAGCTGAAATGAAAGGAGAACAGGAGTGCATGTTTCAAAGGTCAAAATTTTCCTAAAGAGCTGAGATCATCTTTCAAAGCCACATGAATACAAAGGACTGATATAATGTTGATCTATAGTGTTTCACTGTCTCCTTCAGAAGCAGTGATGCATAAGTATTCCAGAGAACATCATCATGAAGGACATAAGAAGACAACTGCTTCTTATGTTGCCTTGAGCCTGGGATAAGCATACTAATCAGAGAGTAGATTTATATATTCCTGCAAACACAATAAAAAAAGGTTAGTAAATGATGACTAGCAAGAAAATACTCTACAAATATAGGTCATGTGGTTCCTGGTTTAAAAGTTCACAAGGATATTTTGACAAAAAGATACATATCTCAGAACATGCCTCATATAGCAGATTGTCAAAATTTCACTTTATTACCTATTGTGATATACCAAGCAGAGATATATATTTCAAAGAAAGATGACACAGTTTTGGAAATAGGTAAAATGTCATGACTGTGTTGACCTCCTTCAAAAGAGAAAATGTTAGAAGACATCATGCTGATAACCTCCTGCAAGAAAGAGCAGATGGTTAAGTAACATGGTAAGAACCTCCTTCATTTAAAAGCAGATGGTTGGGAAACATGCTGATAACCTCCTCCAATTTAAGAGTAGATGGTTAGGAACAGGATCAATAAGACCTCCTTCATTTAAAAAACAGAGGATCAAGGTGTTTTGAGTAATTTCAGAGATGTTGTAGGCCACCTCCTTCCAAGGGATGAACAAAAGAAACATCAGCAGGATTTCAAAATGATGTGTGAGAAAGGCTTCCATTTTAAAACACTAATCGGGAAATGATGATGAAACAAACAGAGGTGTTAAGTTGAAGACCTATTTATGTTACAAATAGAAGGATAATACACTGGTGTTAAAAGGCCCATGACCTTGTGTATATGAAATCCTCCCTCCAAAGATAGATCAGGGATGTAACCTCATTCAAAGAGCAGAGTGTTAAAGCGTTTTAAGTAACTTTAGAAATGGTAAGACACCTCCTTCCAAAAGGATGAACAACAGATGCATGGCAAAGATATAAAATTGTGTTTGAAAGGGTTTTTATTGGTAAGAATAGTTGAGAAACAATGGTTAATACAAATGAACATTCATTGTGTTGAAGGCCTTTTCCACATAAAAATCACACAGTGGAATAAGGGTGCTAACAGTCTCTATTTCTAGAATCTATGCTTCTGTGATCCATATAAAATTGTAAAATCTCTTTCAGTAATGCTAACAGTCTCTATTTCTTATAAAATCTTTCTTTCAAAGGATACAAGGTCACTACCTCGAAAATGAATAAAGTTGTATTCATGCAACACTTAGAAGGCTAATCTGATGAATACCTCCTTAAACTCATAAATGAGAGGATTTTCATAAATAGGCTATCATAGGCTGCATTATGGCTCATATTTCATATTATTTCAGATAATGGAGACAAGATATAAGGGAGTCTCCTTACTTCAAAAAACAATGGATACTTAAGGGTTTCGAAGGCTACAGTAAGACTGTTTTCATTTAACCTCTTCGGAAAGTGTTGTAGGTCACAACTTTGGAGAGAGCATTGCTATCTATCTGTTGACGGAAAAAATTGTCCGGCCAACAGTAGGGGATATCCCCGGTAGAAAGTCCCAATTAGACCTTGAGCCGTTTGGAATAGGGATCCCGTCTGGGGTGTGGGTCCAGCTACCGCTTAAGTCACCTTCCCTTTGGTTTCAAAAGAACTCGATCAAACCTGCGGACACACACTTATTCACATGATACAAGATACATGGTTGATGCATTAAACACGTATATAACACTATGCGTAGCAAGATAAATAATAAAGCATACACGTCGAAGGAGGTGTTGTTAACAACACATCTTTGGGGTTATGCTAGTAGGCTATTCTGACCACAAAAGAAACAGTTCTTTATGGCGAGATGCCCCTTTACTTCCTGAAAGATAAAACGAAATGCTAATAAAAAAATTCATTAACATCCATTAAGAAAGTGATTAAACTAAACATCATTAACACAAGTACAGGAAACCATAATGCATAAATGATGCCATTAAGAGTGCAGTTTCAATAATCAAAAGATGTTAGAAACTGTATAGAAATACTCATAGTGTTCGCACAACAAAACACATCAGATCCAAAAGGAGTTTCAACAGGTATCTGTATTCATATGCAAAAGGAGTGTTATCTTTCAATACAATGCTGTGTATCTCTTGAGTCCCAAAAAAAAGATCCTTTACATTTTCCTGGAGGGAGTTTTATAGAACAAAACTTGCCCTTTGGGCTTCCTGACTCTTCTCCTGCCTGTCTGTTGAGTTGCCTTGCGACCCGGAAGGAGACTGCGACCTACGACCTGGCTGGTGAGTGCGACCTGCGACCTGGCTGGGCGGTGCGACCTACGACCTGCCTCTAAATTCTACCAACGACTTACTTCCACTGAGCTATGAAGATGAGCGCGCAATTGTGAGGTCAGGGGCATCAATCTGCTATTCTTTGAGGAAATATTTCCAGGTCTGATACTCTGCTGCTATGGGGGAAACGAGAGGGACCTCTTCTTTCAACTGATGCATGCACTCCAAAGCATTTGGGACTAGAGTTTCCCTTTTCTGTGAGATCTTGTTGGAAAGAGAGGCGAGCTTGGTGTAAATCCATACTGGCGTGACAAGAAACTGACCCAGATATTCTCGTGATGCTGCAAGATCGGGGGCGGCAGCAACTTGCTTAATGGGCTGCAAAAATGACTGGATCTCTTGATCTACTTGTTCCCAGGTTTTCCCCTCATCCAATGCCCCCAACGAAGGAATGTGGTGAAGGATGTGCATCGAGTCGATGCCGCTGATCAGGTGTTCGTATGCAGACATTACTTTGTCCAAATCCTTGGATAGCTTATCCTTGGACTGCATTTTCATATGGATTTGGACTTTGGCATCTTGCGTATGAATCCAATCCTTCTTTGGAAAATGCTCAGGAGCCTAAGGGTACCACACTGTCCAGTCCATCATTCTATCCAAGGCAGCTGAGGCCTCCTTCAGCTGCTCGTGCTTCTGCGTAGTCTCCGCTCGTGCTCTTACCAATGGGGCAACTGTTTGTTTTATGGTGAACATTTCCCCATACACTTGCCTCATGGTCGCCTCTAATACATCGCACTCCTTTAGAATCAAAAGCAGAACTTCATTGACAGGGGGAGTTTTGTTTCAGAGTTGTTGAACCTCCTCTTTCAATGCCGTCCTCTCCTGTTCTTCCCTTTTCTCCCACTGCTCTGCTTCTTGTAGTCTATTTTGTAGAGAAACGATCTCTCTACTCATTCTGGTCACATTTTCTTCCGTTGCCACAGCAAAAGTTGTGCCAGCCGATGCTATCATCACGGGATTAGTCCTAGTATCAAGGACTATTTCTTTCCCGGTTGTGACCGTGGATGTGGCGGAAGGATTTTGCGCCAGGCTTATTCTTTTCTCTTGTCCGATTTTGAAGGAGAATTGATCGAATGTGAGCTTGGTGAGGTAGAATACCTCCTCCTCTTGCCCCTAGGAAGAGCTGGCATCAAAGAGCGCAGCTCGTGTACTGACTAGAGGTACCTCAAGGGGAGATACCTCGATGTCTTCTAGCATTTCATCCTCTTATTCTTTCTTCTTTTTTTCCTCCTCTTCCCTTTGTAGGCGTTCAACTTCCGCCTTCTCATTTTATTTCTTCTGCCTGAGCTCTGCTTCTGCCACTGCTTCTATTTCGGCTTTCCTCTTCCATTCGGCTGCTGCAGCTTGCTCTGCTTTCTTTTGGCGGTCAGCTTCTGCTTTGTCTAGCTCTTTCTTGAGTTCCCATTCTGCTGCAGCCTCCGCCTCTTTTTCCTCCTTTTCCTTCTTGGCGTCCTCGACCTGCTTCTTCTTTTGTTATGCCCTTAGGCTCTTCTTGTGTTTATCCTCGTCCTATTTCATTTTCTTTTCTCTCTCTTGCTGGGCTTTGGCCTCTATTTCTTTCTGTTGGGTAGAGGTACTATCCCCTGTACTGGTCCGAGGCTTCTTAGCTAGAGAGGAAGAAGCACCTCCTAATTTATGACTCCTTTCTTCGAAGGTTTGATCATCCGGGTCTTCTTGGCCAGAGTCTGCCCCCGGAGCAAGTTTTCTATCTGCATTGTACCAGTTCTTTCTTTCATCTTCTCTCGGTCGTTCAATATGCTGATAGTTCCATTTGAATTTAGCCTTCTTGCAATGTTCAGGAACTATCCGCTCCGGGTCATATGTTCGGTATTCTAAAGCCCCAAAGCGATAAATTTTCATCTCTTCTCCCTCTGCCTCTACCTCTCTGAAGTCTTTAACTGTGTATGCGTCAATAGTGAGGGGTAGCACGGGCCATGGTTTCTTCTTACCTTTGGACAGGTTGTAAGAAAATGGCCAAGGTGCAACCTTGCGACCTTGCGACTAGGTCGCAGGGTCGCGAGGTCGCGGATTGTCAAAAAATATGAAAATGCGACCTTGCAACCTTGCGACTAGGTCACTCGGTCATGGGGTCGCAAATTTCAGGAAAAAGCGGAAATGCGACCCTGCGACCTTGCGACTGGGTCGCGGGGTCGCTAAGTTGCAAATTACGGAAAATGGAAGGGATGCAACCTTGCGACCTTGCGACTAGGTCATGGGGTCGCAAGGGTCGCAAGTTTCGAGAAACTAGAGAGAATGCGACCTTGCGACCTGGCGACTAGGTCGCGAGGTCGTGGGGTCGCAAGTTGCGCTAGGGCTTGCCGGGGGTTTTGGGCACGCGCGGCGTGGATTTGTTTTCCCTTTAACTGGAAAAATACAAGGCTAAATGGGTCCAGATAGAGTCAAGGGATAGATTTTGGCAGTAGGGAACAGACCATGAGAAGTTGGATAAGAAATTGTGATGAGTTGGGCAAGTGTGGTGAAAACTGGAATCAGAAGGAAACCCTACGCAAGAAATGAGAACAATGGCTGAGGCAAAATGAGAATTTAAAGGTTAAGGAATGCAGGGATTTGGAAAGAATAATAAAAAAGGAAACAACAGGAGGAAAAACGGCAACTTACCCGGGAAAATCGCGCTCCAATCGACCTGTCAAAGCCATTTTTTCTATCCGCTGCCTATGCAAAATGCGACCTAGCGACCTCCAATATATAAAAGGGTCGCACGGGCGGGCCATTAATGAGGTCACAAGGTCGCATGGTGAGGTGGTGTGAGGGGAGTGTGACCCCGCGACCTTGCGACCTTGCGACCTCAGGGTCGCGGGGTCGCAAGGTCGCGGAGTCGTGGTTTCCACAAATTCTTAGATTTGCGACTCAACGACTTAGTCCTCCTGATTTTCTACTTAAATTTTCTTTGTGCTCAAGGGGCTCGAATTTTTTTTTTTAAAGTGGGGGTTTTTTGGAGGGTGTTGTAGAGGCTACAACACTATCCAAGTGCCTTTCCCAACATATAGACAAGGAGCTCTTTTGTGATCAAAACCTATTTTTCTTGTCTAAAATTTCAAAGGATACAAAGTGATTAAAGAGACAGATGTCACCAGAAAAGTCACACAGGAAAAAAGAAGTTGGTTTGGAAAATTCAAGAATAGCCTCCTTCACAGAGAAACAGAGCGTCAGCTCCCCAAATATTTACACAGTGAAGCAGCTGATTCAAAAGGTTAAAAGGTATGATAAAGCCATATTTTACTCACAGCTAAAGAGCTCCTCCATTAAATGATGAAAGATAGAGTTTGAAAGAACATATGAATGTTTTCTATTATGAGTCTGTTGGTAATACTTTGTGAAAGTCTGTCAAAGTATTATAACCCAGGTGAATGCTAAAAGGTCCCATAGGGCTAAATTTTAGATTACAAGGGCTTCTGAAAATTACTATGGAGAAATGCAATTTAAGAGAAATAAAACAGAGGTTACAAAGCTCCCATGAAGTTGTCAAACATAGGCCTCCTTCACAAAAGGTAGAGGATCAGCCCTCCCAATGTTTACACTGTGAATTATCTCATTAAAATGGTTAAAGGGTGATTAAACATGTTTCAATTTCAGTCAAAGAAACATCTCTTTCGCTTCACAAAAACAAAGGTTAAGGAGCGCCCAGGCAGTTTGTTTCAAAATGATTTTCTGACCAAACAGAGATGAAATTGACAAAAGTCAGAGAGGGTTTTTTTAATAATAGGTTCAAGAAGAAAAAATTCCTTCAGTTTCTACATAGGTATTGTGGTTTGTGAGAAATGTAAAAAATACAGATGTCACGGGAGAATTTCTGCACCAGAATTCACCATTTTGACTAGTGCTGGGAAAGTCAATTTTAGAACAAAAAAATTGACACCAAATGAAAACAATCAAGCATATTTGGAAATTAGACTTCTATATCTTTCCAACTAGCCATCTCGGGCCAAATTCTGACACCAGGAAGGCATCGAAAAGTAGCCTGCAAACAACACTATGCATTTCTACACCAGCATTCACCATTTTTGACCAGTGTTGGGACAATCAATTTTTGGATAACCAAATCGACAAAAAATGAAACAAATCAACCATATTTGGAAATTAGACTTCTATGTATTTCCAACAAGCCATCTCGGGCCCAATTCCGACACCGGGAAGGCATCCAAAAGTGGCTTGCAAATAGAACTATGCATTTCTGCACCAGGATTCACGATTTTTGACCAGTGTTGGGAAAATCAATTTTTGAACAACCAAATGGACATAAAATGAAACAACTCAAGAATATTTGGAAATTATACTTCCATATCTTTCCAACGAGACATCTCAGGCCTAATTTAGACACTGGGAAGGCCTCCAAAACGGGATGCTAAAACACGCGGCACGCCTGGAAAATTGCATGGCACGCTTGTAGGTTTTTACAATGCATTTTGACACACAGCACGGTGCGCCTGTGCAACACCCATGCCTACCAGCAACACATTCTTTCAAAAATTTCCCAAGAATTTTTTCCCAGAAAATTTCACCTCTGAGCACATCAAGAAAGATTCTCCAAAGGTGTCTCTTGTCATTTTGCTCAGTTTTAGTTTGAAGGGGGTTTGTTCACAAGTTTCAAAGACCAAAATAGGGATTGAAAGGTAAAAAATCATCATAGTTTTATTGAAGATCTGTTTGCAAAGGGGTTGTTTATTAAAATAGTGAAAGGAAGATGGTTTGATATGCAAAGTTGAAAGTCCTTTTGTGCTATGAGATAGCTTAGAGTATGCACAATCTCTAAGAGAAAGTAGACAGAGTTGTAAAGGTTTTCAAATCAGTTGAAGGAGTATGTTATAAGAGTGTTTTCAATAAATCCCTTTTGCTTCTAACAACCACAGAGGGACAGTGAAAGGGATAATGGTTGATGTTTCATTTTAAGAAGTTTTTCTTTCTATAAATGGCTTAGAATGTACAAAGTTGCTAAGAAGGAAAAAACAGAGGTTGTAGAGGTCTTAAAACAGTTTAAAAGATCATCTAGATAGTGATAAAAGGGATGAAGGCTTGGTCAATTTAAAGAAGCCCTTTTGTGTTGTGAGATAGTAAAGAATTTGTGCAGGCCCCAAAATCAAAGAAGCAGAGTTTTTAAAGAGGTTTCAAGTTTGTTTAAAGGTGTCTTAAATAGTGCTTGCAAAGGGTAGTTTGTTTGCTACATCAAAAGGATAGAAACAATGAAAGAAGAGAGGACTAATGTGCCATTTTGAAAGTGTTCTTTATGCTATGAAATAACTAAGAAAACTCACATTTGCTAGAAGAAAAACAGAGTGTGTTTGGAGGTCTTCAAATCAGTTTTGGAAAGTGTCTTAAAAATGTTTGCAAAAGGCATTTTTTTTTTAAAACTCAGAGAAAAGCAGTGGCTAGAAGATAAGGTTTTGTCATTTGCAAAGAGTCTTTAAAGCATTGTTTTCAAATGTGCCATTGCCAAATCAAAAAGAGAGGCAGTGTTTGAAGGGAGCGTTTTTGTGCCAAAACAAAAAGAGATTCTTCTTCAACAAAAACCACAAACATATCTTGTTTAAAATCTCTTGCCCAAACATAGTGATTAAAAGTAATTTTTTTTTCATTTGACAAATGCTTGTTTGCTACCATCCAAGAAACACAGTGAATTACAAAGAGAAAAGAGGTGTTGTGTTGGGAAAATTTTTCAGAGATCATTTGAATCAGCTTGTTTTGGTGAATCAGTAAAGAGTATCAGAAGTAACGGGTGCTACAAAAGGCCAAATCAGTTTGCACGAAGGAAATTGAAGGATGCACAAGAAAAACTCAAAATCGCCAAAAGAGGGCGCCCGGTGAGAAAAAAGGAGAAAGACACCTCTAGGCTTGGAATTTTGGCCCGAGCTTCTAGAAATGTTTCTAAGAAGCCTTGAGGTACTTTCTCACCATAATTGAGCGAACTTTGACATGTTCTTGTTTTTTGACATTTTTGGGCCTAATTGCATAAAATCATGGGCGCCACCATTTTTGTTTGGAGCATCCTCAGCTGTTGAAAGTGGTACCATTGGATGCATTAAATTTAGGAGCATATACTTAGAAATTTTCAGAGCAATTGAAGTTGTTTTAGTCCTCCAAAGAGGTGAAAAACACTCACTTTTTCAACACTCTGCCCACATATCAGCAAGGCCTAATTTTTGGGTTTTTTCACTCAGTTTAGTATTTAAAAGACTTCCAGGTATCAGTTTGGGAAAATTCAAGTTGTTCCAGAAATTAGAAATCAATATCTTTCCAACGAGCTATCACAGACCACGTTTCTACATCGAGAAGACCCTCAAAAGTCATCCGGAAGACAGGAAATTTTCTACTGGTGTGCCCTTAGTGCTTTTTGGCCAAAAAAGGCAGTTTTCTGAAGTGGCCTCTCCAAATGTGTGTTAAGCTATTTTGGGACATTCCCAGTCATAAAAAGTCAAATTTATTCCCTTTTTTAGCATTTTCAGGTATTTTATTGGATATTTTGTGCCTTGGGCTTTGCAAAGCCTCAAGGACAAGATAAGATATTTGTTTTTGTGCCAATGACTAGCTAGTTGCCTTGGTTGGGTTTCCTCCTCCATCTTAGCCTATATATTCCAAGAGACTTCATTGTAAACAAGGCTGAACTTGATGATATAGAGCAATATATGGTTATACAAGCTTGGAAGAAACACTTGTCTCATGCATTGGATAGTTTCTTGAATGTTTTTGGATGATGAAAGAGCACTATTGTTGGATTCCTTGTCTTGGTAAAATGGTATAGTGTCCCTCTCTGTTATGTTTCTTAGATTTCATACACATTTCATGATCTTGCTTTCTATAAGACAATAGAGAATAGATCTGAGACATACCCTTGGAGGCACCTCAAATTTCCTGTTTCATTATAGCTTCTATGTTTTCTTCCTTTCTTAGTCATATCAAATAATCCTTGATTTCTCTTTGATCATTGAAGAAATTTTTTGCTTTTTTTATTTATGGTTTTATGCATGCTAGGTATGATTCGAGGTATGCCTTTCTTACTCATGGCTAGTCATATATCCACCTTTGAAACCTTTCTTTGATTGTTTGATTGTCCTAGTTGAACCAAGGAGGTCTTGTACTGATCTTGCCCTTTGCTTAAAACTCTGTAATCTTACTTCAAAGTGCCCAATAGTTTGAAATACTATGTCTAGGCATTTCCTCATAGTGATTTGAGTTATTTGTTTGTCTTAATTGTCTTTCCCCAAAGTCTGATAGAAATTTCCTAAAGTTAGAGAGTCATATATCTCTATGTATTGCTTGAATGTTTATTTCTATGCATTTATCAGTTTGTAGCTACATTCATCATGATTAATGGTTAGCCCTGTTAGTGTCAGCCTTTGCAGCCTTCCTCCAGTGATCAAACATTCTCTTACAAAGTGATCTTAAAAGTGTCAAGGTCAAATTTTGTCATTTCAGTGAGCCTTCAAGCAAAATTTGGTCACTAGGTATTAGGTCTAGGGTTTGCTTTTACTCTTGTCAAAGTTGTCCAAATGTCGGTCCATGTCACCATTCAGCTGAGTGTACCATCATTCAGAGGGTTTTCATCATCATGTCAGGTTCCATTGGGTCATTTTACAACTTGTTCATGCTTCAGTTGTGCCTAGGTAAGGTCCATTTCCCTCTCCTAGGGTTTTGAAGGTAATTTCTCTTGGATGGTCAAATCATTAGAAAAACTTGTATCCTGATGTTCATACACCTTCCCCTATCCTTAATTTACCTTATTAAACACTTCCCATCACTGAGATCCCCCAAATTCCTCATTTTTGCACAAACCCTAGTTTCTTGCCACAACTTGGCAATTTTCTAGGCTAGGCCTGTGTTTTTCCCTTTTGGACCCCTTCCCCTCACTCAATATCTGATATTCCATTTTCCCCTACTTCCTAACATCCCTCCCTACTTCCAAAAATTTCCCCAAGAATTTAGAAGCCCCTTATCCCCTTCATTTTGCTTCATTTCGACAAATCCCTTGTTTCACACATTGGGATAGGTTTCACTCAAATGATGTTTTAGAGAAATAAAAGATGAATTTTGGAACAATGAGAGAGGTTTTTGTACATAAAATTCCAAGGAAGAAAAACCTCCTTCACTTTTTACACAGGTGTAATGGTTTTGGAGAAATGTTAAGAATATCGTTGCCTCAGGAGAATTGATGCACCTGCAGGAAGTAGTGTTGGGAGATTTGATTTTGACAGGGTAAATGAACTCAAAATTGAGAAATTTCACTTGGGTTAAAACATATACTCCAAGATCTTTCCAAAGCGCTATCACACGCCCAATTTGGACACCAGGAAGGCCTCCAAAATCCTCCTGCAAAATGCACTATGTAGCGCGCGGCGCATTGGGCATGCACGCGGCGCATAGAGCCCTAAGGCCAACAAACAACATTCCCTCACCCAAATTCGCATCAAATTGCCTCTTTTTCCTTCAAGTAAGTTATTCAAGCTTGCTTATTGATTCATGGATATGTTATGGTGTTTCAAATGAGGAAAGAACAAGTGTTTGATATGGTGAACGTTAAACCCTATATTCATTGCCAAATTCGCTCCATAGGGTTTTGAAACAAATGATGGTGATATTGTTGGGTTTCAAATCTTTTTTTATTGACATATATACTCATGCCATCTATTTTCATTAGTGTCAGTGCCTGCTTATTATACACCACAACCTCAAGGTCACTTTGCTATTCCATCATTGCTGTCACTGTCATTACCATATCATTGTCTCACTGCTTATCATTTCTGTTATAACACAGTCCCATATTCACTATCCCACATCCTCCATTGACAAAGTCTAATTGTCACTGCAAGGGCTATTTTCACTTTTGTTCCTAATAACTATTTACGCCAGCATTACACTCCTTCCTACTCACTTTTCAAATCCCCATGTAGTCAAGCAGTGGTTGTTTTCCATTCAAACTCATTTGACAGTACCTTTATCATTGTGGTTTTCCTATAGCACCTTGATACACATGTGACACATTTGGGATTAGAGCATACACTGAAACTCTTGTTTTCACCATACCTATATCAGCATATATTTTTCAAACATCTTGATTTCAGTGCCATGTCAGAGACGGATTCAGTTTATGAGCAGGGGTATGAGCAGGACAGTGATTCATCAACCGCAGAGCTAAATATATCAAGGAGATCTCATAAAAGTGGTCGTTACATATCAGAGAGGCGCCAGAGCCTTGTTTGCAGCATCACAGCGAGTAATATCTCCACATGGTGTGGAAGGGGTCTCGCCTTCGTCATCAACACATGCTCATAGAGTTGCGGCAAATCCGGGAAGACCGTGCATTGGCCTGGAAGAGACCAGGTGACATGACACCAGCTGATCGAGAGACCTGCCTCACGCATGTTAAAATTAATCTAGAGAAGTTGTTGGTGAAGGCCAATAGAGACAAAGACATGCTCCGTCACATGAAAAATCATTATTGGGCCCGTAATCACATTGCAAAGCTAAAATGAAGATCCTGAAGGCAAGGTTGAGCAAAGCACTGAAACGGAAAAAAAGGCCTGATCCGCTTAGAATATTGGCCGAGGCTTCCTTGGCTGAGCATGAGGCATGATTGTGGACCTTCACTCAAAATTTCAGCAAATTTGGAGAAGTTTTTGTCATTTTGGAAAATTTTGGTCTCAAAACAGGTTTTTCCGCCCAACGCGTAGCGCGTCACGATGCGCGCTTATGATTGGGACACTTGCTGGAGGAAAAATTTGTATTTTTGAATTTTTCATGGTAATTTATGCATTCTCAGAAATGGCTGAAGCATTTCATCAAGTTCTGGATGATCAAAAGGGCCAAAAACACCATGAAAATCACCTTTCTGCCACCTTTTGCACCAGCAGGAAGTACTTTTGGGAGAATGAAGTTTTGGAGGGGAAAATGAGCTCCAAATTGGGAAATTCCACTTGGTTTGGATAGAAAACATCTATAGATTTCCAACAAGCTATCATGAGCTTGATTTTGATGCCGGGAAGTGCCCCAAAAATAGGCTGAAAGGCGCGTGACGCATAGAGATTTTTGGTCAATTTTTCATCTTCCAGCTCAGAATTTCGACCAGTTGGACCAGTTTTGATTGTGGATGTAATTTTGAGTTATCTTGATGTAATTTTGTGGTTTTAATGTAATTTTGACTCACTTTTACCTATTCTAGATGATTCACTCACAAAAAAGTGAAAATCAAGTGAATGAATCAGTTTCGTTCCTTTTAGAGGCAAGTTGTTTGGCTGCCTAGATTTTAGCTCCTTGTTTAGAATTGGTTGAAACTGCTCCTAGAAGGAGGAATTCGACCCCTAGAGGCATGGGAAGGGGTTAGGATGATCTATATATTGTATTTTCTGAGACCTTTTCAGAGGTTGGACAGGTTGGACTCTTGGGAAAAGTTTGGCACACTATTGTACATATTTTCTGCATTTTGGCTAAGGAAAGATCAGAGGTTTTGTAGCACCTGTTGGGATTCTTGTGGTTTTCAGTTTTGATGGTGTGTTCTCTCAGTTATTTGTAAGTTCTTTAATGTTTAATGTATGCCATTCCCTTCTTTTTCTTCTGAAACTAAATGAATGAGTAAATGAGGTAGAATCCATTGATTCCAGTGCTCTGCCTTTAAATTTGTTTAGTTTTGTATGTTTTCGCCAGTTTGGAGAGGATCCTTGTTCTCCCTTGCCCTCTTCAACTCCTTGTCATTCTGATCCATTCATACACATAATCAAAAGCATTAAGACTACTGCCTACCCTGCCCCAACTGGAACTCTGTGAAGATCTGGCCTCATCCCCAAGCCCAAATTTTCCATTCCCACTTTTTCAACAAAAAACCCAAAAAATTTAAATCAAACTTTCCTATCTATTTACTAGCCTAAAATCAGTTCCCATTTTAAAGTCATCTCAGCCCCTTTTGAAAACCTTTTGCCGAGATAGACCCGGAGAGAGCCCTCTCCTGTCCTTGTAGGGCTAGCTACGAGGCTGAGCTTGGTTTGATGTTGCCTTGAGATTTACCTTATTTCAGCCTAAGGTAGTTTCGAGCGCTAACAAGCCCTACCGTGTTTATGTCAGATATTGAGATATTTATGTTTGAAAGCCTTTGTTCTTCACAAATTTAGTGTCCATCTCACCTCATTTTACCTTAAGATCCATTTTACCTTGATCAAATTGGCCCTTCAACATTCCTTGTATCACCATCTGAGGCTTTATCGACCCTTTTGACCCCATAGCCCAGTTGATCTGACAATCTTTTTATCTATCTTAGTCTTTTATCAGTTCCTCCCTAAAAAACCTAAAAGCAAAACCAAAAACCTACTTCATAACTAGCCTAAAATCAGAAACATAAGAAGCAAAACACATAGATATCCCTTACACAAATAGAGAGATCCCTCTCTGAGTCCAGGAAGGCTAGTTCCTTGGGCTCCAAATATTGTTTTGATGTTACCTTGTCACTTGGCTTTCCAATCAGCCAAATCATGGGACCCTAACACAATGGCGATCACGGTGGGACTTTGAGTAATAAACAAACTTAGAATTCCCTAAAACTTCATAGACCTTTGAGAATACTATCTTGTGGACTTATCCCAGTGCTCACTAACATAATGGTGATCACGATGGGACCTTCTGAGTTAGTGGAAAACTAAGTATACCTTAGGAATTTAGAACCCCTCAACCTAGAAGTATTATCAAAGAGTAGAATCTAGTTGTCTCATCATCCTAGCAAAATGATGAACCAACTATAGGACACTCTTGCAAACTTTAGAGCTTCATAAAAACTCAGAAAACCCCAAAACATCCCTACATTGGCTTTTTATCAGTTATTGGTGGTAGACCATAAACACATATCTCTAAAAACAACAAAAACATCCACCTGGTGACTCCACAACTCTCAATAGACCTAAAGACTCCATTGGAGGAAGAACCTAAAACATGACCAGTCATCCTAGAAAGAAAAAGCACTCAGGCCTTAGTTGGATTCAAGAAATTATTGTATTTATCTATAACTATGTTCTATCCTACTTTGAGCTTGATCAAGAATACACTGATGAGATCTACATTGATCATTGGAAAGATCTCAAACCTCGAAAAGATAAGCCTCAAATTTCAGACCATAACCTCGAAACCTCAAACAGTCATAAATCTCTTTTAAAACTACCTATATCCACAAAGGTCCCAGAAAGATACAAGCCTTTGTTTTTACCTCCCATCTTTCGAGCCCTCCCTGCAAATATTCAAAATAAATTACCCAGATTTGATGGAGAAAGCCCCAAAGTCACCGCTGAAGAGCACCTCCAAAATCTTGAGGATTTACTTGACCTTTTTGAAATAGAAGAAGATGATGTGCGTATTAGAATTTTTTCCTTATCATTACAAGGAAAAAATAAGAGTTGGTTTAAAGACCTTCCAGCTGCAAGCATTACCAATTTTCATCAGTTCACTCAAATCTTCCTAGATAGGTGGGTGGTCATGGGTAATAAAGTTCTCATCATAGAGGAATACAATCATTTAAAAAGACAACCAGGGGAGACAATACAAAACTTTTCAGCCAGGTTCAATAAAGTATACCATGCAATTCCTGCTAACATAAAGCCACCCCTCGGATGTGCTCTCTTGCACTACCCAGATTCTTTTGATCCAGAGATGGTTTTCCAGATAAGAGATAAATATCCTTTGACCCTAGAAGAAATGAAAAGGATAGCAGTTGATGTAGAATTCAACATACTAAATAGGGAAGCACAACTAAGAATAATGGAGAAAGACAAAGCAAATCAAGAGAGACTAATATCTTCAAAGGAAAAGTTGGAAAAATTGGTATATTATTTCAGCAAACTAGAGCATCTACTTGACAGGAAAAGAGAAAGACACAAATTTAAGGTTAACACTGCTTATTCAAACCAACCTACGCTTCTTCCTCAGGGTGAACACACTCAACTATTACAGGACAAGAGTTATAAACAAAATGTGCCTAATGAGAAAGTTGCAAATAAAAAAATAGAGGAATGCTCTAAAGAAACTATCAGCCATTTTGAAATCACAGATTCTGAAATGGAAGAAGAATCAAAACCTTTAGGATCTATACCTCTATGTTGGGAGTAATTTGAGTTCATAAAAGCAAATTGGCCTCCTAAGAATCCATTAGAGGAAACTCATGAATCCCATGTTTATTATCCCAAACATCAAGAAGAGTTGATTGAGGATGAATTCAAATCTGAAATAGAAGATAAATCAAAACCTGTAGGATCTCTACCTTTATTTTGGGAGTCATTTGATTTCATAAAAGCAAATTGGCCTCCTAAGAATCCATCAGAGGAAACTCATGAATCCCATGTTTATTATCCCAAACATCAAGAAGAGTTGATTGAGGACGAATTCAAATTTGAAATAGAAGATAAATCAAAACCTGTAGGATCTCTACCTTTATGCCGGGAGTGATTTGAGTTCATAAAATCAAATTGGCCTCCTAATAATCCATCAGAGGAAACTCATGAATCCCATGTTTATTATCCCAAACATCAAGAAGAGTTGATTGAGGATGAATTCAAATCCGAAATAGAAGATAAATCAAAACCTGTAGAATATCTACCTTTATGCTAGGAGTCATTTGAGTTCATAAAAGCAAGTTGGCCTCCTGAAAATCTATCAGAAACAACTCATGAATTACATGCTAACTATCCTCAACATCAAAAAGGATTGGTTGAAGATGAAAAAAATCAAGAAATAAAAGAGAACCCACAACTCTCTAAAGGCACAAGTGATGATTCATCATCTCTCATAGGTGAAGCCCAAAAAGACATTCATCCTCCAAATCAGCTTTCCCAAGAGAAAGAGGATTATTGTAGTTATATCCAAAGAGAAATGAAAATGCATCCTTTTTTAACTGAAGAAGAAATAGATCAACTTATAAACATATAGACAACCTCTAAAACTTCATATAACCAAAAATTTTCTGATCTTTCTCCTGTTAATATTGCATACCATGAGTCAAAAAATAGATTTGTAAATAAATTTGAAGAAAAGCAATCTAATAGTCCAATATGCATGGCTGGTGACATTACTTATATTGATGATTCTACAAGGTTTGATCAATATGTTGATGATTATGATATCCAAACAGAAACTAACCTTGCAGAGCAATCAACAATTGGTTTGTGGGATGAAGTTCATTATCATCAGGTTGAAAAAAGTAAGCAGCTAATATAGGTCATCTATGACACTGATGAGGAGAGCCTTGAGAGTTTAGAAGTAAGTGAAGAGTCTCTGACTCTTTGCTCTACTTCACTTCAGTCCATCAGAAATAACATTCACAAAATTGGAAATCAACAGTCTTTCAGCTTTGATGATGAGGTTGAGGAGGATGATGAAATTCTCGAGCATGTTGTGAATGAGAAGCCTTTTCCTGAAATGGTTGAGGAAATAATTTTGGACATGGAATCTTCCTTAACTCCAGATTTGCAGCCACCAAGTTCCATTGAGTTACAAATTGCAGATGAATAAATAGAGGTTGATAAACACATGAGAGTTGTCACACTATCCTTTCAAGAAGATTTACTACCAAAGTGTATCCCTGATCATCAACATGATGACATTCACACAGTTTTCAGTCCACTTAATCAGAACTCATCAGCTTGGAAAGAAGACTACACTGCAATATATGATGAGTTTGACAGTTCAAGTGATCATGAGCAAGGGGAAGAGTTGCTTTACCAAGAGAGTCCTAAATATAGCCAAGTGGAAGAAAGAGTAGTCTTGAATGAAGCCTATATATCAAATCCTCTAGATCAGGTATTATTCCAAGATCCATTTGTTGTTTTCCTTGAGAAATTTGAAGGAGTAGTGTGTTCTGCCCAGAACAGTCTGTTGCAAAGAATGAGAAAAAATTTAGACACTACTGTTCGAAAACCAGCCAAATAGAAGTGGCCTTTTCATTTCGTCAGCATCATGAAAGAACTGAACCAGAGTCACCCATGCAATCATCTATTTGACTGGTTACATTGGAAAAGAGAGTTCACCAAATAAATTTCTGTCGTGTATAAGTTAGATTAGGATAAATAGATAGCTGTGAAAAATAAGCTCAGCCTTGTGAGCATCTTTTCAGTTCTAGATTATTTGAAGAAAAAGTGAAAAAGAAGAAAATACAAAAACAGTAAAAATTAGAAAAAGAGGGAAGTTTCTAAAAGCAATGGTATAGCCCCATACCCAAAAATAGTCATGCTGAAAGCGAGCAAGTCTAAATGCCGCTACTAGTGCTCAAAAGATGTCTTGTTCAGTTATCTAGCCTAATCATAACTGAACATGTTTTAAATTGATTGCTGATAAGTTAGTGAAAGAAATGATAGTCAAAATGTGTAAGCTTGACTTGTCAATAGAAGTAGATTAGGAAAAGATATTGGTTCCACATGCTCAAAATAGAACCAAAGAGGAAAACAGGGATGAAAAAAAAACTATGTATCTTAGCCCTGATTTTTCTAGATCTCATTTTCATGCAAAATAATATTTGTGTGAAGCTTGTCTTTTATGCCACAAACACATGACAAATCAGACCGTCTACTCCCGATTTGATCATTTTTCAATTTCATGTTCTAGAATAGTGAATAAAATCCTGTCAAACAGTGTAATCTTGACAGTCGATCTAGCATAGGTTGTGAAAAAAAGGAGTTCATAAGTTTAATCTTAACTCCCGGAAGATATAAGTGTAGAAATAGATAGTTTATTTTCTGAAAAATATCATGTCAAAAGGTTGCTAGTCAAAATGCACCTAAAGAAGAAAATGTTAGGAAATATAGCTGGGTAGGTAGAAATGTTTTTGAGGCTAATCATGCTGTCAATTTTGAGAAATGGCATCAAGAAAGAATGAAATTTGCGCCAATGGATAAGGCACTGGTCTTCATAAGCCAGAGATCTGAAATTCTGGACACCTCCTGAAAAGGAGATGTCTTCCCCAAATGGAGCCACTGCTAGTCATCAGTATTTTTCACCTGTTGTTGATGACTAGATTGCTTAGCTGAGTTTTCTAGAAGCTGATCTCCATATGTCAATTTGTCATCTAGAAAAACCCCAAACAAATTTTTTCTTTCTTAGCCCTTCTTGTCAGCCTATGATTAGAGCAATCTTCAATTTTCAAATTCATTTCTTGTTTCAGCAAAATATCCCTGTCTATAGTTGTCTTGGTCTTGCTTATCTGCTGTCATTTTTCCCCTTGTTTCTCATGAAACTCACTGTCCAATATTTGACAAAGTGTCTCCTTTCATATCCCTGATCTTCTTGTCAAAAAGAATCAAGATCTATGAAAGCTGCCCCTAAGTTAGATAGTGGTGTTTAGGAGTCATTTCCTTGGCAAAAAAATTTTAAGCGAAAGAGCCTCTGTTTAGTACCAATCAACCATAGATTTTCTTCCTTTTCTGCAAAAATAAGTCTTGACACATCCATAGGTCGCACACCACTAAGAGGTCATTCTGTCTCTGTTCAAGAAGAAGTTCAACAAAGATCCAAATCATAATAAGATAAGCATGTTCACTATCTAAAAGAATGTGCTTAGATCAGGCAAAATCTCCATAAAATATCTAAAGAACTCTCCCAGGTTCAAAGTCATATGTTTTGCATCTCTGTAGGGTGAAATTGAATGAAAAATAGTATCCAACAAGAGCAAAGAGACAAGTCCAAATAAGTCTATCATGTTGAAGAAATTTGCCATCATTAAGCAGATGGAGAGCTGAAATGAAAGGATAACAGGAGTGCATGTTTCAAAGGTCAAAAGTTGCCCAAAGAGCTGAGATAATCTTTCAAAGCCACATGAATACAAAGGACTGATATAATGCTGATCTATAGTGTTTCAGTGTCTCCTTCAGAAGCAGTGATGCATAAGTATTCCAGAGAACATCATCATGAAGGACATAAGAAGACAACTACTTCTTATGTTTCCTTGAGCCTGGGATAAGAATACTAATCAGAGAGTAGATTCATGTATTCCTGCAAAAATGGTAAAAAAAGGTTAGTAAATGATGACTAGAAAGAAAATACTCTACAAATACAGGTCATGTGGTTCCTGTTTTAAAAGTTCACAAGGATATTTTGAAAAAAAGATACATATCTCAGAACATGCCTCATATAGTAGATTGTCAAAATTTCACTTTATTACCTATTGTGATATACCAAGCAGAGATATATATTTCAAAGAAAGATGACACAATTTTGGAAATAGGTGAAATGTCATGATTGTGTTGACCTCCTTCAAAAGAGAAAATGTTAGAATACATCATGCTGATAACCTCCTCCAAGCAAGAGCAGATGGTTAAGTAACATGGTAAGAACCTCCTTCATTTAAAAGCAGATGGTTGGGAAACATGCTGATAACCTCCTCCAATTTAAGAGCAGATGGTTAGGAAAAGGATCAATAAGACCTCCTTCATTTAAAAAGCAGAGGATCAAGGTGTTTTGAGTAATTTCAGAGCTGATGTAGGCCACCTCCTTCCAAGGGATGAACAAAAGAAACATCAGCAAGATTTCAAAATGATGTGTGAGAAAGGTTTCCATTTTAAAACACTAATCGAGAAATGATGATGAAACAAACAAAGGTGTTAAGTTGAAGACCTATTTATGTTACAAACAAAAGGATAATACACTGGTGTTAAAAGGCCCATGACCTTGTGTATATGAAATCCTCCCTCCAAAGATATAGCAAGGATGTAACCTCATTCAAAGAGCAGAGTGTTAAGGTGTTTTAAGTAACTTTAGAAATGGTGAGCCACCTCCTTCCAAAAGGATGAACAACAGATGCATGGCAAAGATATAAAATTTTGTTTGAAAGGGTTTTTATTGGTAAGACTAGTTGAGAAACAATGGTTAATACAAATGAACATTCATTGTGTTGAAGGCCTCTTCCACATAAAAACCACATAGTGGCATAAGGGTGCTAACAGTCTCTATTTCTTATAAAATCTTTCTTTCAAAGGATACAAGGTCACTACCTCTAAAATGAATAGATTTGTATTCATGCAACGCTTAGAAGGCTAATCTGATGAAGACCTCCTTAAACTCATAAATGAGAGGATTTGCATAAATAGGCTATCATAGGCTACATTGTGGCTCATATGTCATATTATTTCAGATAATGGAGACAAGATATAAGGGAGCCTCCTTACTTCAAAAAAAATTTGATACTTAAGGGTTTTTAAGGCTGCAGTAAGACTGTTTTCATTTAACCTCTTCAGAAAATGTTTTGGGTCACAGCTTCGGAGAGCGCATTGCTATCTATCCAAGTGCCTTTCCCAACAGATAGACAAGGAGCGCTTTTGTGATCAAAACCTATGTTTCTTGTCTAAAATTTCAAAGGATACACAGTGATTAAAGAGACAGATGTCACCAGCAAAATCACACAGGAAAAAGAAGTTGGTTTGGAAAAATTAAGAATAGCCTCCTTCACATAGAAACAGAGGGTCAGCTCCCCAAATATTTACACAGTGAAGCAGCTGATTCAAAAGGTTAAAAGGTATGATATGGCCATATTTTACTCACAGCTAAAGAGCTCCTCCATTAAATGATGAAAGACAGAGTTTGAAAGAACATATGGATGTTTTCTGTTATGAGTCTATTGGTAATACTTTGTGAAAGTGTGTCAAAGTATTATAACCCAAGTGAATGCTAAGAGGTCCCACAGGGCTAAATTTTAGATTACAAGGGCTTCCGAAAATTATTATGGAGAAATGCAATTTAAGAGAAATAAAATAGAGGTTACAAAGCGCCCATGAAGTTGTCAAACATAGGCCTCCTTCACAAAAGGTAGAGGATCAGCCCTCCCAATGTTTACACTGTGAATTAGCTCATTAAAATGGTTAAAAGGTGATTAAACATGTTTCACTTTCAGTCAAAGAAACATCTCTTTCGCTTCACAAAAACAAAGGTAAAGGAGCGCCCAGGCAGTTTGTTTCAAAATTATTTTCTGACCAAACAGAGATGAAATTGACAAAAGTGAGAGAGGTTTTTTTCCATAATAGGTTAAATAAGAAAAACCTCCTTCAGGTTCTACACAGGTATCATGGTTTGTAAGAAATGTAAAAAATCAAATGTCACAGGAGAATTTCTGCACCAGAATTCACCATTTTGACCAGTGCTGGGACAGTCAAATTTTTAACAACAAAATTGACAAAAAATGAAAACATCAAGTATATTTGGAAATTATACTTCCATAGCTTTCCAACGAGCCATCTCAGGCCAAATTCTGACACCAGGAAGGCATCCAAAAGTAGCCTGCAAACAACACTATGTATTTCTGCACCAGCATTCATCATTTTTGACCTGTGTTGGGACAGTAAAATTTTGGACAACAAAATGGACACCAAATGAAACAAATCAACCATATTTGGAAATTATAATTCCATATCTTTCCAACAATCCATCTCGGGCCCAATTATAACATCGGGAAGGCATCCAAAAGTGGCCTGCAAACAGAACTATGCATTTCTGCACCAGGATTCATGATTTTTGATCAGTGTTGGGAAAATAAATTTTTGAACAACCAAATGGATACCAAATGAAACAAATCAAGAATATTTGGAAATTATACTTCCATATCTTTCCCAATATCCATATCGGGCCCAATTCCGACACCGGGAAGGCCTCCAAAACGGGATGCTAAAATGCATGATGCACTTGGAACATTGCGCGGCACACCTGTGTGTTTTTACAATGCATTTTGACACACAACGCGGCACACCTGTGTGATTGCGGAGCGCGCCTGTGCAACACCCATGGCTACCAGCAACATAGTCTTTCAAAAAGTTCCCAAGCAATTTTTCCCACAAAATCTCACCTCCGAGCACATCAAGAAAGCTTCTCCAAAGGTGTCTCTTTTCTTTTTCCTCAATTTTAGTTTGAAGAGGGTTTGTTCACAAGTTTCAAAGACCAAAATAGGGATTGAAAGGTAAAAAATCATCATAGTTTTATTGAAGATATGTTTGCAAAGAGGCTGTTTATTAAAATAGTGAAAGGAAGATGGTTTGATATGCAAAGTTGAAAGTCCTTTTGTGCTATGAGATAGCTTAGAGTATGCACAATCTCTAAGAGAAAGTAGACAGAGTTGTAAAGGTTTTCAAATCAGTTGAAGGAGTATGTTATAAGAGTGTTTTCAATAAATCCCTTTTGTTTCTAACAACCACAAAGGGACAGTGAAAGGGATAATGGTTGATGTGTCATTTTAAGAAGTTTTTCTTTCTATAAATGGATTAGAATGTTCAAAGTTGCTAATAAGGAAAAAACAAAGGTTGTAGAGGTCTTAAAAGAGTTTAAAAGATCATCTAGACAATGGTAAAAGGGATGAAGGCTTGGTCAATTTAAAGAATTCCTTTTGTGTTGTGAGATAGTAAAGAATTTTTGCAACCCCTAGAATCAAAGAAGCAGAGTTTGTAAAGAGGTTTCAAGTTTGTTTAAAGGTGTCTTAAATAGTGCTTGCAAAGGGTAGTTTGTTTGCTACATCAAAAGGATAGAAACAATGAAAGAAGAGAGGACTAATGTGCCATTTTGAAAGTGTTCTTTATGCTATGAAATAACTAAGAACACTCACATTTTCTAGAAGAAAAACAGAGTGTGTTTGGAGGTCTTCAAATCAGTTTTGGAAAGTGTCTTAACAATGTTTGCAAAAGGCATTTGTTTGTTAAAACTTAGAGAAAAGCAGTGGCTAGAAGATAAGGTTTTTTCAATTGCAAAGAGTCTTTAAAGCATTGTTTTCAAATGTGCCATTGCCAAATCAAAAAGAGAGGCAGTGTTTGAAGGGAGGGTTTTTGTGCCAAAACAAAAAGAGATTCTTCTTCAACAAAAACCACAAACAAATCTTGTTTAAAATCTCTTGCCCAAACACAGTGATAAAAAGTAATTTTTGTTTTCATTTGACAAATGCTTGTTTGCTACCATCCAAGAAACACAATGAATTACAAAGAGAAAAGAGGTGTTGTGTTGGGAAAATTTTTCAGAGATCATTTGAATCATCTTGTTTTGGTGAATCAGTAAAGAGTATAAGAAGCAACGGGCGCTACAAAAGGCCAAATCAGTTTGCACGAAGGAAATTGAAGGATGCATAAGAAAAACTCAAAATTGCCCAAAGAGTGCGCCTGGTGAGAAAAAAGGAGAAAGACACCTCTAGGCTTGGAATTTTTTCCCGAGCTTCTAGACATGTTTCTAAGAAGCCTTGAGGTACTTGCTCACCAAAATTAAGCGAATTTTGACATGTTCTTGTTTTTTGACATTTTTGGGCCTAATTTCATAAAATCATGGGCGCCGCCATTATTTTTTGGAGCATCCTCAGCTATTGAGAGTGGTACCATTGGATGAATTAAATTCAAGAGCATCTACTCAAAAATTTTCAAAGAAATTGAAGTTGTTTTAGTCTCCTAAAGAGGCGAAAAACACTCACTTTTTCAACACTCTGCCCACATATCAGCAAGGCCTAATTTTTGGGTTTTTTCACTCAATTCAGTATTTGACAGACTTATTGGTATCAGTATGGGAAAATTCAAGTTGTTCCAGAAATTAGACATCAATAGCTTTCCAACAAGCTATCACGGGCCGCATTTTGACATCGGGTAGGCCCTCAAAAGTCATCCGAAAGACAGGAAATATTTTGCTGGTGCGCCCTTAGTGCTTTTTGGCCAAAAAAGGCAGTTTTCTGAAGTGGCCTCTCCAAATGTGCGTTAAGCTATTTTGGGACATTTCTAGTCATAAAAAGTCAAATTTATTCCCTTTTTTTGCATTTTGAGATATTTTATTGGATATTTTGTGCCTTGGGCTTTGCAAAGCCTCAAGGACAAGATAAGATATTTGTTTTTGAGCCAATGGCTAGCTAGTTGCCTTGGTTGGGTTTCCTCCTCCATCTTAGCCTATATATTCGAAGAGACTTCATTGTAAACAAGGCTGAACTTGATGATATAGAGCAATATATGGTTATACAAGATTGGAAGAAACACTTGTCTCATGCATTGGATAGTTTCTTGAATGTTTCTGGATGATGAAAGAGGACTGCTATTGGATTCCTTGTCTTGGTAAAATGGTATAGTGTCCCTCTTTGTTATGTTTCTTAGTTTTCATACACATTTCATGCTTTTTCTTGCTATAAGACAGTGGAGAATAGATCTGAGACATGCCCTTGGAGGCACCTCATATTTCTTGTTTCATTATAGCTTCTATGTTTTCTTCCTTTCTTATTCATATCAAAGAATCCTTGATTGCTCTTTGATCACTGAAGAAATTGTTTGCTTGTTTCATTTATGGTTTTATGCATGCTAAGTATGATTCACGATATGCCCTGCTTACTCATGGCTAGTAATAGCTCCACCTCTAAAACCTTTCTTTGATTGTTTGATTGTCCTAGTTGAACCAAGGAGGTCTTGTACTGATCTTGTCCTTTGCCTAAAACTCTGTAATCTTACTTCAAAGTGCCCAATAGCTTGAAATACTAGGTATAGGTGTTTCTTCATAGTTATTTGAGTTATTTGTTTGTCTTAATTGTCTTTCTCCAAATTCTGATAGCAATTTCCTAAAGTTAGAGAGTCATATATCTCTATGTATTGCTTGAATGCTTATTTCTATGCATTTATCAATTTGTAGTTACATTCATCATGATTAATGGTTAGCCCTACCATGTTTATGTCAGCTATTGAACTATTTATGTTTGAAAGCCTTTGTTCTTCACAAATTTAGTTTCCATCTCACCTCATTTTACCTTAAGATCCATTTTACCTTGATCAAATCGGCCCTTCAACATTCCTTGTATCTGAGGCTTTCTCGACCCTTTCGACCCCATAGCCTAGTTGATCTAAAAATATTTTTATCTATCTTAGTCTTTTATCAGTTCCTCCCTCAAAAACCGAAAAGTAAAACCAAAAACCTACTTCATAACTAGCCTAAAATTAGAAACATAAGAAGCAAAACACATAGATATCCCTTACACAAATAGAGAGAGCCCTCTCTGAGTCCAGGAAGGCTAGGTCCTTGGGCTCCAAAGATTGGTTTGATGTTACCCTATCACTTGTCTTGCCAATTAGCCAAATCACGCGACCCTAACACATCCCTCGCCCCTCAACTAATTTCTATTGATCCTTGTGAACCTAGAGAGCCTCGTATGGTACGTTGGGTTGCACTGATGTCCCGCCATGCTGGCAATGGTTGTGTGGTAGTTTGATTCACTCTAGCATATTTTCATTAGCTTCAGAACCAAATATTTTCTATTGAGGATTTCTCGTATGCGAGCATAGATTTCCAAGATGATCCTGATATGTCCTTACCTCTAGGAGCACAATGGGATGAATCAGGTAAATGAATCATTTTGATGTGTTTTATATATATTTTTTATTTATTTATTTATTTATTTTTATCGTCCAATACTGAAAACAAAATTGACATGCAGATGTTGGTCCACGAAGGCCAACCACTCTTTGTCGCTTCGAAAGGAAGCCAACAGAGCCTATTGCACAGCCACAAAATCAGGTAGCAGAAATCCTTACTGACTTGGAGCACAACCTAGAGAGGTTGACTATAGATATCCCAGAGACATCGACTTTTGATATTCCTCTTTGTCTCTAGAGACACGTTACTGGTGTTCCTGGGCAGTGTAGGAGATTCCTGCGCAGGGTGGTGCAGGTGATATTTTACTACCGTGATTATCACCACGGATAGTGGATGATCATCTTGGACTATTGTATTTTTTTTTTGTATCACTATATTTTAGATCATAAGGTGTTTTAAACCTATGATTGAAAATGATGTAATATTTTTGAAAAAAAAAACTTCTATCTATGATATTACTACTTTCTCTGGCTATCTTTTTCAACACATATCGAATGTTGTTTTGGTTTACTATTTTAACATTGCAAATGTCTATTTATAACATTATTAGCTAATGCATCAGCCAATGTATTTAAATTTCTTGGAATGTGTTGATATTTGATGTAATCAAATTGCCTTTCCAAGAGAAAAACCTTCAAAAATAATCTCAATAACGCTGGATTTTTAATTGTGTATACTCTGTTTAAATGTAATAAAATGAGTTCTGAATCTAGCCTAATGATCAAACGTCGAATGCCAAATGAAATGGCACCAGATAATAACTCAATCACTGCGCTATATTCTACAACATTATTCATTATTTTACCAAGGCTTACCCCATGCATAGAAACTAACTCATCAGTGGGTGAATAAATAACCTAGGCCGCGGAAGAAATATTCCATGTACTACAAAAGGAACCATCAGCAAAACCAATGTACGTTTGAAGGGCTGTCGACATTTGCAATATCAAGAGTAATCAAGATAAGCAGTAATAGTAGTAAAAGCAAACTTAAAGTAGACACACTCATCTAATCTAAGCCATCTAACTTAGAAAAATAACTAATGTACAAGTGAGATATTCAGATAAGAATCAAGCATAATATCTCTTCAGATAAAGTCAATTTCTGGGTTTATCTAAAGAGACCCCATCATAATCAGTCAATTCATAAGCCCCTTTTGCAAGAACTCGCTTGACAATGTAAGGACCATGCCACATTGGTTCGAATTTCCCAGCTCCTAGCTTATCATTAGCTTGATCGTATACCAAGACTAGGTCACCTTCTGAAAAAACACGAGGTGTAACACTTCGATCATACTGAGCTTTAACGCGTTTTTTGTGAGCTTCAATTGCTAATGCAGTGGTGTGCCAAGTCTCATCTAATTGTGCTAAGTACAAAAAGCATTTTTCCTCTTCAGAGGTAGCTGGTAGTAACTCTATGGCTAATTGGAGTGATGGTATTTCGCATTCAATAGGTAACAAAGCTTCTAAACCATAAACCAGTTGAAAAGGAGTGAACACTGTTGCAGTTTTTGCTAAGGTTTGATATGCCCATAGTGCTGAAAAAAGCATGGTATGCCAATTTGATTTATGAGTTCTGATTATCCTTTTAATCATGGTGGTTAAAACTTTATTAACGGCTTCAACCTAACCATTAGCCTGTGCGTAATATGGAGTACAGATATCATGGCGCAGGCCAAGTTGATCAGAAAGTTCGGTCATCATGATATTTTGAAAATGACTCGCATGGTCAGTAATAATAGCTTGGGGTACACTGAAATGAGAAATTACATGATTGAATACAAACGTAGCTGCAGTTTTTCCATCTGCCGCAAATGTAGGCATCACGTCAGCCCATTTGGTAAAATAATCTACTGTGAGAATAATATACCCATGCCCCCTGGCCGAGTGAGGGTTACATATAATGAAATCAATGCCCAAATTTTAAAAGGACCGAAAATAATTATGGGGTGAAGAGGAGCTGGTAGTGCACACATCTAACGATCAAATATCCGACAGTAGTGGCATTTTCGGACCGCGAGAATGCAATATTTGAATAGTGACGGCCAAAATAACTAGCGCGCAATATCATTTGGGCTGTGGCATACCCAAACATATGACCACCACATGCTCTAGAGTGGCAGTCATTCAAAACTTTTTCAGCCTCTTCATGAGTTAAACATCGTCGAAATACAAAATCTGCACCACGACGATAAAGTGTGTCTCTAACAATATTGTATTGCTGAGATTGGTAACGGATCTTTTGTCGATTTGAATGTGATATTTTAGGCCGAAAGGTTTGGGTTTGGAGATAAATGATGATATCTCCATACCATGGATCTAATGTACTGATAAGAAACAAAGATTCATCTGAAATCGGATGCTCTACCACAGTTTCTGTCTCGGTATTTGGGAAGTCACACATAAGTTCGGTGAACACCAGTGATTTCTTTGATTTGGATTTTTCAAATTCTAAATCAAACTCCTGAAGGATAACAATCCATTTAGAGTATTTTTCCCCGAGTAATTTTTTAGTCAAAATGTACATCATCGGGTTGCAATTAGATATCACAGTTGTTTTTCGTAACAATATGTAATGACATAATCTTTGGACAACTTGAACTGTTGCCAAGGCCAATTTCTCCACATGTGAATATTTAATTTCGATCGGATTGAGATTCCGATTGAGATAGTAAATCACATGCTCATTTTGGAATTCATCCTCTTGAACTAATACCATTCCAATGGTGGAATCATAGGCTGCTAGGTATAAAAAGTAATCCTGGATGTAATTTGGTGGATGCAATAACGGTGCATAGGTCAACACGTGTTTCAAAGCATCAAAAGATCGACCAACGATCTTATCCCAAATAAAAGGAACATTCTGTTTCAACAACCTGGTAAAACCTTTTGTTAACTCAGCATAGTTCTGGATAAATCTACGTAGAAATATTTCTTTCCCTTGCAAACTTTGGAGTTGGCGAAGTGTGGAAGGAGGAGGTAAATTGATAATAGCCTCAACCTTTGATGGGTCGACATGAATGCCTGCTTTCAAAACAACGAATTCCAATAATCTACCAGATTTCACACCAGAAACACATTTGTGGGGATTCAACCAAATATTATAATGCCTACATCTCATAAAAATTGCTCTTAAATGGGTAGGATGATCTTCCATTTGGAATGAATGAGCAGGTAAATCATCGAGATAAGGTTGCACAATGTGTTTAATGTCATGAAAAGCATAAGACATTTCCCTTTTAAAAGTTGCACCATCATTCTTTAATCCGAAGGGTAGTTTACAATAGGAAAAATTTCCCCAAGGACAAATGAATGTTGTTTTTGGTTGATCAGCAGGGAGTATGTTTATTTGATTGTACCTAGAAAATCCATCCTTAAATGAGTACATTTCATTTCCGGCACAATCATCAATGATTTGATTGATATAGGGAGTTGGATAATTGTCTTTTGGACAGACTTTGTTAATATCCCTATAGTCGACACATACTCATATAGTTCCTTGTTTTTTAGTAACAGGAACGATATTAGATACCCAATCCGTTAAAGGAATTGGATAAATAAAACATGCTTTTAGTAATTTCTCAACTTCGACTTTAATAGCAGTAGCTTTTCGTGGATGTATCGGACGTAATATTTTTCTGATAAGTTTAGCATCCGGGTAAGTTTTTATTTTAGGAACGACAATCTTGGGATCAATTCCTGGCATTTATTCATAATACCAGGCAAATATGTCACAGAATTCTTGAAATAAGGCTTTATATATAGTAATTTCATCTAACGTAGAAGAAGTTCCCATATGAATGTTTTCAACAACTCTTGGTTTAATTGATATGTCAATTGGAACCGTCGAAGAGATATTTCCCAAATTGAGTTCAGAATCCGAATTTGTAATTGATATTGGACTCTGGGGTTCTTTGACATAGTCAATTGTAAAAATAGATGAAAATTTATCTTCAAATATATCAAGCTTAGGTAAAAATGATGACCTGTGATGAAGATCATCCCATGGTAATTCATCTATGGACAAGAATTCACGAATGCTTTCATCAGTATGAAACACTTGTTGAAAAGGATCAGGAACTGATGTTATAGTTGAGCTTGATGGTGAAAATGGTTTCTCATTGATCACATTCATTGGATCAGAATCAGTTGATGAAGGATTAGAAAATGACTGTATTGCTTGATATGATATCTCAAAAGGACTCAAAGGCATCTCACCATTGAAAGAATCCAGTTCTGACTCTAAAGGCACTATCCAAGGGTCATCAAATGGAATAGTGCTTGATGTAATCATATTGATATTAGAAATAGTACGCAGTATGTTAGGTGGAGCCATAGAAAAAGTTCCCATTAAGGCGAAATATTTTATTAAACCTAATCCAACATCCCCATAAGGGATAGTCGATTTTCCAACATGTTGAATACTATCTATAGAGGTCAGACGAATAATATGAGAGTTGATCGATTTTCACAATATTTCCTTGATGAGGAAACATGATTAATCGAAAGATGGATGACACGAAAATAGTCATAACATAAGACCAACTTCGACCCAGAAGAATGTTGTAATCTAGAGGGGCATCAACGACTTCCACATCTAAATTAACAATTTTACCTTCGACCTCTATAGGTAGATCCTGCAAAATTCCATATGGATGGAATCCTCTTCCGTCAAAAGCTTTGAGAATTTTTGGAGATTGTTTTAAGTGTTGGAGAACTAAGTGATTTCTAATAGTTTAACGACATAATACACGTAGACTCTCCTTCATCAATTAAAATATGAAAGCAACATCTGTTTTTGACTAGTATTGGAATCTGAAAAGCCATTTGATGAGGGAGTCGTGGTGTAAAATTTTCTAAATAGAATACCATGAGGTTCGAATCCTGAAGATCTACAGCTCCAATAGCTAATAAGAGTAATTTCCTTTGTGCCGGACATGATTGCAGCACTTCTAAGGCCGACATTGTTAAAGGAGATATTGCTAAATCTTCAACAATGTTGTAGTTATGAGCATCTCTCGCATGTGGATTGAAAGCTGATTTCTGAAGTACACCTTTAGCAGGCGGTTTAATTACTAGATTAGGATTGGGTTTCTCGATATGAAGTGGATCAGAAACCAGAGGAGATGTAGCTGGTACTGAATTAGAATTTTCTACTTCTTTACCAGTAATAGGATTTTTACTTCCATATCCTTGCGATCGAGTCGCAACCATTACTTGAGACATCATCAAAATATCTGCTGATGTATTAGAAGAAGATCTAATCATTTTTCTATCTTGAACACGAAAAGTATCCTTCAAGACAACAGGCGTAGGTGAACCTTTGACAAAATTAGATACCTCAGACCTATGCAGACATTCCTTGCTGAAATGATCCTCGTCACAAATAAGACAAGGATAATGGGGTTTTCTTTTATCATCAGATGACTCATTTTTCTCAGTTTTTTCTTTGGGAGATGAAGTATGTTTTCTTTTATTCTTCCCTTTCTTCTTATTGCCAGATTTAGACTTAGTTGTAGAGGAATCTACAATGTGAATGTCGGTAGAAGTTTTGAGGGAAGAATCTCCTTTTGGCGAATTAGGTAAAGTTATTAGAGGAGAAGTAATCTCGGAATATTTCTTCTTAGTATTATTAGTACTAACTGAACCAATTACACCATCAGCGGAATGAGACCTTGAGGGAGTTGCTGTTATCTGACCAGGACGCGGTAAATCTAGAATTTTCTTGTACAAAGTGCCTGACTGTGTATATACTAGTTCAAGGTACTGAGCTTGAGCAATGATTTTTTCTTCTGTAACAACTCCTCCTTTAACTACATCTTCAGTGATTTTTGGTAGTAATGATTTTATAAACCATTCTGCCAAAATCTGATCCGGAATAAAAAATTTCACCAAACGTCTTCTACGTCTCCATTCATGTATGTGATCTGATATGTACGTTGACGTAGATTGTTTTAGTGAAGTTAATAATTCCGTGTCATTGTCGTATCTGACTGGAAACTGAAAATTAGTTAAAAATGTGGTTGCTAAGGCATTGAAATTGTTAAACGAGCCACATGGTAATTCAATGTACCATTTGGCTGCTAATCCTATCAGCGTTCTCTGAAAAGGTCTTAATCGAATTGAATCATCAATCAAAGATTTGGATGCACACTAGAGGTGATAAGTCATGACATGGTTAGAAGGGTCCTCTCCTGATTTGCCTTCAAATTTAGGGATATCACTGAGCAACTTATTTGTCATTAGCAGCCAATACGGAAGATAATAGATTGGATCATTTGTAAGGCGCGATAAATCAGGTAAATCCAAAGTTGCTATGAATGGAAACCGATGGTTAGGGTCCTATTGATTAAATTGATAACCTTGTGGAACTATACCAGTTCCAGGAGGACGATATCCAGGATATCTTGGAATATCCTGTGCATTTGGAATCAGAATGCCTCCTGGATAACCAGGATTAGCTAGACCATACTGGGGTTGAGTAGGTATCTGATACGTGTACCTAGGGTACAGTTGACGTCGATATACTAGATTTTGTGCTACAGGTCCATATTGATATTTCCCTTGGTATGGTGGATAAACAATCTGAGGCTGACTTTTATAACTGTACTTGTACCAGGTTGACCTACAGGTATCTTAATAGTAGTCTGGACTGTAGGTCCGGACTGTGGAACATAAACCTAAGGAATTGGTACTGATACTTGAGGAGCTGTAGAAATAGGAGTTGCTGATACTCCAGGAATAGGTGTGGTAGCTTGAATAGAAGTTGGTGCAGCAGTTTGCATTGGAGTTCTAGGTGTACTCAGACCAGGCTACTGAACTGTACCTGATGCAGGTACCTGAACAATATGTTGAACAGGTTGGACATGTTGTTGGATTTGGGTATAATCAATCGGTTGTCCAGGTTGATAATAAGGTACTTGCATATTAGGTTGCAAATTCTGTTGAATTTGTGATGGATCCCACACCATATTAGCTCTGGGATACGAAGGTCCCATTGAAGAATGTGGATAGGAAGGACCATAACTAGGTTGATAATTTGGAACATATGTTGGATAATTAGCTAGATAATTCCCACTTCCTTGAAACAATTATTGTTCCGGGTAGAACTGCTTCCCTAAAGGAAGTTGTGGACCTTGAGTTGGATACTGACCTTGAGGTTGATATTAACCCTGAGGTATGTACTGACCTTGAGGTATGTATTTTCCTTGAGGTTGATATTGACCTTGAGGTTGCTCCCCGGGCTATAAATTACTAACTTGAGGTTTCCCCCAAGGCTATAAATTACTACCTTGAGGATCAGGGTTTGGAATGTTTCTAGACATCATATAAATTTGTTCCGCATTTACAGTTTCGGTATTTGATTCATTTGGACTAGATGATGGTATACGTTTGTCGGGAGAATGAGATGCACCTGAGAAAGTACCAGAAAGGGACTGGTATCTCGCAGGGACAAACAAACCACCATAAAGATATGTTTCTAGAGCTGTAGAAAACATCTATGACTCACCAGACATGATTAATGGATTTTTGTAACCTCTTGGTATAGCGTAAAAAAGAATTCGGGGTGGCGAATAGTTTAGACCAATATTGTGTAGAAATTCTGCCAAATGAGAATACCAAGGATCTGGTTTGAAAGGACTATAATAAATCGATTCACTTGGACTAAGATCTAAAGAGTCCTGAGTAGGAGGAAGAACTACTTCTTCTTCAGTATCAATAACTTCTTCAATACTAATGAGGCCGGGAGGAAGATTTTCTATGATTCGATACTTCACTCTGGGTGAATGAGGATGATTAGGAGTTGGATCAAGGAATAAAGAATTAATCTCAAATATAAATGTTACGTTCTCTAGTTTAGAAACTCCAGGTTTCGAATTTGATAATTCACTAGTTGTAGAAACAAGTTTAGTGAGTTCGGAAATTGAAACTCTATGTGGAGTACTTTCTGCAGTATGAGGTTGATCTACTTCGTATTCAGGATGAACAATTATAGATGTTTCTTCGTGTTTAGTGGATCCAGTTCTTGATTTCCGTCCTTTTTCAGATTTAAGTCTTTATAACTGGCTTGGTGTGTACTCAGGGTTTTTCCCCTGCATTCTACATGATTGTCTAGGTAATTCAACCACGATTAAAACTTTTAACACATGAAATCAAAGAAAATTTCAATAAAACATCCTAAAGTCTCTAAGGAAAAAACCAAATTGATCACATGCCTAGAAAATCTAAGAGATCAAACCACACACAAACAATATATTCCCACACTAAAAACACTAGTTGGCGATGAAATCCAACATCGTAGAATTTTAATACAGAAATGGCAGTTTGAACAGTTGCCTTGACAACCTACTTAATGAAACAGACCGGTGCAAATTTCTCCACTTAAACCATCTCGAGTGAAGAAAACCCTTCGGAGAGTCCAAGTGAGTATAGCTGACGTCTGTTCCAGGTACAATGGGACCTCCCCTTCACTATCACCTTAGGAAAGAATCTTAAAGTTTATAGCCACTAAGGTCACAAATTGGAACAAATATACCTGGGGGAATAGTCTACGATCCGATATACATGCAAGGGAAGAGTAACTAGCTCAATCCCCTTGAAGGCTCCTTGACATAATCCAAGGTTTACCGACAAGTGACCCCAGGCTCCTCGATAATGATCTATCCGAGGTTTACTGTTTTTAATGTGTGCACATCTGCTATCTTTCCCAATGAGATAGGTATGATTATCTCACTGGTTCGGACATGATCTCATGCTTGACTCTTTTAAGAAGAGCTTCCCAGAGCATATATGCTATAATTGGTTTTTCCTAGCACAAGATTTACTACTTTTTTGTTTGAACTACCTTGGAATGTTAACTACAACCTATTCCAAGACACTAGCCTGAGCTATGTTGGTGGAAAAGTGCCCTAGAAAATATAAAATTTCTAGATTGATTTTAATTAAGCATTACTTTTAGTTTTGATGTTTCTTAGGTCAAAAGGTATGGAAGTGAAACTTCAATGATGTTTAATGACCCGACTCAAAAATACACTAAAATGCATCTATATGAAAATAAACCCACTTCTTTTCAATGAAACCTATTTAGAGGAAAGATTTGAGAGATTTTAATAACTTTCAAAACACCAATTATTTCTTTGATAAAAAAGAAAATTTGAAAAGAAGACAATTTCTTGAGAACTCAATTTCACAGAAAAAATATGACTTGTTCAAAATGAAATTCCTTATATCATTCAAATCAGAAACTAGAATCAAACTTCTTCTAAAAGAAAACTAAAACTCTTAAAAACACAAAATTCAAGACCAAAAGAAAACTCTAATTTTGAACTCTATCTAAACAGTTTTGAGGATGTTTATGCTTAGTTGTAATCTAACCAAAAATTCTCTGCTTATCTTAGCAAGAAATCAAAAACATCCAATAATGGTTCTAAAGTGAAATTAAAACCTTATCAAGCTAAAAGGTTTTCTAAATTTTCAAATTTAAATAAAATATAATTTTCATAAAAGCAAGATTTGGATCAAGTTCAATGGCTCAACAAGAAAACGATGACATACCAATTAGTTGACGTATATAAAATTTTCTGATTCAAAGAAAAAATAAGACAGGGAAAACAATCACTCATAAAATGCAAATCAGCTGAAAAGATCACTTCAAACTGAGAAATTGTTGAAAGAAACTCACAGAGAAGACTTTGACAGTCAAGAAAAGTTGGGGTAATTACAGGGAATTAAGTAATTGGACTCCTGAAAACATAATTTTTATTTTTTCAAAATTTTCCAAAATTATGCAGTTTTTAATGGAAAAAGGTGCAGTACCGCACTGTTTTTCACTAAAATCTGTAGATTCTACCACTTTGTTTTTAAACAAAAAGTGCGGAAGACAGGAAAAAACATAGAAAAAATAGAAATGAAGATTTACAATCAAGGATTCTAATGAGTCATTTACCCAACCTAGTTTTGAACTAATCAAAGAATTTATTCAAAAGTCAAACTAAAAATTAAAAAAAAGAAAACTAAGTTCCTTTTCCCTAGTGGAGTCGCCATTTTATTATGCAGATAAAATCCTTCTTACGGAAAAGAACGATCTCCCTAGTATCTTAAGGATATCTAGAAACAAACAACCAAATGAAAACCGTTTTCTCTAGAATATTGTGATTCAAAATTATTAATCAACTAAGTAAGAGGAGATGCTCCTACCTAAAGTCCAACGCTTGTTGTAATCTTCAATCTAGTCGCTCCAAAAGAGGTTAATTCAACATGTCAAACCTGCATTCAAAGACAAGAAAAAGGATTAAAAACACCTGCAATATATAATAATTCAGAAACACTAATCTATCTCATTGATCAAGGAATCTAAGAATTAAATTACTCAAAGAGATACATGAACAACTTAATGAGAAAATAAAATCCATTTGTATTAACTTGTATGATAAGAAGTAACCTTACAACCTTGTTGCCTTGATGTCATACAGGTTCTTCCGGGATCCAGAACAATCGTTTTCATTTGGTATGACAAACCTTCTCCTCTCTGAACTAGCATGAAACTATGGATATGAGTATGTGATCATTCTCATACCAATGATTCCAAGTATAGAGAGTATAATTTCTTCAACAATTCTCTTCTATAAGTTAAGAAGTACCCTTAAGATTGAAATATGAGTTCAATTTATAGGAGAATGAAGGAGGTTTCCGTTCCATAGAGAGGGGGATAAAGTCCTCTCATAAAGGGATTTTAGCTCCAAATACCAAGGGATAATCTCCATTAATGAAGGGATAGAGGTTCATGAATGGAGGGGAGAAGCTTGACCTGATTACGCTTCTAGAAGCCTCCAACTGGGAGAATATTCGACCAACTAGGCTTCTAGATCTTACTTTTTCTTTTATTTTACCTTTTACGGGGGTCTGTAGTTTTAATAAGCAGAACGTGAGGGATGTGCCATAGGTTATAGAGAAAGAAACTGCGGTATCACAGGTAAGAGCTAGGAAAAGTGTGAAGTTAGGCTTTTTGGGGTTTTAATGAGCTTTTCTCAAATTCGAAGACTTGGTTTAGGAACTTTATGATTTTGGATCTCTAAGGGAGCATAAAATAGGTAATGATGAACCCATACAGACAACTAAATGTCATGGTGAAAATTTTTAATTTAATAGGGGGTGTGGGGGTATCCCCCCCACCCGCCCCCCACTACTTCTACCTAGGGATCCAAGGGGGTTGCATGTTTGGAGCCTCTCCCTGGAAGGATTTCAAGGGAAGTTCCCCCGAAGCTAAAAATAGAAGAAAATTTACCTTTTAAAATACTGTAATTTCATAGTCAATATGGGTCGTTCATTATGCAGATGATCTAATGGTATAAATTATGTTAATTTAGGTTTATTTTCCCTAGAAGGAAACCCTCATTTTATATGAGGGAATTGTATTGCAGTTGTGTATTATTATCTTGAGTGATAAAGAGAGAGGAGCCTGTGTGAGAGAAAAGAGGAAATTTTAGTGGATTTTTTGTAGGTTGTACCTATTCATTTTTCTCGAAAATATAAAAGGAAGGGTTGCCTGTTACTCCATGGGTGTAGCCCAAATTTGGTGAACCATGTATATCTGTGTCTCTTTTTCTATTTTTTTTATGTTTTTGTGTTTCCGAAATATTTTATGTGTTCCATTTCTCTGTAATATATAATTTTCTAACATTAAAGTTATTCTATGATTTAATCTTTGGAACTTGTCATAGCTAAGAGGCCCAACCCCCTTTCACCTCATTGATTCCTCTCCAGTGTATCTCCTCCACCAACTACTCCTCTCAACACAAAAGATTCACCTTTTAAGGTTGATCATTAGCGATAATTTCATATTTTCCTATATATTCCCCTTCAACTGTAAGGCTTTGACTCCCCTTCATCTGCAAAACTTCATCTCTTATGTTTTCATGTGCATGAGAGCCTCCTTGAGTCATGGTTATATGCATTCCTAGTGACCAAACATGTTTATTCAAAGAGGTTACTCCAAATCTAATTGTCACGATCGACACAAAATGATAATCCTAATGGCCCTTGACTCATTGGGTATGGATGCATTCAATACTTGATCGAATCCTTTTGGGCTTGATGGGCTCTGATTGGTCGCAATACGTGGGGAAAAATGTCTCATCATATGTGAAACAAGGCTCCATAGTTTCTCTCCTCCAGATCCTAATGTTCCCTAGTTGCACGAGGGCTTCAATGATCTAGATTTATTCTTAGCAGATCAACGGTTCTCAACCATTGTGGCACCCTTCATGGTTTCAATTTTGAGCCATTTATGTTCTTTTTTTCTCATTCCAATTATTTTCACCCCTTTGTCTTCATGACTAGATTTCCACAAACGAACCCCAAACCAAACTAAATCATGCTTATTATTAAGTAGTTTTTTTATGAAACCATATTGGAAGAGAGAAGAAAATA
Source organism: Pinus albicaulis (assembly GCA_034641835.2). Taxonomy (NCBI): domain Eukaryota; kingdom Viridiplantae; phylum Streptophyta; class Pinopsida; order Pinales; family Pinaceae; genus Pinus; species Pinus albicaulis. Next base: position 922,903,438 of record CM076579.1, read on the forward strand.
TGGATAAACAACTTGAAAATTAGCCTCTTCGAGGGGGAAACTTCCTAACATCACATAAATGAACAATCCTTGGATGATACAAATGACAACACCTACTTGGTATATAAAAGAGTCTAAGGGGTTACAATATAATCAGATCCTACGTAACAATAATAATGTAAGGGCACAACAATAACAATAGTGAGCTTCTATGGGGAAAACCAATAACAATATGGGAGCTACATGGGAACACCAATAACAATAAGGGGGATACACTAGTATTATAGGGACCTGGCATGTCCCTCTCCTTCAAAAAGGTGTTTTCCTCAACGCTTGAGTATATATGGATGCTATTGTATAAAAATATCATCCTCCCATGTGGAATATTCAACGGGTAAGTTCTTCAACTTAATGAGATACTATGAAATTGATCGATTTTATATCTATCGGGTTCTTGTTTCCATGATTGTTTCAAGCTCAAATATGATTTTTCCTTCCTCGTCATGTTTTTTCAATATTGTTTGAATTGGGAACTTTTCACTGATAACCTTATTTAAGCATGAAACATGGAAAATTGGGTGTACTCGGGAAGATGCCGGCAACTCCAATTAGTATGCCATAGTGCCAATATTTTTCAACATCTTGTAAAGACCATGGTACTTAGGTGATAATTTACTATTATTTCTTAGCTTATTTGAGGGACATTTGTTTCTATGGTTGTATTTGTAAAAATACACAGTCGCCTACGTCAAAACATCTTTCATTTCTATGTTGATTTTCCTGTTATTTCATTTGATTATGCACCGCGGTGAGGTTATACTTTAAGAGTTGGAGAACTTGTTTTTAATTCTCTATGTGACCTTCCACTGCTTCAACCTTAGAAATTTCTCTTAAAAATGATGTGATGGATAGTGAATGATATCCATAAAGTTCCATTGATGGGGTCACTTTTGCTGCAATATGGAGGGAAGTGTAATGACACCATTAAGCTAGAGGTAACCACTTGACCCATTGTGTTTTTCTATCATATACAAATCAACGAAAATATCCTTCCAAAATTTTTTTCACTGTCTTAGTTTGCCCGTCAAACTGAGGGTGATAAGATGAGCTATGAGCTAATTGAGTATCAAGACAAGAAAATTATTTCATCCAAAATTTTCCAGTTAAAATGAGATCTATGTCACTTACAATAATACTTGGGTTTCCATGTATATTTTCAATTTTTTTCATAAATGCAGTGGCAACTGTACTATCTTTAAAAGGATGAGATACTGCACAAAAGTGTGCATACTTGGAAATTATATAAAATACCACCACGATGACACTCTTTCCTTCTGAATTAGGAAAACCCGTGATAAAATCCATTGAGACCTCCTCCCAATGTTGACTTGGAATCACTAAAGGTTGTAACAAACCTAGGGTCTTAATTGTCTCAACTTTATCTTTTTGGCAAACCAAACATTCTGCCACAAAATTCTAAATATCATGAGTGCCCTCCTAAAGGGGAGGTGTGCAATTCCAATTTTTTTTTTTTTTTTAGTTTGGAATTCTTACATAGATATATTAAGCGATATTTGTACCATAATGAGTCATTTTTCCAGATAAATTTATAAGATGTACTTGGATCTTGTCGCAACTTTTGAATGAATGTCCACACCTCTTCATCATTCTTCCATTCCTCCCTTGCTTCTCTTATCCAATCGGGATGGATAATAGAAATCACATAGAGCATTCTTCCACATCCTCATCCCTTCTTCAGAGTGCATCTAGAATAACATTTTGCTTCCATTTTTTGTAGATGATTTCAACGTCATAACCCAACATCTTAGTGACTCATTTTTATTTCTCTTCAAAAGATAATCATTGTTCTAAAAAGTATTTAAGACTATCATTATATGTTTTTACCTTGAAGTTTCTTCCCATTAGGTAAGGGCACCATTACTCAGGGCATGCAGTATTTCCAAAATTTCCTTCTCATAAATAAGTTTTTGTAAATACTTTCCCTTGATAGGACGACATTCAAAAGTAATGTGTCTTCCTTCTTGTGTTAAAACAACAACAATTACATTTCTTGAGTCATCACATTCCACCGTAAATGTTTTCGTGAAGTCTAGAGTAGTTAAAAATGGATCTTGGCACTTTGCCTCTTTAATATGTTCAAAGGACTTAGTTTCTTATGGAGTCCAAAAAATGCATCTTTCTTCAGTAATTTTTTAGAGGTGCTACTCTTTTCACAAAATTCTTTAAAAAATTGTGATGATAACTTTTCAACCAAATAAATGCTTGAATATGCTTTAGGGTTTTGGGGATTTTCCATTCCTTGATTGATTTAATTATGTTAGGATATACCTTAACACCCTCATGTGATACAATATGACCCAAATATTCCACCTCTTGTACCCCAAAGAAACATTTGTAGTTTTTTGCATACAATTGTTTCTCCTCCAATAGTTTGAGCACCCTATCAACATGTTGAACATGATCCTTACAAGACTTGTTGTAGATTAGTATATCATCAAAAAATACTAACACAAATTTCTAATGAAGGGTTTTAAAATGGAATTCATCAAACCTTGAAATGTGGAAGGTGAATTAGTAAGGCCAAAAGGCAAGACCAAAAATCCATAATGACCTTCATCAGTTTTGAATGTTGTTTTCAAAATGTCTTTAGTCTTCATTATAATACGATGATATCCTTAACGAATATTAAGCTTGGTGAAGAAAATGGCTCCATGTAATTCATCCAAAAATTCATCAATAACAGGAATGGGAAATTTATCTCTAATAGTGAGCTTGTTGAGCTCCCTATAATCCATACACATACACCATGATCCATGCTTCTTGTGTATATTTTTGGAAAACCAAACATTCTGCCACAAAATTCTAAATATCATGAGTGCCCTCCTAAAGGAGAGGTGTGCAATTCCAAAATAATATTTTTTTTTAAGTTTGGAATTCTTACATAGATATATTAAGCAATATTTGTACCATAATGAGCCATTTTTCCAAATAAATGTATAAGATGTACTTGGATCTTGTTGCAACTTTTGAATGAATGTCCACACCTCTTCATCATTCTTCTATTCCTCCCTTGCTTCTGTTATCCAATCAAGATGGATAATAGAAATCAGATAGAGCATTCTTCCACATCCTCATCCCTTCCTGAGAGCGCATCTAGAACAACATTTTGCTTCCATTTTTTGTAGATGATTTCAACGTCATAACCCAACATCTTAGTGACTCATTTTTGTTTCTCTTCTGCAGATAGTCATTGTTCTAGAAATTATTTAAGACTATCATTATATTTTTTAACTTTGAAGTCTCTTCCATTAGGTAAGGGCACCATTACTTCAGGGAATCTAGTATTTCCAACATTTCCTTCTCATAAATAGGTTTTTGTAAATAATTTCCCTTGATAGGGTGACTTTCAAAAGCAATGGGTCTTCCTTCTTGTGTTAAAACAACACCAATTACATTTTCTGAGGCATCACATTCCACTATAAATGTTTTTGTGAGGTCTAGAGTAGTTAAAACGGAATTTTGGCACATTTCCTCTTTAAGATGTTCAAAGGACTTAGTTGCTTCTGGAGTGCAAAAAAATGCAACTTTCTTTAGTATTTTTTTTAGAGGTGCTACTATTTTCACAAAATTCTTAAAAAAATTGTGATAATACCTTTTCAACCCGATAAATTTTTGAATATGCTTTAGCGTTGTGGGGATTTTTCATTCCTTGATGGATTTAATTTTGCTAGGATGTACCTTAACACCCTCATGTGTTACAATATGACCCAAATATTCCACCTCTTGTACCCCAAAGAAACATTTGGATATTTTTGCATCTAATTGTTTCTCCTCCAATAGTTTGAGCACCCTGTCAACATGTTGAACATGATCCATCCATGAATTGTTGTAGATTAGTATATCATCAACAAATACTAACACAATATTTCTAAGGAAGGGTTTGATAATGGAATTCATCAAACCTTGAAATGTGGAAGGTGAATTACTAAGGCCAAAAGGCAAGACCAAAATCCCATAATGACCTTCATCTGTTCTGAATTTTGTTTTCAAAATGTCTTTAGTCTTCATTCTAATATGATGATATCCTCAACGAATATTAAGCTTGGTGAAGAAAACTGCTCCATGTAATTCATCCAAAAATTCATCAATAACATGAATGGGAAATTTATTTCTAATAGTGGGTTTGTTTAAGTCCCTATAATTGGGACACATACACCATGATCCATGCTTCTTATGTACCAATACTACTGGACTAGAGAAAATAGTTTGTCTATGTTGAATTATACCTATCTAGCATTTTTGCAACCATACATTAAATTTCACTCATTTTGGAATAGGGATATTTGTAAGGTCTGATGTATAGAGGAACACATCCTAGAATCAAGTGAACAAAATTATCATGACCGTGAATAGGTGGGAGGCATATAAGAGTCTCAAATACACTGAAAATATTTTCCAAGATTCTTTTAAGACCTGGAGAAACAAATGATTTCAATGTTTGAACATCTACTGAGCATAATTGTGTAATTATGCCTTGTTGTTATATATTCAAAAGCTTTGTCGTGCCATTAGATTTTATTATCTTCCTCAGTTTCCATGTGATGCCTCTTAATTCAATTTCCTTTCCTTCCAAGGAAAATTTCAAGAAAATTTCTTGAAAATTAAAAGCTATCGTCCCCAAATATTGTAACCATTGGACTTCTAATACACCATCAACACCACCCATTGGAATGGAAATAATTATAATATTCAATAGATATTAGCCCATGGTTAGATTGATATTATGGAAATTCCCTTAGAAATTTATATTTCCTCCATTTGCAACCATCACTTGAGACTCTAGTGCTAGATATAGAAATCAATTCAATTCTCTGGCTATCTTACAATGCATAAAATTATGGGTACTACCAGAATCTATCAATTCTATTACCTTTTTTTATATAATTCCTTTTATCTTGGGAGTTTGAAGAATGGTAATTGTTTCCAATACATTAAAATATATTTTCGGATTTCTTCCTCCTCTTCTCAATCTATGTAAAATAGTTTCTTCTCAACACACTTATGACTCTTAGTGTATTTTTTATCACAACTGTAAAAAATCCATTTTTTTTTTTTTCCTCCAGCTGTTTTGGAGTCAACCTTGTAGGTTGTGGGAGGCTAGGAGCATAAAAATTTTCATCTTTATAGTTGTGAGTGGTATACTCCCTTCTTGCCATAATTTTTCTTTCCACTTTCTTTCCACCTTGAATTATTTCTCCAATGAATTAGGTTCCCAAAGGAGAACCTCATGTTGGATGTTATCCGTTAAAGTCCCTATGAATACATCAATCCTATTCTCCTTTGGAATATCATTTACCTTGATATTCAATATTTGGAATTCATCAATGTGCTTCACCATTGAACCCTTTTGTTTGAGATTTATCAATTGGATAAAGAAGGTACTTCTATTTGTATCAAAAAAATGTGAAACCAATTCTTCCATCAAAATTGTCCAAGAGACAATTGATTTATGAGAAAAAATATTTATTTCTAAATATAAATATGCAATGCATACCTTTTGTGTGTGTGGAAAATCATGTAGATCAAGGAATTTCTCCATATGTAGTATCCATGTTACCATATCCTTGTCATCAAACCTCCTCATATTGATGTTTAGAATGTGGTCAGTATTAAAACCAACATTGGAGTCTCTAAAATCATAATCATATATTCCTTTTGTCATCATCATGATTTTCATGGATTACCTTGTCACCATTGGGAAGCCTTTCATGCAAAAAATTTGTCAGCCCTTCCAACTTGACATTCATCACATCCATGTCTACTTTAAAAACTCCCATGTATGATTTTAAACCATTCTACAAACCTTCCTTGTTTCCTTTTATTTTTTTCTTCTAAACCATCCATCTTGGCTTCAAGTTCATTTTGTTTTACTCTTTGCGAGAGTGAAATTTGTTGCACTTGGTCTCATAATTTTGATATATCATGTTGCATTTCTTCCTCTTCTTCATGTGTCATAGTAGATATTTCTCGTTTATTATTAGGTGTATACATTTTTTTTGTTTCAAGTTAATTTTGGAATCAAACAATGATATATTTGCTTCACTATGCCCTTTGAATCACTTCAAATTAATTTTTCAAACAAAAGTTGTGCAATTTTTTTCAAAAATACAAACGTTTTTCTTGCTTTTAGGAGATCGATCTTGAAATTGTTGTATATCTGTAATCTCAGCCTCCCAAGGTATGAATTTCCATCTTATAGTATCTCTTTGATTATTATTTCCAATTCCCCAAGTCATAACCAGATTGGATTCTTCAAGGTAAAGTTATGCCAAATCTCCCACGATGACCATATTATGGACTGGTTTAGTAGAGAAAACTTGTACGGGATTCCACATGTTACTACTTCAATATTTAGCCCTAAAATTGATACAAAAGAAACTACAGTCCTTTCGATTTTGGTTACTTTTTATGCAATTCAAATCAGATGCTTGAAGAGAAATTTACGATGATTTTCCCTAGGTAGCCTATTTGAGACTTAATTTTGGAGCATGCAAAAACCCTAACTTATTCAAACCATATCTCAAAAAATATAGTGAACCGAGATCTGAAATTTGTATGCAAATTTCATCAATATTTCAGCTCCACATGGTAGAAATTTCAACTTTTAAAGCCTCGTATAAAAAAATTATAGAAAAAATTCCAAGATGACCTATTGGAAGCAATGAAACCCTAGAATCCAAAGCTCTAATACCAAATTTTATGCATCCAGGTCATAAAACAGAAGAAAATATAGATCAACGACTTGAAAATTAGCCTCTTATAGGAGGAAACTTCCTTAATATCACATAAATGAAAAATTATTGGATGATACAAATGAGAATACCTCCTTGGTATATATATAAGTCTAAGGGGTCACAATATAATCAGAGTCTACATAAATATAATAATGTAAGGGAAAAAAATAACAATAGTGAGCTTCTATGGGGCACAATAGTAACAATATTGGGGCTACATGGGCACAAAAATAAAAATAAGGGGGCTATACTAGTATTATAGGGACCTAACAAGTTTCGAGACCTAAAAGGATGAGGAATTTGCTCCATCTATTTCCATCAGAATTTGTAATTTGAAAAGAAAAAATATTCCCAACACCAGAGCTTAACATGGAAATAAAATATATATAGGTGATGAGGATTGCACATTCAACCAAGATTCTCCCAGAAACCCTGGGTAGGATAAATGTTTGATGATATTGAACTCATCAACATTTGGGCTAGTCTAGAACTGGGATGCAATACTCAACCAATTCATTTGTCCTCAACCAAGAGGCTTCCTCAACTAGATTTAACTTCCACCAAACTAGATACTCAATGTATTCTTTCTCATGTGTGACCTCTGCACCTCTAAAATCCATAATTGTATCCACTTCTTCAGATGGCTTCTCAAGCAGTTACTTAACCCATGCTATTTTGTGAGAGACGTCTTTTGATGGAGGTGCTTATGCACTATTTTCCCCTTCATAATACTTATATTGATCACTAACATTGAATATAGTAGAGATGACAATGTTTTCTGAAAGGTCAAATTCGTAGGCATTTTCTAAAAATTTCTTCAAGATCCTCAAATAACCTATATTACTTCATTTTATCTTGTTATAGGTTCCCTGAGAAAACCTTTCCTTCCTGAAATGAACCAATATCAATTCACTAATCTGAAATTATTGTTCTTTCCTATGAAAATCAACATAGTATTTATATTTTTCAGTATCTTTTCCATATTTTCCCTCACTTATTTGTGCAAATATTTGATGTATTCTACAAAATATTCAGCCACCACATTTATCATCACTAAATCTACACTATCCCTAATTTCATCCATGCCCATACGGATGAAACCATGCATAACGTTAAATGGACTCTTCCCCATGCTCCTATTGACCGAGTTATTATAGGAAAACTCTACCTAAGGAAATGTCAGGTCTCACTACTTTAGTTTGTTACCAATCAAACATCTCAAAAAAATTCCCAAAATTCTATTGATAACTTCAATTTTACCATCATCTTGTGGATGGTATGCTAAACTAAAACCCAACTGTGTACTCAAATTCTTCCATAATGTGCTCCAAAATGGCCAACAAAATTTGCATCCCTATTTGAGATTATGCTTTTAGGAAACCCATGCAACCAAACTATTTCCTTGGAAAATAAATTGGGTATGTGGGAAGCATCACTACTCTTTTGACATAGAATGGAGTGAGCCATTTCTTAAAATCGATCAACAAAAACAAAGATTGAATTATTACCTTATTGTTTCCACAATAGCCCAAAAACAAAGTCCATACTAATGTGCTCCCATGGCCTTTTTGGTATCAACAATGAACTATACATTCCGTTGTGTTGTATCACTCCTTTCGGATGCTGACATATCCTAAATATTTGCACCATCCTCTTCAAATTTTCACTCATCCTAGGCCAATAATAACTCTCATTCAATAGATATATTGTTTTATAGATTCCAAAATGTCCACCAAATCCACCACTATGTTTTACTCTGATCCAATTCTCCCTCATGGAGCCTCGAGGTATGCATAACCATGTGCATTTAAACAAAAAACAAATCTTGATTTAAATACTCCAACCAAAGATTTTGATTTACTCCCATCGATTCTTGTACATCATTCATGCTTCCTTAAGATTGGGATCTTGTTCATACAACTCACTCAAAGAACCAAATCCAATAATATTTACTTTCAACTCACTCAACAAAAAATTCCTTCGACTTAGAGCATCAAAAAATTGATTGGATTTTACACTTCTATGTTTCAAAACAAAAGAATAACTTTGCAAAAATTCAACACATTTCAAACACCATTGAGTCAACTTACCTTGATTGTTTACAAATTGTAGTGCAAAATGATTTTTTCATAACACAAATCCTTTAGGCAACCAGTGATGCCTTCATTTATTGAGTGGTTGCACAATTGCATAAAATTCTTGGTCATGTTCGGAATACTTCCTTTTTGTTTCATTCAAATGTTCACCAAAGTATGTGATTGGTATTCCCTCTTGATTGAGAACTCCTCCTATGGCTATTCTTCTTGCATCACGATCGACCTGGAAAACGCTCCTTAAATCTGGCCATGCCACCACTGACTATTTTATCACTTTACTCTTTAACAATTGAAAAATATTCTCCACTTTTGTTGTCCATTTGAATTCCTTTATCACACCCTTCATAGCTTTTATTATGGGGGTGAAAATTAGCCTGAAATTTATTATGAATTTCCAATTAAAAATCACCAATCCATGAAAACTACGAGCTTCAAACATATTCCTAGGTGAAATCCAATCAACAATAGCCCTCACTTTCTCAAGGTCCCTTTTCAACCCTCCTTTTGAAACTAGAAATCCTAAATAAGTTAATGCCTTCTTCATGAAGTTTCATTTTTAAAATTTACCATCAAATTTTCCTATTTAAATCTTTGGAATACATCGTTCACATGTTCTAAATGTTCTTATGTTGTCTTATTCAAAAATGAAAATTTGATCTATATGTTATGAAAAACTTACCGAGATAGGGCTTTAGTACTTGTTTAATGAATCTCATGAATGTATTGGGTGCATTTGTTAATCCAAATGAAATTACCATCCAGTCATACAATCCATCCTTCATTTTGAATGTTGTTTTTCACTCATCCCCTTCACAAATTCTAATTTGATGGTACCCACTCTTTAAGTCAATGTTGCTGAAATACCTTTCTCCACTCAATCAATCCATTAAATCATCCATCCAAAGAAATGTAAACTCGTATTTGATGGTAATATTTTTAATCGCATGGGAGTCTGTACACATTATCCGCTTACCCCCTTTCATCGGTGTAAGTATGGATGGTAGAGTGCAAGGACTGAGGTTCTCTTGAATCAATCCCATATCCAATATTTCCTTCAAAAAGGTGTTGTCCTCAACGCTTGAGTATATATGGATGCTTCTGCATAAAAATCTCATCCTCCCATGTGGAATCTTCAGCGGGTAAGTTCTTCCACTTAATGAGATACTCTAAAATTGATCGATTTTATATCTATAGGGTTCTTGTTTCTATGATTATTTCAAGCTCAAATATGTTTTTTTCTTCCTCTTCATGTTCTTTAAATATTGTTTGAATTGGTCACTTTTCACTGATAATATTATTTAAGCATGAAACATGGAAAATTGGGTGTACTCAGGAATACGTAGGTAAATCCAATTAGTATGCCATAATACCAATATTTTGCAACACCTTGTAAGGACCATAGTACTTAGGTGATAATTTATTATTATTCTTAGCTTTTTTTAGGGGCATTTGTTTGTATGGTTGTATTTGTAAAAGTACATAGACGCCTACATCAAAAATTCTTTCGTTGTATGTTGATTTTCCTGTTATTTTGTTTGATTATGCGCCATAGTGAGGTTATGCTTTAAGAGTTGGAGAACTTGTTTTTAATGCCCGATGTGATCTTCCTCTGATTCAACCTTAGAATTTTATCTTAAAAATGATATGATGGATAGTGGATGATATCCATAAAGTTCCATAAATGGGGTCATTTTTGCTGCAATATGGAAGGAAGTGTAATGCCGCCATTAAGCTAGAGGTAACCACTTGATCCATTGTGTTTTTTTATCATATACAAATCAACAAAAATACCTTCCAATTTTTTTTTCATTGTCTCGGTTAGCCCATTATATTGAGGATGATAAGATGATCTATGAGCTAATTGAGTACCAAGATAAGAAAATAATTTCACTAGAAAATTTGGCGGAAATTCCGACGGCCAATTCGTCGCTATTCCGACACATATTCGTCGCAAGAGCGACAGTTCGAGGGTGGACAAACCGTGGTTTTTCATGCCGTCGCAGTTCCGACGCACGTAAAAAGTGTCGCACTATCGACACTTCTTCCGTCGCTTCCGAACAAGCGTCACACTTCCGACGTATCACAAATCGTCGCGCCTTCGACGTTTGTAAACTGTCGCACTTCCGATGAAATCTGGTTCGACGTTTAGAACGTCACTCTTCCGACGCCTATAAACCGTCGTAATTCTGACCCAACGTGGTCCGACGTTTTGGACGTCGCTCTTCCGACGTCTGTAAGATGTCGCAATGCTGACGATATGTGGTCTGATGTTTGGAACGTCACTCTTTCGACGTTTGTAATCTGTCACAATTCCGACGATATGTGGTCTGACGTTTAGAACGTCACTCTTCCGACTTTTGTAATCTGTCGCAATTTTGACGAAATGTGGTTCGACGTTTTCATACTGTCTCTCTTCCGACGTTTCTAGGTTGTCGCAGTTCCGACGTCTACAAGGCGTCGGTAGAGCGACGGAGGGTTCAATTTTAAAAAAAAAAAAAATTGAAACTTTAAAAGACGAGAAACGTTGTTTTGAATATATTATATGAAGTAAAACAGTCCATGAAAGTGAAATAGCAGTATGTAGAATAGTAAAGCAACAGATAGAGTACCGACGTCCATTGTTCCAAATACAAATTAAAGTACCCAAAACCCCGCAACAGAGAAAAACGCTAATCATAATCATGTGAGGAGTGTGATATGTCCAAAATATAAAAAGACCATCAGACCATATCAATAAACCAGCAACATAGACCAGCATCGCTAGTTTTGAAGGCAGAGTGATAAACATTAATCATTTTTTTTTCACAAGAGAAAAAACGCCGTTTTGAATATATTATATGAAGTAAAACAGTCCATGAAGTCATTACATTTTCACATCTGAAGATTGGAACCCAAATATCCATCCAGAAAAGTGGAAGTCCCACCCCAGACAGTGATAGAAAATACCCCATGTCACATACAGGGACATGATATAAAACCCAGTAACGGTCCACATGGAGATTATCGACAATCTGAGAAAGCATCCAAATATGCCCGAGGCATCTATAAGAAAGTGAAATAGCAGTATGTAGAATAGTAAAGCAATAGATAGAGTACCGACGTCCATTGTTCCAAATACAAATTAAAGTACCCAAAATCCCGCAACAGAGAAAAACGCTAATCATGTGAGGAGTGTGATATGTCCAAAATATAAAAAGACCATCAGACCATATCAATAAACCAGCAACATAGACCAGCATCGCTAGTTTTGAAGGCATAGTGATAAACATTAATCATTTTTTTTTCACAAGAGAAAAAACGTTGTTTTGAATATATTATATGAAGTAAAACAGTCCATGAAGTCATTACATTTTCACATCCGAATATTGGAACCCAAATATCCATCCAGAAAAGTGGAAGTCCCACCCCAGACAGTGATAGAAAAATACCCCATGTCACATACAGGGACTTGATATAAAACCCAGTAACGGTCCACATGGAGATTATCGACAATCTGAGAAAGTATCCAAATATGCCCGAGGCATCTATAAGAAAGTGAAATAGCAGTATGTAGAATAGTAAAGCAACAGATAGAGTACCGACGTCCATTGTTCCAAATACAAATTAAAGTACCCAAAATCCTTGAACAGAGAAAACGCTAATCATGTGAGGAGTGTGATATGTCCAAAATATAAAAATACCATCAGACCATATCAATAAACCAGCATCGCTAGTTTTGAAGGAAGAGTGATAAACATTAATCATTTTTTTTTTCACAAGAGAAAAAACGTTGTTTTGAATATATTATATGAAGTAAAACAGTCCATGAAGTCATTACATTTTCACATCTGAAGATTGGAACCCAAATATCCATCCTGAAAAGTGGAAGTCCCACCCCAGACAGTGATAGAAAAATACCCCATGTCACATACAGGGACTTGATATAAAACCCAGTAACGGTCCACATGGAGATTATCGACAATCCGAGAAAGCATCCAAATATGCCCGAGGCATCTATAAGAAAGTGAAATAGCAGTATGTAGAATAGTAAAGCAACAGATAGAGTACCGACGTCCATTGTTCCAAATACAAATTAAAGTACCCAAAAACCTGCAACAGAGAAAAACGCTAATCATGTGAGGAGTGTGATATGTCCAAAATATAAAAATACCATCAGACCATATCAATAAACCAGCAACATAGACCAGCATCGCTAGTTTTGAAGGCAGAGTGATAAACATTAATCATTTTTTTTTTTCACAAGAGAAAAAAAGATGTTTTGAATATATTATATGAAGTAAAACAGTCCATGAAGTCATTACATTTTCACATCTGAAGATTGGAACCCAAATATCCATCCAGAAAAGTGGAAGTCCCACCCCATACAATGATAGAAAAATACCCCATGTCACATACAGCGACTTGATATAAAACCCAGTAACGGTCCACATGGAGATTATCGACAATCTGAGAAAGCATCCAAATATGCCCAAGGCATCTATAAGAAAGTGAAATAGTAGTATGTAGAATAGTAAAGCAACAGATAGAGTACGTACCGACGTCCATTGTTCCAAATACAAATTAAAGTACCCAAAATCCTTGAACAGAGAAAAACGCTAATCATGTGAGGAGTGTGATATGTCCAAAATATAAAAAGACCATCGGACCATATCAATAAACCAGCAACATAGACCAGCATCGCTAGTTTTGAAGGCAGAGTGATAAACATTAATCATTTTTTTTTCACAAGAGAAAAAACGTTGTTTTGAATATATTATATGAAGTAAAATAGTCCATGAAGTCATTACATTTTCACATCCGAAGATTGGAACCCAAATATCCATCCAGAAAAGTGGAAGTCCCACCCCAGACAATGATAGAAAAATACCCCATGTCACATACAGGGACATGATATAAAATCCATTAACGGTCCACATGGAGATTATCGACAATCTGAGAAAGCATTCAAATATGCCCGAGGCATCTATAAGAAAGTGAAATAGTAGTATGTAGAACAGTAAAGCAACAGATAGAGTACCGACGTCCATTGTTCTAAATACAAATTAAAGTACCCAAAATCCTTGAACAGATCAAGAAAAACGCTAATCATGTGAGAATTTTAAGTAAAGTTAATCTATTAACATTGCGAATAAAATTACACCGAAGTCAAAAACATTGCCTGGCCAGACTCATGGCAAATTTTTCATCAAAAAATCAAAAAATTAAGAAGACTGCCCTCATACGGGGAAACCAGTCTTGAACGTTTAATTTACAGAATTCAAAAATATTACTTAAAGGTCCAGCACAGTAAAATAAACTAAAAGCAACCCAATTAACTGGGCCTGCTAAGCAAGAAAAACAAATCAACCAAACTAATCCTCCGCTGGTTCCTCCACGATTCGGCACCATCCTTCCGAAGGTCCAGGATCGCTAGGTGCTACCTCCACATGCATGCCACGACTCCCCTCCTGAAGGCCCGAATGCTGGCCGGCTTTTTCCGAGCTCAGACCCGCCGGACGGGTGCATTCTTCCTCCGTTTGGGCCTCCTCGCGGAAGACCACAGTGACTAAAGCCGTGATTCTTGGGCGGTTGAGAGAGCAATTAAAGGAAAATTGCGCAGTGCGCGTCGTGGGAGAAGGTGAACTAGCAGTGGGGAAGCCAGGAGCAGGGGAATCCATACGGTGGCCAGATGCTACAAGCCGACCCCGCCCACTCCTAGTATTTGGATATCGACCTAAGTAATAATCACTGGACTGGCCGGAAGTCGACTCTGTTGAGGGGCTGGAGGGAGCGCGCCGGGGTTGACGTCTAGTGCTCCCCTTGCGGCAACGCATCCTATGACGCACGCGAGGCATGGGTGCAATCTCAGGTGCAGTGGGCACAAGAGGAGACGAAGAAGCAGAATTTCAATTAACAGAGGAAGACAGACAGAGACAGAACTGAGAGAAATGAAAATATGTAGCAACATCTAGGCAGAAGTTCAGCTGGCCACTTCTCCTTATTGTCACAGTTAGCAGGCAGTGTAATCCAACAACCGGCTTGTCTGAAAAACCATGGCTAAACGCCATTTTGTCGACCCGTCCGCAATGCAATCAAAGGACGCCCGTCATAATTAATCTCTGATCATTAATAATGAGAGCCGAAGGCCGGATCAAATTGGAGCGTGCAGAATCGCTAAGAGGAGTGGAGGTCCGATCTTGAACAGTGTTAAAAATTAATTAATGCAGATTTGATGTGAAAACTTAATTGAACAACGTTAAATGTTAATGCGATTGATATGAAATCACCATATCCATGTCCCATCACCTTAAACGCCATCGAATGCACCCGCAGCCGGGAGCAGGGCAAGTTTTTATTGAGGACACGTGGCAGAAATTGATTGGAGCGGATCTTTGTTTGGGCCGCTCGCGCAGTGGAAATCTAGACCCGTAAAATATTAGGGCGAATTTGATAAGAAATTCGTGTCACAAAATTGGCCGACGTCAGCAGGCTATTTTGGAATGCGAATTTGGTTTGAATTATGGTTTATCGCCGTTTGAAGTCCGACGAGCTCGACTTAAGAAAAAATTTGTTTGATCCCATCTTATAAAATTTTTGTTGGTTTTCTTTGATAATACACATATTTTTAATAAATCATGGGAATACCACACTAAACATGTGGAAAAGTTATATAAATAATTATTGAGAACAATCATTTTTATGTAAAAATATCCAAGGCGAGGTCTGTGTAGAGAACCGGGGTCGTGAAAACTGTTCAAATATAAAAATCCCTCTTAATAAAGAGACAAAATTGTTGTGCTTTCGGAACCTGACCTGAGGATTGGACATGAGTTAACAAACAAAAGGATAGCGGAACCAGACTTGCACCCATGGTCAAGCCCTCTACCAAAACCACGAGCGGAATCACAAAAGCGGGTTGCCCATATCGCACCGCTTTTGCGGAGTAGGCGGTATTTCCTATTCGCGAGCAATTCCATAGGGAATGCGACACGTGGCGAAGTGACCCCGGCAAACAACCGTTTAACCCACGCCATCGCACGTTAAAGCCCGACGTTGGAAGCCGAGCGAAATTTCCAAGAGTCGTTGATTTGGAGAAGGGCCATCGGACGGTGGTCGCACGTTGAACTTGCCTGGAGGTTAACTAAGGTGTGCGGAGGATAGCCAGGTACGATACGAGTGTTTGATTGGTTATTGATATATATAGGTGGGGCCGGAGTATAATGAAATTATTTAATTAAACGATTGGCGGATAATTAGCATAAGTCTGGAGCGTGACTGTTGTAAGGCTGGGTGGTGAAATATAGAGCCGAAAGTTCATTACAAGTTATTTATTTAAAAAGAAACGTGGAGTATAAATACAAAGTGTTGAAAGTTAAACATTGGTTATAAGGATCGGAGATAATATAAAGTCGGGAATATAAATTAAAGTCCAACCATTGTGGATAGTATTTATTTATCAAATTCTACGAATTTGATAAATAAACCCGAAGAAAGAAGAAGTCAATTAAGACTCAGGCTGGAGGAAAAGAACGGGGTACACCAAGGGAAAATGCCGACAGAGCGATTGTAGACACACCAGCTCTCCTTGGGGGTCCAATTTCAGTTTTGTTGCGTCACACGATGATCTCTCTTCTCTAGCATTTACTTGTATTGAAGATCACTATTCTAGGAATAAGGAGTTATTTTCTCCAAAAATAACCCTAGCCAAACATTGAAAATGCATCAAGGATATCTTTCTATGCTTCATAAGCACATTTATTCTACTTCTAAATCATGTCTTGGAAGTGGTTGTTGTGCTGGAAATTATTCACCAGTTGGTTTCATACCAAAGTCTTTTTCACATTTTCAGCATCCAATACATGAAAAAGATAATGGTTTAAAACAACCTAAATATTTGAAATTTTGCAAGAATTGTCAGGCACACTTTGAATATAAATTTTGAAGTCAAGTGCATGATGCTGTATAGGATCAAGTGTCATTTTGAATACCAAATGTTTCACAAAAAACTTCTCAACATGCTACCCTGCAGGAAGGATTAAATGACAATATTGCATCAACTATTTCCATAATAAAAGTGCACCTCGGCCATAAGACTAAACAACTACAAATGTTGTAGATCTAACAAGACCACACAATCAAATGTATTCCACAAGGCCAATACCGTATGAAAAATGAAAAGGAGTTTGCAACCAAAAATACCTTAGGCAACTAATTCAATTAGATACACCAAACCATCAGCAAAAAGGAAAACCAGCCTACTCAAAAGGCAAGCATTTACCTCCTTTGACAAAAATTTTAGTTCTGAAACAAGGGCCTTTATTGTCTTGTCAATGCCCCTAGTAATTTGAACGGGGTTTGCACCTGCTGCAACAACCTAAACAAAAAGGTTTCATTTCAAATTATTTTCCACAAATTTAAGATACAACCATTTTCAGTTTTGTATTTCCTAACAAGCTCATAAATTTTGACAAAAGAACCAAAAATTTTTAATACCTGATAGCAATTTTTTCACTCAAAAACTATCTTAGACTCAATAAACCCAACCCAAAACTAAAAAACCAAACACCATAAGACCCTACAAAAATGAATAGATGATCTTAATCCAGTACCATCGACAAAAAGTTACCTTTATACCCTCACTTATTAAACCCTGTGCTGTTGAATTTTAACTTCAACTGCTGCAGCAGAAGGACGGATGCAGCAGCAACATTTTTTTTTGGAGGTTGCTTGCATGCCATCCATAAATTTAATTCAGCATTTAAAATTCCTGCAAGTTTTTTTTGTAGACGGCCACAGCCATATTTCTGTACAGGATTGTATTTAAACACAACAGCCAGCATTAACACAATTCACCAACCAGAAATTAAACAAACAGAAATTTACCCGACAGTTTTGTAAATTCAAAAGGAGGACACGTGGAGCATTAATATTGGATCGCATGAAATTGAAGGGAATCTGAAAACCTGAAAACCGGACCCGAATTTTTTATAGGGCACATTGGATTGAGAATTCGAGTTAAAATTAGGCAGACGTCAGCATCCCATTTTGGAACGCGAATTTGGTTTGAAATTCAATCTATTCAAACTTTTGAAGTCCGACGGAAAGGGTTCTTTAATGTTTTGATAGTTTAATTTTATGTATGCTTTAATATATACATATGTTTTAAACATATGTTATATATATATCATATACGAAATGAAAGGTGGGCCATAGAATTTAGTTTTAATTTTATTTTTTTTAAAAGAGGGTTTATTATAATATGTTTTATATGTTACGGCATATAAAAATAAAAAGGTCGAAAAAGCTTGGTAGTTTTTTTTATAGACAGTACGTAAATTTTTTATTACACAGCAGTGTGTAAAAATTGAAAGACTGAGTGTAACTTTTTAAGTGTGTATGCACAGCAGTGCGAAAGGGAAAAACACAGCAGAGTGTTTTAGAGACAGAGTATGTTTGTTTTGAACAGACAGTGAGTTGGTTTTATGCACTGCGTTTTGTAGCAGTCATGATTTTGTAATCCCTCTCAGTGAGGAAGTAGTGTAATAGTTTTTTTTTGAGTTATTGAAGGGAATAGAAGTTTGTTTTCAAAGTATTGAAACTCTGTCTCCTGTCAAAGAAATTTTTATTTTCTCTCTGTTAGAGGAAGGGAGATTTATTCTCCATTCATTGTTCTGGAATTTTTCAATATTCCAACATGTGCAAGAACAACAGATGTTGTGGTTCCATCCCGAGCTAAATCATTTGTCTTTGCCGCAGCTTGCCTTACCAACTTGGCCCCAATGTTTTCAACTAGGTCCTCTAATTCAACCAATAAAAAGGCCAAAACCATAGCATTGAGATAAATTTCATTACACCGTCAATAACAATAAAATTTGACTCAGCCATAACCCTTTCCTTTTATTTTTGTGAAAATCTTTATGCATTACTCTAATGTGGCTAGTCCATAGGCCAAGTAGACCACTGGGTAACAAATATGTTTCCTTTCACCTTTGAGTTTTCAAATTATGCCTACCAAATCTAAGACATTTAAGAGGGGGAACTAATACAATGTTAAAAAGAAAACCAGAGCACACATCTACAAATTACCTCCTTAGCTATTGTCACACCATCATTAAATATTTTCGGAGAACCATGCTTGCTCTCCAAGACAACATTTTTCCCTTCGCCCCAAGGGTGACTCCAACAAGATCAGCAAGTTTGTTCACACCGCCTACAAGACAAATTGACAATGCTTTCAGTAAGTGTGCAATTGAATGCCAGACCATATGCCAAAACAAACCTCCATGAAAAATTAAAATAACACATTAAAATTGAATATAAGTGGACAAGGAAAGATCCACCGTAGTGAAGTTTCACGTGCAGGTGACCTTCCTTTAAACATAATTTTTTCTCTGACCTGCAATTTTTTTGTCACTAAGCCATCCTTGTTGAAGTACAAATCCTTTTCCATAGCTCTTGTATTAACTACCTTCTCTCTGTCGCGTAATCTCAGAGTCCCTCTTCTGCTTGAGCGATTAAAGGAAATGGGTGAAAAAACTGAAAGAGAAGACAATTGTCTGCCATAATTATCATACATTGCACCCAACTTCTTCCCCTTTCCATTGTTACCCAATGAGGTAGATGTGGCAATTGTTGTCATACTGCCCAAAGCAGAGGCCATCTTCTCTTATGCTGAATATAGAATTACAAGATCTTCATATTAGTATGAACCTTTAAAAACATGACTCCCATTGCTAAAAACCACTTTTAAGTTGTAACAGGAAAACTAAACAACTATCGCAACTTTTGGCAACTTCTGGAGCATTAAGAGAGAAACAACCAAAGAGAAATACAACCACAATCCTCATTTTAATGAGACCAGACTATATATTTGCATTAAGATAATAGAAAGAAATCATGACTATATTAAGGCCAGCATAAAACAATCTTTAACCAGTGTCTCTCGCGGCCTTCAGGTTGCCATGCTAGAGGTTGCATATTTTTAATTTAAATTCTTGACCTCTCGTGCCCATCTATGAATGCATCCAATGGGATATCTACATCAAATGCTCCTTTATATCCCCAAAAACAAATTCTCTACTACAAGAGCACCAGTATTGATGGATCACCCCACACCATCCCACCCACTAGAAACGGTGAAAAAGGAAACCCGAGAAAACTTCTGAAATATCTCAAGATGACTATATGGGTGGTTCTTATGAATCAACCAACCATTCATAACATGCTCATCAATCCAAACCATGAGTATTATGTGACAATATTCAAGTAGGCACTGAATCGGATTTCTGAAGCTATGTTAGAGAAACCCTAAACTCTCACTGAAAATAGGTGAAATGTGGCACCACTCAGAGATTGACATGTTCCAATTGGTACAAGTGGTAGACAATTGGCATGCTCAAACAACGAGGTGATGTAGGAATGACATGAGGGAGAAAATATCAGAAAAGCCCCAAATCTGGAGAACTAAAGCTCATCACCAACCCGAGATTGACAACTTTACATGATGTAACCTATGAAATCGTAAATGGAGAAATCATAGTAACAATAAAGTAACCTATGTAACAATAAATTCGGATTCATCCCGGGAGTGGTAATGGGAGAAATCATAGTGAACAACAGGAAACATGCATAGTTTCTTACAATCAAATAGATGAAAAAACACATACAAAAAACCTAGATAATAATCGTGCACAAGCTTAATATTGAATTATGAACCGTAAAGGAACTTACAAAATGTGACATTACGAACCTAGTCAAGCGCACAAGCAAAAATATCCTGGACATGACCCTGGTTGACAAGTTGTATTGCTCATGATGCAAGAGGATTTGTACCTGCACTGCCAAGTAAATCAAAATCCATCATTATCTATACAATAAATACAAGTAATTGATGTAGTATTTTTTACTCTAAGATGCATTCTTATGATAATGTTAGAACATATGTTGAAAATGTCAAAACATACCCGAATAAGCTCCTCTTCATTTCAAGAACAATTTATTGGAGTCGCATGAACTTGGAACAAGCCTCCCACGATCTGAAAGAGTAGCAACTAAGTCAACAGTGACTTTTTTGTTGCTACGCCGGATCAAGGGAGGTTTGCTCCAAGATTAAATCGCTCCAATAAATTATTCTCTACTAAACAGGGCCAACCACGTGAAGGTGGAAGCTCTTATGGCCCCTCCCCCCGCCTCACATCACTCTCAATTCCCCAATACCCAATCTATATTTCATTTTTTACTTTCATGAGCATAAAAAAAAATATTCAATAACTAATAAAAAAAACAATTCAACAAAAAGTACGCAAGGAAACATTGCAATTAATGCTTGACATAAAAATAGTATGATAAATGAGTTTTTTATATAACGCAAAAAAAACGTTCCAAGTATGGTAACGTTTGTCTTATAATAATACAATATTTTACATTGTCAAATTTTCTTTTTCTTCTTCCTATTTTTAAAGCTCCTAATTACATCATCAATATCATCGTGCTCTGCTCCTGTTTCGTGCCTTTCCACCCGCACTGCTGACCTAGTTGCATATTCACGATTTCTGCGCTCATCCAGTGACGGGGCATCGCCTACAAAAACAGATAATATTAAATTTTAATTGTCAGTTTTTAAATATCATTGAACTAGTTCAGTAATATTAATAAAAAAAATTGCAATGAGATTATTTACCTGGTGCACCAGTTGTCACCGCTGACCTAGTTGCATTGTCATGATGTCTAGTCTCATCCAGTGACAGGGCATTGCCTACAAAAACAGATAATATTAAATTTTAATTGTCAGTTTTTATATATCATTGAACTAGTTCGGTAATATTAATAAAAAAAATTGCAATGGGATTATTTACCTGGTGCACCAGTTGTCGCCGCTGACCTAGTTGCGTTGTCACGATGTCTGGTCTCATCCAGTGACGGGGCATCGCCTACAAAAACAGATAATATTAAATTTTAATTATCGGTTTTTAAATATCATTGAACTAGTTCGGTAATATTAATAAAAAAAATTGCAATGAGATTATTTACCTGGTGCACCAGTTGTCGCCGTTGGGACTGTTGCCCTGTCTTCCTCTCTGGTGGTAAGATCCTCAAGGGAAACATTCTCTGTCATTTAAACAAAAAACGTTATAAGGACAACCATCAAGGTATAATTATAAAAAATTATAAGTGGAAATTAATTACCGTCATGGCCCTCACTGATAGCAGCATTGTCGGCCTGGTCCCCACTACAATGATCAGGTTGCACGAGAGGATCATCTACATATGGCTCTAAAACTGGGTTATTTGCCTCGTCGGTAGTGCTGCTCCCCTGATTTAAACAAAGTTGTTAGACATTAAATTTATGGACGAAAACAAAAATATTGAAAGGTTAATGTTTTACCTTATCAGGAATTCTGGATCTTGGGACCCGCCCCAAGCTTTTGCGACGTTCAACTACAGCTTGATAGCCGAAATGGAAAGTGATATTTTTATCTTCCTCTGTAGTTTCTGTTCCGAAGTCATCACCCTACATTACATATGATTGTGTATTTTTAATCATATTTGATAGGATTACAAAAACGTTGGAAGGAGATACAATTAATTATAATATGTTTAGCTACTTAATTACAATTCTTACAACTAATTTCAAGTAGCCGCCCTGGCCTAGCTCGTGATGGCCCTTTTTTTCAATCCTAGCTTTGGTTGCCTTTGAGGTGTCAAGAAACCTAGCATCAAAATATTGAAGTCAGATATGACGTAGCACACTTTTATTTTAGACATAGAGAAAATTAAAGCTATTGAATTAAAGTTGTAATTTACCTTGCGGGTCCAGTTGGCATTTTTCCTTCTTTCTTTGCCCTTTTCTCTTTTCCGTCATGGATGAGTGCTCTCCACTCACTATCTGAAACTATGAGAGGACTCTCATATCTAGGGTTAAATTGCAATTGCGTCCTATAGGTGTCCCTGGTATATTTCAAATATTTGCCAGCTGCCTGAGCCACCGCTGTTCTGTCAAATGTGCCGACCCCAAAAAGGGCTTCTAGATAATCTAGAAGTTCTTTTTTTAGATTGGAATTCTGGGAATTCCACCTTGTACGTATGGTTGGGCCAAAAATTACCAACGCATGGCTCTCCATAATCCTGTAGAACTCATTGTTTCCTACACAGAATAAAACCAAAAAAAGAAGAAGATATTATCATTAATTTAAAAATAAAAATCATGATAAATATGTTTTAGATAAAGTACATGAAATAGTTAAAATATTAAAATTTAACTGGGAGTTGTACATGCTTTATAGGGACACCCTCATCGTTCACCAACAACGTGCCATTAATGGTCCCTGTGGAGCTGACACGTGTAGCTCCAGGAAACGCAATAATGTAGTTGGCCATATCATCCTCATCATTGCCAACACGTTCAGCAGTTGGATGGGTGTCAGCTTGGGCAGGGTGTGTTTCTTGGCTAGCACCTAAAGGAGTAGAAGGTGTACGAGAGGGTTGTTGGGCAATCTCTTGCCCTTGTGTCCCACTACCACCAACACCGGGTTCAGCAAATGCCAGAAGACGCTACATACAAAAGAGCTTTTTGTTAGTTTAGTCAATGTAAAAATTAAAAATCAAACTATCACAATTCATCTCATGCAGAACAAAAAAAATATCCTTTTGACTTTTTATTATTACCTGATATCTTTCTAGTTGCCTCATAAGATGTTGTATCCTCTCTTCTATTTCAGGTGTTTGAGGCGCGTCTATCAAAGCATTAAATTTCGACCTTGCATCTCGTGCCTTTTTTTGCAACAAGAACACTGGAGATAGGGATGAAGAAAGCTCTTCCTCAAAGAGGGAATCATCATGCGTACCATGGCTAGGTGTCTGCATATTTGAACAAAATTAATATTATTTCAATTATGTAAATAACTAAAATACCTAAAGATAGAGCAATGCCGGCACTTTACATGTTCTTCCGCTGGCCTCTTTCCGCGATCATCCTGTCTCGGGGTTGTTCCTGCACTGCTCTGATCAGTCTGCCACATTGCAATAAAATTATAAATGTAAAAACTTGAAAACAATATCTAACTTGAAAACACAAAATGAAAATTGAAATAATTTCTAATAAGACACCGGAAGATAGAGTTAGAGTTTCAAATATGCCTTGCATTGAATTCAGTCCTGGAAACATGTCATTGCACATTAAGGCACCCAAACATTCAATCCACGAATGATATATTTAAGTAGGCTTCTCCTATTCTGGGAAAAAACCATACCTATAATGCATTCACTTGCATGTATAAAGGGAAAGGAAAACATGTTTTCATACAACAGTGACAAAGGCATCTTAGGTAAAGGTATCTTCACTTTTTATTTATGTTGTTCACCCACACCACTCTCGTGTTTTCACTAATCCTGTTTTGTCATTTTTGGATTCAAATTAAGTTAAGGCCTTAAGTATTTTTTGACCTTTCGGTGTAGTTTTTATAAGTGGCATGTATGGATTTTCCATTAATTCTGCACTTTTCTCTTCATGCGCATGTTTCCCTGGAAATCAAATGCATGATTTAGTCCCATACATTTAACAAGTTGTTGGATCAACTCCATAGGAAATATCATGTTTCCTATTCAATCAAAATTTATCTCAGTTAGGGTAGGTAGGAAGGTTTCCCCTTTGTATTAATAGGGCACTTCTAGCTTGCATTTTTATTATATCTTTCAAATTTAGTGTCGTTTCAATTAGGGCATGAATTTTTTCAACTTTCAAGGTGAGAATGAACAAAGACAAATTTTTGTGATGGATGACTGTATATGACTCCATGGCCAGAGGAAAAGGCACTAATCTACTTATTCAAATATCTATAGTTCTCATTCACCTCATACAGAGATGGTCCCTGATTTTGAGCCAAATGTTGCAGCAAAAAGTTCCCCCCCTCCATAATTTGATATTCAATGGAAATTTCTTAAATTGATGATGGGGCATGATTATGGAACATTGGAACATACATATGTAATGGAATTCCAAGATCATGATATATGTTTGCATATGTTTATGGCAATGTTCCACCAAGTCCCCTGGAGGTGGGAGCGAGGGGACGAGGGAGCGCGGGAGCGGCCTATGCAAAAGCTCTCTACCAATTTTCAGGAAACGTGGGGGGACGTCGGGGTCATAAAAATTATAAAATTTAATATTTAAAATGTAACTATATTTTTGCAAGGAATGTATATACATTCATCATACACTTGCATCATGAAAGATAAATCATAAATGATAAAATTACAAATCGATGAATGATGAATCATATAATTGAAACAAATTTAAAAGTTAAAAGTTAAAACATACATCATACAATCATGTATGTAAGTTTGTAAGTTTGTAACTATATAATCATTAATGTAACTACTAACAATGTACAATGAAAATAAATTTTAAGATATCATAT
Organism: Pinus albicaulis; assembly: GCA_034641835.2. Classification (NCBI taxonomy): domain Eukaryota; kingdom Viridiplantae; phylum Streptophyta; class Pinopsida; order Pinales; family Pinaceae; genus Pinus; species Pinus albicaulis. The sequence goes on from CM076579.1 coordinate 922,928,722, forward strand.
GACATATTATATCAATATTCAAAATAGAGTTTAAACTGAAGTTTACAACTCAAGTCTGAAACATAAAACTTAAACGCAAATAAGTTATGTCTGAAACATAAAACATAAAACATAACATATGAATATCAAATGATGTCATCATAATGATAAATGAGCATAAATGCTCAAGTTAATGCCCCACTAGTCTCTGCATCCAACTTCTGCACGAATATATCAAGATCAACCATGTCACCATCCGAATCAGAATCACTTGGATTCTCAAATATGCTAAGTGGCACATCAAATTTTAACACGAAACCATAAACTAAAAGGGGCGGTGAGGGGACGTGAGGGGGTGTGAGGGAAACATCCCCTAGAAGTCCCCAAGACCCCGGAGCGCGAGGGGGTGAGGAATCTAGACCCCTAGGTGGGGGGGCGAGACCCCGTGTAACACTGGTTTATGGAGGTGGTGGAGCAAAAAAGAGCTCAAATAGAGCCGAAATTTTTCACATAAAAAGGACTGTGGGCTTGACTAATGGTTCCATTTAAAAAATGATATCTAGACAGAGAATAAGTGTAGCATGCAAACATGCATTGAAAATCCATCTGAGTTTGCATTTTATTACTTATGATGGATTCAAATTTGGGTTTCAAAATGCCAGGTTATGGCATGATTTTGTTGAGAAACCCTTAGTTGGATTCTCATGTTGGTTTAATTTATATTGTAAGTTTGTTTTGCAGTCTTTGGGTGATAGTAACTCATGAACTAGGTTACCAATGTGTAACAATCATATTTCAAGAATAATGTTGTGATTTTTTTATATTATTATTATTATCTATTAGCTACGAGTATTGACACCTAATGCCTGAAATTTTGACATCTTGATAGCATGGATAATTTCGAAAATGTTTCTAGTAATGTTAACATAATAACTATCATTACGTGTCTTCACTTTTTTCACCATAATAGACCTGTGATATGGACTCATCACACAACTTCATATGCTATGTCCCAACAAGTTCAAACTGGTTGACCTACCTCATAGTGTGGTTATTAAGGACAAGTTTCTTGATATATAACTCGATAGCATAGACCATGTTGCAGTTCTAAAAAGAATCCTCAAGTGTCAAAAAAAATTCACAATATGTTCTACTATAAAGCCTTTTGGGATACCTGAAATAATATATGTATCATTGATGACTTTTAAAGTATGACAAGATCTAGAGGGAAAGGAAATCAATGGAAGAGTGATCCACCAATGAGAACCTAGAATTTAGCATCACATGAGTTAGAGTCTAGGAAATTGAAACCCTATAATTTTAATTAGTGATGAAGGACATCACATAGGTAATTATATTTTCATGTAGAATAATCCGTTAATTCAAATTTAAACTACATAATATGAAAGGCATACCATAAATTTTTCCACGTAAGTCCAAACAACCTATAAAAAGGGAAAACCTTCTTTTTCCATGGGAAATAATTTACCTTTCCTTTTTCAAGACAATCTAAATCACAAAAATATGAACTATACTGCACACATTCTTGGATAATGTGAAAGTGGAAAAGGAATACCCTACACAAGTGATGCACACATGTACATTTGAACACTAATAGATTTTTGTAGTTGAAATGCAATGCTTGTTTTCATTTAAATGTAGGTTTTTAAAGCAGGGAGAAATAATGGCTGCCAAATTAATAAGCGTTTCTTTGGGAAAAATTTAAATCTTGTATTGGGTGATGAAGATAATAGAGGGTATTGAATCTTGACTCTTGACATCTACAGAGAACCCTACAGCCTAACAAAATCCAATGGAATTGACCAAAAAAAACCAAATAGAGTCAACCCTACTATAGGAGGAAGGGCCTGCAGTAAGAACTTACCATTTTGCAAGAGCTGAGGGCGAATGTTGTTCTGCAAGAGCTGAGGGCGAACGCTGAGGGCGAATGCTGAGGGCAAAGGTTGTTCTGCAAGAGCTGAGGGCGAATGCAGGGCGAATGCTGTTCTGAAAGAGCTGAGGGCGAATCCAGGGTGAATGTTGTTCTGCAAGAGCTCAAGGCGAATGCTGAGGGCGAATGCTGTTCTGCAAGAGCTCAGGGTGAATGCTGAGGGCGAATGCTGTTCTGAAAGCGCTGAGGGCGAATGCTGAGGGCGAATGCTATTCTGCAAGAGCGGAGGGCGAATGCGCACGTGATATCAGACGTTAATTTAGCACACATGTACATTTGAACACTAATAGATTTTTGTAGTTGAAATGCAATGCTTGTTTTCATTTAAATGTAGGGTTTTTAAAGCAGGGAGAAATAATGGCTGCCAAATTAATAAGCGTTTCTTTGGGAAAAATTTTAATCTTGTATTGGGTGATGAAGATAATAGAGGGTATTGAATCTTGATTCTTGACATCTACAAAGAACCCTACAGCCTAACACAATCCAATGGAATTGACCAAAAAACCCAAATAGAGTCAACCCTACTATAGGAGGAAGGGCCTGCAGTAAGAACTTACCATTTTGCAAGAGCTGAGGGCGAATGCTGTTCTGCAAGAGCTGAGGGCGAACGCTGAGGGCGAATGCTGAGGGAAAATGCTGTTCTGCAAGAGCAGAGGGCGAATGCACGCGTGATATCAGACATTAATGTAGCTATTGCGACAAATATGAAACAATAAAATAATTTTTATGTAGCGCGCATATAAGTTTCAAATTTTTATGTAGCGTGCATATAAGTTTGGTATTTTTATGTAGCGCGAAAATAAGTGTCGTTATACCGACGGCGGAAAAGGCGTCGCTATTACGACGGGTGCCTCCAAACGTCGCAATGGCGACACCTAGACATTGTGTCGCAGTTGCGACGTTTGGAGTCGTCTCAATAGCGACGCTTTGGGCCATGGTGTCGCAATTGCGACGTCTTCCTCCAAACGTCGCAATTGCGACACGTTTTTAAGTGTCGGTATTGCGACACTTTTCTATAGACGTCGGTATAGCGACGGTTTCGGGCGGGATGGAAAAAATTTGGGAAAATTTCTGACATTTGGTCAAAAGCGTCGGAACCAAGTGTCGGAATTTCCGCCAAATGTAGTAGTGTTTCGTCCAAAATTTTCTAGTTAAAATGGGATCTATGTCACTTATAATGATATTTGGGTTTTTCAATTTTTTTCATAAATGTAGTAGCAACTGTGCTAGCTTTAAAAGGATGAGATAATGAAATTTTTTTTGCATACTTCGAAAGTCTATAGAATACCACCATGATGAGTCTATCAAATACCACCATGATGACACTCGTTCCTTCGGAATTAGGGAAACCTGTGATAAAATCCATTGAGACCTCCTCCCAATGTTGACCTGGAATCGCTAAAGGTTGTAACAGACCTAGGGCCTTAATTGTCTCAACTTATTTGTCACAAACTTCTAAATATCATGAGTGCCTTCCTAAAGGAGAGGTGAAATTCAAAAATAATATTTTTTTTTAGTTTGGAATTCTTATATAGATATATTAAGCGACCTTCGTACCATAATGAGTCATTTTTCCAAATAAATTTATCAAATGTACTTGGATGTTGTTGCAACTTTTGAATGAGTGTCCACACCTCTTCATCATTCTTACATTCCTCCCTTGCTTCTGTTATCCATGGAGGAACACATCTTGGGATCAAGTGAACAAAATTATCATGATCCTGAATAGGCAGGAGGCATATGAGAGTCTCAAATACACTGAAAATATTTTCCAAGATTTTTTTGAGACCTTGAGAAACAAATGATTTCAATGTTTGAACATCTAGTGAGCATAATTGTGTAATTATGCCTTGTTGTTATTTATTCAAAATATTTGTCATGCCATTAGATTTTATTATCTTCCTCAGTTTCCATGTGATGCCTCTTAATTCAATTTCCTTTCCTTCCAAGGAAAATTTCAAGAAAATTTCCTGAAAATTAAAAGCTACCGTCCCCAAAGATTGTAACCATTGGACTCCTAATACAACATCAACACCACCCATTGGAATGGAAATAATTATAATATTCAATACATATTCCCCCATGGTTAGATTGATATTATGGAACTTCCCTTTGAAATTTATAGTTCCTCCATTTTCAACCATCACTTGAAACTCTGGTGATGGATATAGAAATCAATTCAATTCCTTGGCTATCTTACAATGAATAAAATTATGGGTACTACCATAATCTATCAACGATATTACCATTTTTTTATAATTCCTTCTATATTGAGAGTTTAAGGAGTGATAGTTGTTTCCAATACATTAAAATATATTTTCGGATTCATTTATTTTCACTAGGGCGCGTTCCTCTTTTACATCCTCTTGTTTTAATGCTTCTTGTTCCTTTTCTTCCTCCTCTTCACAATGTATGCAAACCAGTTTCTTCTCAGCACACTTATGACTCTCAGTGTATTTGTTATCACAACTGGAACAAAGCCATATTGTTGTATTTTTCTCTAGTTGTTTTGGTGTCAACCTTGTAGGTTGTGGGAGGGTAGGAGCATAAACACTTCCATATTTATAGTTGTGGGTGGTATAGTCTCTTGTTGCCATAATTTTGCTTTCAACTTTTCTTGCCACCTTGAATGCTTTCTCCAATGAATTAGGTTCTGAAAGGAGAACCTCATGTTGGATGTTATCCTTTAAAGTCCCTATGAATACATCAATCCTATTCTCCTATGGAATATCATTTACCTTGATATTTAATCTTTTGAATTCTTCAATTTTCTTCGTGATTGAACCCTTTTGTTTGAGATTTATCAATTGCCTAAAGAAGGTACTTCTCTTTGTATCAACATAATGTGAAACCAATTATTCCATCAAATTTGTCCAACTGAAAATCGATTTATGAGAAAAAATATTTTTTTCTAAATATAAAGATGCAATGCATATCTTTTGTGTGTGCGGAACATCATGTAGATCAAAAAATTTATCTATCTGTAGTATCCATGTTACCAGATCCTTTCCATCAAACCTCTTCATATCGATATTTAGAATGTGGTGGGTATTATAACCAACATTGGAGTCTCTGAAATCATAATCATATATTCCATATGTCCTCATCATGATTTTCATGGATTACCTTGTCACCACTGGGAAGCCTTTCTTGAAATAACTTTGTCAACCCCTTCCAACTTGAAATTCATCACATCCATTTCTACTTTAGAAACTCCCATATATGATTATAAACCATTCTTCAAACCTTCCTAGTTTATTTTTATTTTTTCTTCTAAACCATCCATCTTAGCTTCAAGTTCATTTTTTGTTACTCTTTGCGAGAGCAAAATTTGTTGCATTTGGTCTTGTAATTTTGATATATCATGTTGCATTTCTTCCTCTTCTTTATGCGTCATAGTAGAGATTTTTGGTTTATTACTAGGTGTATACATTTTTTTTTTGTTTCAAGGGATTTTAGAATCAAACAATGATATATATGCTTCAATATTCCCTTTGAATCACTTCAAATTAATTTTTCAAATAAAAGTTGTGCAATTTTTAAAAAAATACACACATTTTTCTTGCTTTTAGGAGATTGATCTTGAAATTGTTGTATCTCTCTAATTTTAGCCTCCCAAGGTATGAATTTCCATCTTATAGTATCTCTTTGATTCTTATTTCCAATTCCACAAGTCATAACCAGATTGGATTATTTAAGGTAAATTTATGCCAAATCTCCCACAATGACCATATTATGGAATGGTTCAATGGAGAAAACTTGTACAGGATTCCACATGTCACTATTTCAATATTTAGCCCTAAAATTGATACAAAAGAAAATAAATTCCATTCAATTTTGGTTAATTTTTATGCAATTCAGATCAGATGCTCGAAGATAAAGTTACAATGATTTTCCCCAGGTCGCTTATTTGAGACTGAATTTTGGAGCATGCAAAAATCCTAACTTATTCAGACCATATCTTAGAAAATATAGTGAACCAAGATCTGAAATTTGTATAAAAATTTCATCAATATTTAAGCTCCACATGGTAGACATTTCAACTTTTGAAGCCTCGTATAAAAAAAATTATAGCGAAAATTCCAAGATGACCTGTTTGAAGCAACACAACCCTAGAATCAAAAGCTCTAAAACCAAATGTTTTGAAGCCAAATCATACAGCAGAAGAAAAGATAGATCAAAGAATTGAAAATTAGCCTCTTATAGGGGGGAAATTCCTTAATATCACATAAATGAAAAATTATTGGACGATACAAATGAGAAGACCTCCTTGGTATATATGGGAGTCTAAGGGGTCCCAATATAATTAGAGCCTACATAAATATAATAATGTAAGGGGAAAAAAATAACAATAGTGAGCTTCTATGGGGCACAAAAATAAAAATATTGGGGCTACATGGGCACAACAATAAAAATAAGAGGGCTATACTAGTATTATAGGTACCTAACAAGTTTCGAGACCTAAAAGGATGAGGAATTTTCTCCATTTATTTCCATCATAATTTGTAATTTGAAAAGAAACAATATTCCCAACACTAAAGCTTAACATGGAAAGAAAATATATATAGGTGATTAGGATTGCACAATTAGCTAGGATTCTCCTACATCAGAAACCCTGGGTAGGATAAATGTTTGATGATATTGAACTCATCAAAATTTGGGCGAGTCTACAACTAGGATGCAATACTCAACCAATTCATTTTCCTTCAACCAAGAGGCCACCTTAACTAGATTTACCTTCCACGAAACTAGATACTCCATGTATTATTTCTCATGTGTGGCCTCTACACCTCTAGAATCCATAATTGTATCCACTTCTTTAGATGGCTTCTCAAGTAGTTACTTAACCCATGCTATTTTATGAGATACATATATTGATGGAGATGTTTATGCACTATTTTACCCTTCATAATACATGTATTGATCACTAACATTGAATATAGTAGAGTTGTCAATGTTTTCTGAAAGGTCAAATTCATAGGAATTTGCTAAAAAATTCTTTAAGATCATGAAATAACCTATATTACTCCATTTTAGCTTGTTATAGGTTCCCTAAGAAAACATTTCCTTACTAAAATGAACCAATATCAACTCACTAGTCTGAAATTCTTGTTCTTTCCTATGAAAACCAACATAGTATTTATATTTTTCAGTATCTTTTCCATATTTTGCCTCACTTGTTTGTGAAAATATTGGATGTATTCTACAAAATCTTCAGCCACCACATTTATCCTCACTAAATCTGCACTATCCCTAAGCTCATCCATTCCCATAGGGATGAAACCATACATAACGCTAAATGGACTCTTCCCCATGCTCCTATTGACCAAGTTATTGTAGGAAAACTCTACAGAAGGCAATGTCAAGTCTCACTACTTTGGTTTGTTACCAATCAAGCATCTCAACAAATTTCCAAAACTTCTATTGATAACTTCAATTTTACCATCATCTTGTGGATGGTATGATAAACTGAAACCCAGCTGTGTACCTAGCTTCTTCCATAATGTGCTCCAAAATGGCCAACAAAATTTGTATCCCTATTAGAGATTATGCTTTTAGGAAACCCATGAAACCAAACTATTTCCTTGAAAAAAAAATTTGGTATGTGGGAAGCATCACTACTCTTTTGACATAGAATAGAGTGAGCCATTTTTTTAAATCAATCAATAACAAAAAATTCCATATTTATGTGCTCCCATGGCCTTTTTTGTATCAACAATGAGCTATAAATTCTGTTATGTTGTATCACTCCCTTCACATGCTGACATATCCTACATATTTGCACCATCCTCTTCACATTTTCACTCATCCTAGTCCAATAGTAACCCTCATTCAATAGACATATTGTTTTATCAATTCCAAAATGTCCACCAAATCCACCACTGTGTTTTACTCTGATCCAATTCTCCCTCATGGAACCTCAAGGTATACATAACCATGTGCCTTTAAACAAAAAAAAAATATCTTGATTGAAATACTGCAACCATGGATTTTTATTTACTCCCATCGATTCTTGGGCATCGTTCATGCTTCATTAAGATTGGGATCTTGTTCATACAACTCAATCAAAGAATCAAATCCAATAATATTTACTTTCAACTCATTCAAAAAAAAAATCCTTCAACTTAGAGCATCAAAAAATCGATTGGATTTTCCACTTCTGTGTTTCAAAACAAAAGAATAACTTTGCAAAAATTCAACACATTTCAAACACCATTGATTCAACTTACCTTGATTGTTTACAAATTGTAGTGCAAAATGATTTATGCATAACACAAATTCTTAAGGCAACATGTGATGCCTTCATTTCTTGAGTGGCTGCACAATTGCATAAAATTCTTGTTCATGTTCGAAATACTTCCTTTTTGTTTCATTCAAATTTTCACCGAAGTATGTGATTGGTATTCCCTCTCGATTGAGAACTCATCCTATGGCTATTCTTCTTGCATCACGATCGACCTGGAAGACGTTCGTTAAATCTGTCCATGCCAACACTAGCTATTTTATCACTTTACTCTTTAAAAATTGAAAACTATTCTCCATTTTTTTTTTCCATTTGAATTCCTTTATCCCACCCTTCATAGTGTTTATTATGGGGGTGAAAATTCCCCTGAAATTTATTATGAATTTCCAATAAAAAATCACCAACCCATGAAAACTATGAGCTTGAAACATATTCCTAGGTGACATCCAATCAACAATAGCCTTCACTTTCTCAAGGTCCATTTTCAACCCTCCTTTTTAAACTATAAATCATAAATAAGTAAATTATTATTCATGAAGGTTCATTTTTCAAATTTACCATCAACTTGTCCTATTTAAATATTTGGAATACATCTCTGACATGTTCTAAATGTTCTTTTGTTGTCTTATTCAAAAATTAAAATGTGATATTTTTGCTAAGAAAAACTTACCAAGTTAAGGCTTCAGTACTTTTTTAATCAATCTCATGAATGTATTGGGTGAATTTTTTAATCCAAATGACATTACCATCCAGCCATACAATCCATCCTTAATTTTGAATGTTGTTTTCCATTCATCCCCTTCACAAATTCTAATTTGATGGTACCCACTCTTTAATCAAACCTTGGAGAAATACCTGTCTCCACTAAATCAATCCATTAAGTCATCCATCCAAAGAAATGTAAACTTGTATTTGATGGTAATTTTGTTAATCTCTTGGGAGTTTGTACACATTCTCCACTCACCCCCTTTCATTGGTGTAAGTACAGATGGTAGAGTGAAAGGACTGAGGTTCTCTTGAATCAGTCCCATATCCAATAGCTCTTTCAAAAAGGTGTTGTCCTCAACGCTTGAGTATATATGGATGCTTCTGTATAAAAATATCATCCTCCCATGTGGAATCTTCAGCGGGTAAGTTCTTCCACTTAACAAGATAGTCTGAAATTGATCAATTTTATATCTATTAGGTTCGTGTTTCCATGATTGTTTCAACCTCAAATATGATTTTTCTTCCTGTTAATGTTCTATAAATATTGTTTGAATTGGGCAATTTTCACCGATAACCTTCTTTAAGCATGAAACATGGAAAATTGGGTGTACTCGGGAACATGCAGGAAACTCCAATTAGTATTCCATAGTACCAATATTTTGCAACACCTTGGAAGGACCATAGTACTTAGGTGATAATTTATTATCCTTCCTAGCTTGTTTGAGGGAACTTTGTTTGTATGGTTGTATTTGTAAAAATACTCAGTCACCTACATAAAAAGTTCTTTCACTGCTATGTTGATTTTCCAGTTATTTTGTTTGATTATGCACCACAGTGAGGTTATCCTTTAAGAGTTGGAGAACTTGTTTTTAATTCTTGATGTGATCTTCCACTGCTTCAACCTTATAATTTTCTCTTAAAAATGAGGTGATGGATTGTTGGCTTGAGGGGACCTGACCCAGGTTTGGAGGTTAAGGTTTGCCAACAAACCCCTATACTACTAGCCCTTTCAGCAGTGACCTGCTTGCGCAGGTCAAAGTCTCACCCGAAGCAGTATGGGTGGGTGCTGGAACCAGGTTTTTGCACCCTGAGAGAGGATAGGTAATCCAAGAAGAGTTGCGTCCGACTTTATAATGACCATATTTCCAATTCCATAACCGGATCTATAGATCTCCTTCGCATCCACATGCGCAAGGTCAACTATATTTACTGTACTCAACAAATCATACACTTCTAAAATAATAGTGCAGCATTACAATTATTCTTTGCATAAAACATAACAGAACAGACCCAGATCGAAGGTTTGTGCAATAGAAACACTTAACACAGTTAATTTCGTAGCTTAACACATAATATGCATGACATAACAACTATCAAATATTTGCATCAACAGTACAAATAGATTCAGTTACTCAAACAACCTTTCTCATTCATTAATCCTTCAGTTCCTGCTTACAATACCCAAACCCAACCTGCGCACATAGCAGCAGGGTCCGCACACAACAGGACTTGGGATCTCCGCGCACACAGCCAGCAGGAGTCCTTTCCCCAAAAACCCAAATAGATCTACTACACCACAATTCGCATCAAGATCTCATCATCTTCTTGCCTTATGATTCAAAATGTCCCTCTATTTATAACAATCTAGCCTAATCTTTCCTATGGTCCACACACCATGGTTTGCAGACTCTAGGTCTACCCTTTGACCCATTACAATGCTTTCGGGGCTTTGACCAACCCCAAAACCCCTGCGCTAGACTAATTATACTCACAAATATGCAAAATTGGACTAGTTTTGTAGCTTTCAGGAGACCCTGTTCCAACATGGATAGTGGATGATATCTGTAAAGTTCCATAAATGGGGTCATTTTTGCTGCAATATGGAAGGAATTGTAGTTCCACCATTATGCTAGAGGTAAACATTTGGCCCATTGTGTTTTTTATCATATACAAATCAACGAAAATATCCTTCCAAAAATTTGTTCACTGTCTCAATTTTCTCGTCAGATTGAGGATGATAAGATGAGCTATGAGTTAATTGAGTACCAAGACAAGAAAATAATTTCATCCAAAATTTTCCAATTAAAATGGGATCTCAGTCACTTACAATAATATTTGGGTTTCCATTTATATTTTGAATTTTTTTCATAAATGTAGTAGCAACTGTACTAGCTTTAAAAGGATGAGATAATGCACAAAAGTGTGCATACTTGGAAACTCTATAAAATACCACCATGATGAGTCTAACAATACCACCATGATGACACTCTTTCCTTTAGAATAAGGCAAAACTGTGATAAAATCCATTGATACCTCCTCCCAATGTTGACTTGGAATCGCTAAATCTTCTAATAGACCTAGGGTCTTAATTGTCTCAACTTTATTTTTTTGGAAAACTGAAAATTCTACCATAAACTTATAAATATCATGAGTGCCCTCCTTAAGGAGAGGTGTGCAATTCAAAAATAATCCTTTTTTTGAGTTTTGAATTCATACATTGATATCCTAAGCGATCTGTGTACCATAATGAGTCATTTTTCCAGATAAATGTACCGGATGTACTCATATCTTGTTGCAAGTTTTGAATGAGTGTCCACACCTCTTCATCAATCTTCCATTCCTCCCTTGCTTCTGTTATCCAATCGGGATGGATAATAGAAATCACATAGAGCATTCTTCCATGTCCTCATCCCTTCTTGAGAGCGCATATAAAACAACATTTTTCTTCCTTTTTTTGTAGATGATTTCAAATTCATAACCCAACATCTTAGTGACTCATTTTTTTTTTCTCTTATGAAGATAATATTTGTTCCAAAATTTATTTAAGATTATCATAATATGTTTTTACCTTGAAGTGTCTTCCCATTAGGTAAGGGCACGATTACCTCAAGGCATATTGTAGTATTTCCAACATTTACTTCTCATAAATAGGTTTGTGTAAATACTTTCCCTTGATAGGACGACTTTCAAAGGCAATGGGTCTTCCTTATTGTGTTAAAACAACGCCAATTGCATTTCCTGAGGCATCAAATTCCATCATAAATTTTTTTGTGAAGTCTAGAGTAGTTAAAACGGGATCTTCGCACATTGCCTCTTTAATATGTTCAAAGGACTTAGTTGCTTTTGGAGTCCAAAAAATGCATCTTTCTTCAGTAATTTTTTTAGAGCTGCTACTATTTTCACAAAATTCTTAAAAAAATTATGATAATACCTTTTCAACCCGATAAATCCTTGAATATTCTTTAGGGTTGTGGGGATTTTCCATTCCTTGGTGGATTTAATTCTGTTAGGATATATACCTTCACACCCTCATGCGATATAATATGACCCAAATATTCCACCTCTTATACCCCAAAGAAACATTTGGATATTTTTGCATACAATTGTTTCTCCTCCAATAGTTTGACCACCCTGTCAACATGTTGAACATGATCCTTCCAAGACTTGTAGATTAGCATATCATCAAAAAATACTAACACAAAATTTCTGAGGAAGGGTTTGAAAATGGAATTCATCAAACCTTGAAATGAGGAAGGTGAATTAGTAAGGCCAAAAGGCAAGACAAAAAATCCATAATGACCTTCACGAGTTCTAAATGTTGTTTTCAAAATGTCTTCAGTCTTCATTCTAATATGATGATATCCTAAACGAATATTAAACTTGGTGGAGAAAACTGCTCCTTGTAATTCATCCAAAAATTCATCAATAACAGGAATGGGAAATTTCTCTCTAATAGTGAGCTTGTTGAGCTCCCTATAATCTGGACACATACACCATGATCCATGCTTCTTGTCTACCAATACTACTGGAGTATAGAAAGTACTTTGGCTATGTTGAATTATATTTATCTAGCATTTCTGCAACCATACATTCAATTTCACTCATTTAAGTACTTAACCAATTTCTTGCCTCTGGATGCTCAGCCTTTCTTATGCAATCCCTAAGGAAATTTATCCCCTATTAATTAGGAACTTCCCAATAATTGATTGCACAAGACATCCAAGGCATCTTATTGACCTCATGCATGACCTGTACAATTTTCTAATTATGCAATTGATTATATATTTCCCTTTAACTAAAATCTCAATTGGGTCTTCCTTAGAATTGACACGCAACAAATATTTATAGTGAATTATCAATTATCTTATTGATCACTGCATGTGAATTAAATCATATTTAATTCACTAGAACTCTCACTATATCCTAGATCAGTTAGAACTAGTTAAACTCATCTTAAATCAAATAATTAAGTTAAACAATTACAACTCAAAGTAAACTGCAATTGGACCCCCTAAAACTTAGAGAGAATTATGCATGTCTCTTGTTTGACCCTAAAATCAAATTGATTGAGCTAACTAAGTATTTATAACTCAGTTAACTTGTACAATTTGTCATGTGATGTGGAATTACAATTTCCTTCTAATTTAATTAAGGGAGAATTGAATTAGAAGCCTCTTCTTGTTGCCAATTTCAACACTTCCCACGTCATGAGTGGAAGAAATTGCTTGAAAGGTATCAGCATCATCTTCCTTGGTATAATTTCCTCTTCTACCATTACTTTTCCCTCCACCATGTACATTTCTACCTCTTCCTTGGTTATTAGTTGGTTGCTTCTAATTCAATTTATCTTCGGCCTTCAAATCACATTGATAGGCCTTCTCATTGTGTAATTTGATCAAGCTTACTTCATCTTGAATTTGTATACCCAATCCATTCAAATACCTTGATACTTGCTCTATTCCATATTTAGTATGGCCTACTCATATACTTAGTTTATAGAATTCCTTTGTGTATTCCTTAACACTGGCTTATATTTGGTTAAACCTACACAATCTTCAAAACAATTTGATGTGATGGTCAAATGGAAAAACTTTTCCTTCAATCTTATGACCATTTTATCCCATGATTTTATATTATTTGTACCTCTTCACTATTTTTCATCCTACACATGATCCCATCACAGGGACACATGACCTTTCAAATTTTTACATGCATATTTCACCTTTTTTAATTCTTCTATACCTTCAAAATAAAAATATTTCTCTATCTCAAAGAACTAGTCAATAAATTCATCTAGATTTAAGTTACCATTATAGGTTGTAGGATCAAAGTGAGGCTTGGTGTTTATTCTGGTTATTGCACAAATGAGCCTTTCATTCCCCTGGTCAATTTTAGGTTGATTTCATCCTTCTACTATTTCAACTTGTTATTCTTCATCGTCACTAATATCTTCAACATGGACACCCCTACATTGTATTATCTCAACAACTTCAAGTCTGGTTTTATCCCTCGCAACATTTCCATCATAACAAGGTTTTCTTCTCTCAACGCTCCTTCTCTTCTACCACATCCTTGTTGTTCCATTATATGTAATTTCTTTGTAGTTGTAGGTCGTATCTCTCCTCCTCTTACCTACCACGAACCTCCTCAAAACATTGTATCTTCTGAAACCCTCAATTATCAAACCCACTGTGATACCATATGGAGCATTCGAGCCTAAGGATAAGCCCAAGCTCACAACAATTCACACAAGGATCAACACAAGTACACAACAGTGGGGACACATGGTAATTTTACTAATTATATTTCAAGGAGAAATTGCATTTCTTCTAGGATTTATTCTTTGGTACTTGTCATAGCTGAGAGGCCCAAACCCATTTCACCTCACTAATTCATCTCGAGTGTATCTCCTTCACCAACTACTCCTCTCAACACAAAAGCTTCAACTTTTAAGGTTGATCACTAGTGATTTTTTTAGCTTCTCCTATATTATCCTCTTCAAATATAAAAATTCGACTCCCCTTCAGCTACAATGCTTCATATCCTACATTTCGTGTGCATAAGTGCCTCCTTGAGTCATGGCTACATGCCTTCCTAGTGATTAACCATATTCATTTGAAGAGGGGTCTCAAAATATGATAGGTCATGATTGAAGTTGAATAATAATATCAATGGCTCTCGAATCATCGGGCAGTAACATGTTCATGACTTGACTAACTCCCTTTGGGCTTGATGGGCTCTGACTAGTTGTAATATGAAGGACCCTATGGCTCATCAAAGTTGAAACAAGCTCCCATACTATCTCTCCCCCAAATCCCAATTGTCCCTAATTGTTTGAGGGATTAAATGGTCCAAATTTATTCTTCGAAAATCAATGGTTATCGACCATTATGGGACCCTTAATGGTTTAAATTTTGTGATAGTTTCAAATTTGTGCCATTTTCTTTCTTTTGTTCTCAGTCTGACAATGTCCACTCTTATGTATTATCGACCATGTTTCCATAAACCAACCCAAAACCAAACTAAATCATTTTTATTATCAAGAAGTTTCAACACTTGGAAGGCTGAGGAATTTTCTCCATTTATTTCCTTCAAAATTTTTAATATGAAAATACAAAATATTCCCAACACCAAAACTCAACTTTGAAAGAAAATATATACAACTGATGCAGATTGCACATTCACCCAAGATGCTCTTGCATCATCGAGAATTATGGTTTATGTTTTGTATATTTGCATGGAGATATTATGTAATCATTCTTGAGAATACTTCGTAAGGTGTTGTAATAGAAAATTATATAGTTACATGTTTCATCTCCTCTAGTTGTTTCCTGAAGAAAGATTATTGCACAATAAAGAATGTAAGATTAATGTTGATACATTTCATATCTAGACTATTTTCCTAGAGAAATGGTGACCACTATGGTTTGGTACCTATGTTTCTTGACATGTTGAAATATATGCATAATATGACTAATGGTTTAGTCTTTATAGTCAAGTTGATGTTCAGCATTAGAGTACAATAGGTTCCTAGACAATCTTTTTAGTACTAGTGCTTGGTCCAAAGGTACTATTGGTTTTTAACTGGTATGGTGTTCCATATCATAGTCATGCAAGTGAATGAAGGAGCATGATCATTTTTTATGTTTAATAAAATATCTCTCTATAGAAAAACCATGTATTTACACGAAAAATTAAGCCAAATATTGGGTTTTCTTGGTAATTTGTGGTCACTGAAAAAATATGTAGTTGCATGTTTAATATCCTCTAATTGTATCTTGGTGAAATATTTTTCACTATAAAGAATGTATGATTGAGTTTGATACAACCTGCATCTCAACTATTTTCCTAGATAACTAGCAAGCATTGTGGTTGGGTACCCAGGTTTCTTGGTAGATGGAAATATTTTCATAAGATTACCATTGGTTCAATATTTAGGCCTTAGTGGACAAATTTTTTCTAGTCAATATTTTTAGTACTAGTTTTTAGCCCAAATGTATGGTTGCTTCCTTATTGGTATATTATTCCATATCATAATGTTATAAGTGAATGGAGAGGCATCATCATTTGATTGATTTAATCCAATGTCTCTCCATAGACAAAATATGAACCTATATGTAAAATCAAGCCAACTATTTTTGTAGAATTTTTTAATTCACCAATCCACTAAAACAAAAGTTGTGACAGTCAATTTTTGGGGGACAAAATGAAGAAAATTTAAAACTATATTTTTAATGGGAATATCCCTTGGATTATAGTTTACAATTCAATTTTAATCACTTAATTTTAGGATCGTATGAAAAATACAAGTCATAATTACAAATTTCTTGTCCCAAAATCTGCATTGTCACAATTCAGGATTCTGGTTGTTTAACAACATGTTTTCTGCATCAAATCATCGTGTTTTAAAAACATGTTTATAGTGGAGATAAATTAATACATCTACTTTCATCTCCCAATAGAATTGTGTCAATTTGATATCAAATGAGAAAGTTGAGCTCAAATAATGTTTGTTGGTGCATGTTGGAAATAAAAAGAAACTATATCATAAAGGCTATTCATTAGCATATTAGACATATCAATTCTTCATATATTAAAAATATGTTTCTATTTTTGATATATACATGGGTTTAATTTATCTTCAGTTAGAATCACATAAATATGACATCAAATGAAAAAAATATGTTCAAATTAGTCGATGTCTACCCTAAATTCTATAGCGGTAACAATTTGAATCCTAGATTGTAATCAACATATTTGACATATCAATTCTTGATATATTCCGATTTTTTTTATCTATAAAAAATTTAAGTGAATATATTTTCATCTCCTACAAAAATCATGTCAATTTGATATCAAAACAAAAGTTGTGCTCAAAATAGTGTTTGTTTGTCTAGATTGAAACATGAAAACAACTATGTTATGCAGTTTGTTCCTTATAAAATTTGATATACCATTTATAAGTAATTTAAAAACTTATTTATAGTAGATATAGCCATTTTAATATTCTTTAAATGGATTTAGAATCATTCTAATTAGACATTAAGTGAATTTTTTATGACCAAAACATTGTTTGGTAATATAGATTGGCCACCTCTCCTCAACATGATGAAAATGAAAGTTAATTTTTAGATCTATTCTATACAAAATATTTTCAACTATTTTTTTTGAAATAATAAAGTCCAAAAACCTATCATCTTCTAACTCACCTTTTATTTTAGAAAAGTATTAGCTTTTTTGAGCCACAAAATAATTGGGAAGGTCAACCATTCATGAAAGAGTGATTTCTAAAGGCCAATTTGGGATTATATGTAAAGGGGATGTTATATAGACATAAAAAAAAGTGAAACACCATGTGATTTTGAGTCCTTGTGGTTTCATTTTCAATCACTTCCACATATTTTGTTGAAGAACCACTTATATGGAAAAATTTAGGTCGTTTACCAATAAAAACAATACTTTTCTTAAAGATATAAAGGGATAGAATATAAGGAAAATGAAGACTTGAATTGAAAATCAAGTGGCGTATAAGTGAAAGAAAGTTCTATAGGAGAGAAAACATATTGTTGCAAAACTACAAATAGAATTCAAGATTAAATGCTACCAAATCAAGAAAGAGATGGTAAATTCCCAATCCATTACCCTCATTCCTTAATGTTATTCATCAATAGTATCGTTTATGCTTAAGAATCCTTCAAGAACACCTTATATTATCTATTGCTATATAACCATGGTAAGTTAATTCATTTTCTTACTAAAGTCAATAGAGTTGAATTTGATTATGTGGTTGATATTGAAAACCAATAGTTTTTATCAACCATTACTTCGACGATTGTTATGGAATGAAATTTTCAACTTATTCTTTGCTTGCTTCATCCTCCATAAATGCCTCTATAACTTCCTAATCCACCCACTCCTAACAAAAATAATAATACAAATTAACTTGATTACATCATTGACCTATGTAGCTATCATAATTCCATCATCAAAGTAATAATAATAAAAGAAAATAAAAGAAAAAGGGGAAAAAAATATAATAGAGAAAATCTATTTTAGGCTCCATTAGATGACGAAGTGTTTGAAAACACCTTTCTTAAGGAATTCATTGATAAGACTCTAATTTTGAAAATTGTTTTGGCATAATCAGATATACCTTGTTTCTAAAATATTTTGATAGTGGATAAGGTTTGGAAAACCAAATATAATAAATAATAATTAAATGAATGAATAAAAACAAGTAATAAGTTTTCTTTCAAATTTTTAATTGCTCATTGAATAAATATTTCCGAGAGATTGTTGCTACCACTCCATTAGAAGTCTTATTGTAATTTTTTACTATTGATATTGTCTATAACACTTCATTTATGTTCAATATTTAATGGTGTGCTGTAACTTCTTCAATATGTTTTAATTTTCAATAACAATTCACAGATCCACCATTGCTACAAAGGAAATAGAAAAATCAAGTTTTGAGAAAAATAATGTTATTGTAACACAATGACTAGCATCGATAAATCTTGTGGATGCTACTCAAGAACCAACTACAAGAAAATATTCTCCCACATAAGAAATAGCACTTGAGGATGTCAATATGTTGTAGATCATTTACTTGCTATACAAATTCATACCTATATGACATTGGGAAGTATTACAGATTCCATGAATAATAATTTTGTGGAAAATATACAAGTGTGTTGAAAAAATTATATAGGTGTGTTGTGAATCTTCTTTTGCTATAAAGACTATACAAGTGTGTTTTAGGTCCTCCCATGTCATGGAAATTTTATAGGTATACTACATAAACTCTACAGGCATGATGTGGATCCTCTTATGCTATGAAAAATTTATCGGCATGTTGTACAAACTCTACAACTGTGTTGTTGAAACTTTATAGGCATGTTGTAGATCCTCTCATGTTGTAAGAATTGTATAGGTGCATTGCAGAAACTCTACATGCAGACTATGGACACTCTATAGGTGGGATATGGAAACTTTACAAGCATGTTTTGGATCCTCCCATGATATAGAAACTCTACATGAATTCTTTGAAAACTCTATGGGAATGCTACATATATTATTGTTCTATAGATATGATTTTAGAAGCATGTTGCAAATTTCAAATTTTGCACTAAAGGTTTAGAGCTCCAAATGGAAAAAAATTAGAGTGATTAGAAAAATTGATGTTAAGTCCCTATATTAATAGTGTATCCCCTTATTATGTTAGTGTAGCCCCCCTTATTGTTATTATTGTACCCCTGTAACCCCCATATTGTTATTATTGTGCCCTTAAATTATTATTGTTAGGTCGGCTAGGATTACATTGTGGCCCCACAAGGATTACATTATGGCCCCATGGACTCCAAGAAATTGTTAATTTATGTAATGTATTGGAGGTTTCCCCCTCGAAGTGGCTTATTTCTAAGGCGTTCATATCTCTTTTCTTCTGTTATTTTTTGGAGGAAATTTTGGTTACACAACATTTGGTATCGAGCTTGGGATTCTAGGGTTTCGCTGCTCAAACGGTCCTTCGTGGCATTTTCGCTATAAATTTTTTTCTATGAAGTTTCAGAGCGGGGTATAGGGTGCGAAGCTGAAATCCTGAGGAAGATTGTCTAAAAATTTCAGAGCTTGGTTCGCAATATTTTCGGAGATATCATCTGTGGAAGTTAGGCCTTTTTTTCAAGCTCCTAAACAGGTCATCGTGGCATTTTCGCTATAAAAAATTTTCTACGAAGGTTCAGAATCTGAAATTCGTATGGTGCAAAGCTGAATTCCTGAGGAAATTCGTCAAAAAATTTCAGAGCTTGGTTCGCAATATTTTTGGAGATATGATCTGTGGAAGGTAGTGCTTTTTCAGGCTCCTGAATTGCATCTCAAAGAGGTGATCGTGGGAAAAGTTCAATAACTCTCTCTCTGGGAAGTGGATTTGAGTGCCGTAAAAAGTGGTCGCAAGTACACGGACTGTAGTTTCTTGGATATCAATTTTAGAGACAAAGAACAAAACAGTGACACGTGGCAAGTCGTACAAGTTCACTCTACTGAACTAGTCCAAAATTAGGTCATTGTGGGAGATTGGACACAAATTTGTCTTGGAGAATCAAAATCAGGTCAGACCTGTGGCATTAAAAAGAGAATTCAAAGGGCTACTTCAGTGCTGAATTTCAGATATTGAAGATCTGCAATCACAGAGATAATACAATTTCAATATCGAGCTCCTCAAAGAAAGTAAAAGGTGTGTATTTTTTTTCCGAATTGCATAAGTCTTGTTTGAAGAATCAAGTTGAATTGATTCCAAGGGCATCTTGTAGAATAGATATCAATATTGGATTCTAAAATGGCCCCTAAAAATAATTCCATACCCATTAAGCCCTCAAAAAGCTATACTATGACGCATGAAGAGGAAGAATTTCAATAT
The DNA here is from genome assembly GCA_034641835.2 of Pinus albicaulis. Lineage (NCBI taxonomy): Eukaryota > Viridiplantae > Streptophyta > Pinopsida > Pinales > Pinaceae > Pinus > Pinus albicaulis. The sequence goes on from CM076579.1 coordinate 922,949,299, forward strand.
GAGATATCAAAATTATGGTACCAAGTGCAACAAATTTCAATCTTACGAAGAGCAACCGAAGATGACATAGATGGTTTAAAAGAAGAAATGAAGGCTAAGTTGGATAGTTTGAAGGATAAAATAATAGCTAATATGGATGATAAATTAGTGGAAGATCACATCGAGCATCAACAACAAGTTCTCCAACTCTCAAAGGATAACCTAAATTTGGTGCAGAAGCTAATGAAACAACAGGAAGATCAACATCACATCAAAAGAAGTTCTGAAGCAGTCACAGAAACAAGAACTCGACAAGTAAAATCAATTTCAGAGTATCTCAGAAAGTGGAAGAACTTTCATGTAGAAGATTCCACATGGGAGGATGAGAATTTTATATAGAAGCATCAATAAATAATCAAGCGTTGAGGAAAACACTTGTTTGAAGGAGAGGGGCATGTTAAGTCCCTATATTAATAGTGTAGTCCCTTATTATGTTAGTGTATCCCCCCTTATTGTTATTGTTGTACCCCTGTAACCCCATATTGTTATTATTGTGCCCTTACATTATTATTGTTAGGTCGGCTAGGGTTACATTGTGGCCCCACTAGGATTACATTGTGGCCCCATGGACTCAAAGATTGTTCATTTATGTAATGTATTGGAGGTTGCCCCCTCTAAGTGGCTTATTTCTAAGGCGTTCATATCTCTTTTCTTCTATTTTTGGAGCTGGTTACACAACAATTGATCTCAACCTACTATATAACGTTCTACTAGAAAAAAAATTCCTACAATAGAACCTATAGCAGAAAAATATCTTCTTGCTATATAACATCCTACCATAGGGCTTGTTGTATAACCTCACCCCACTACAAACATCTTGATGTAGATCCTCAACTTAATGTAGAACCTTGATGTATTTTCTACAAAATATCTTTCCATGGCAAACTTTTATATATCATATACTTGATGTACATTTTGTGGGCTTCTTTGATAGATACATGTACACTTCTTATTTATAATTTTTTCAGATTCATTGAATTTTATATGTTTTTATTTGAAAAGATACATAAACCTACTCCATTTCTCCAAACTTCCTTACCATTTGTCAGTTTTATGAGAATGGGAAAATTGTTTATTTTGGGTGGGGGGGACATTGATCAAGGTTCTACCTATCATGGCCATACCATCACCACCCTTGTTTAATTTAGAACCTTCACTAATCCATGTTTTCCCACAATTCACATCCCTTATAGCACACCCCTTGATTATCCAAGAAAGAGAAAGACTAGATCTATTGATGTTGAAAAGGTTGTTTACGTAAGGAAATATATTGATGTTGTTACACAATAACTACCATCATATCCATGCTACATACACACAATAATTAATAGTAGGAAACTAAGTAATAGATATTATTTTGGGTACTATTAAGGAAAACTGAGCTACTATTCCACAACAACTTGCAATAGAAAAAGTTGTTGCAAAAGAAATTCCTCTTCAAGATAACACTAAATACCTCCCTATGTATAAAGAATATTTTGTTGATATCCCTCTTACAAAAATTTTAAAAGAAACTAAGGCCCCATAAATAAATTTGTAATTACCTTTATAAATGTTGCAGATCTTATGCCACAAATTTATTGTAGATCTTATGCTATAATTTTTTGGTAGATCGCATGATTTATTTATATCTCAATATGAAAGAATTAGATATTCATGATTTTTTTATAGAGAAGGATTATATTGGAATAGGCATATCCATAAAAAATCACAAATATCTACATCATAGTTAGGAAGAATTTGTTGATAATCAAACTTATAGAAGTTGCCGTGGATCACTAATCATATTCGTAGATCTCACTTTCACTCTGATTAGATGATCAATGAAATGGTTATTTATTATGTTTGTTTGATATAAGAATATCATTAGGACGTACATTATCATAAAATATCTAATCTACCAATATCATACTTTGAGAGAAATAAACTATTTATCATAATTGTAGGTATTCATTTAGAACCATCATATCTGTTTTGCTATAGATCCATAATGTTGCTATAAATCTATTGTAGATGGTTTTGGAAGTTATAAGATGTCACAAATCATTTCAAAAAAGAATTCTCAATAAGTCCATGGATGAGATATCATTAGATGGATTTGTTACTTTTGCTATAATATATTTTATATTCATGCATAGTTAACATAACAATGATATGTGTCAATGTGAAATGAAGACTTTGAAAAATAAGTCAATCATTATTTGATGTAACTTCAAGATAATTTTGGGAAGAAGTTTGGAATATTTCATCATTGGAATGTTTTGTGAGATAATTAAGGAAAAATGAAAACTATAAACAATAGAACACATTATCCGCCCTAGAAAAATGGTCACACTATTTAGTAAGGGTCTTTACAATTTGGAGGATAGATATAGGGGTACAGGGTTGAATGAGAACATGCAATATCTTCAATTGGAGGGATATGGTGGACCTCATAATTTTCATATTTTACTCATCTTCTTATCATCCTTTACGGATATTTTTTTATACCCATGACTCTATACTTATTCTTTTAATGCTTGAAATCATAATTTAGCCTTAAGGTGTTTTACATTTCATTTCGTTAATATTTCATTTTAAAATATAATTAACATTAGGAGAAACATCTAATTTTTAATTAATTATATGTGAACATATTAATGAATAAGTTGTTATATTACAATAATTCAAGTTCTTGTGTTATTCACAAGTTAAAAGGTTGAAGAAAATTTGAGTTAAGGATGCAAATAATTTGTAGATCCATGTGTTGTAGATTCATCATGCAATGGACGAGGGAATTGACCACCACCAATCACATAGGACTTTGGGAAGATAATAAAACATATATTTCACAGTCTTAATTATGGGAGGGAATATTTCTATGTGCCCATATGTACATACCCATTTTTATGTCATATTTAAATATCTTCCATATATATTCCATGTATATAGGGATCCCAATGCCATTAATAATTAATTTGAACATATTTTTATCTATTTTTTATAACCCATGTAGCTTATTGTGAACTTGACAACATTTCAAAACCCATTGGGAATTAGAAAAAAAATAGAAACTATTTCTATATTCTATAAAGTTGTAAAATGGTTGTAACCACTTCAGTTATATTAATTCTCAAGTGGATTTATATTCCGAAATTTGTTAATTTTCTTTTAAGAAAGGCTCATATATATAAAAGGGGATTCTCGGGCAAAGATTAGGGCATCTAGCTTGGATTGTGAGAATTATTATTTATTATAAACATTAATCTCATTATTATATATTTTGTATGTTGTTGAAGTAGTGAGTGTTGATGTAGTTGAATATCAATACTTTTTTTCTATGGAGGTAGGGTTCACTTCAATAGAACATAGTGTTATATTTTAGGTAGTTTTTTTCATTTACTTATTGTGCAATTTCATTTATTTTTGCAATTGTTTATAAATTATATAATATTGTATTTATTTGTTAGATTATTTTTATTTCTAATTAAATTTATGTAGGATTATATTTCAATTTTATTTTTATTCTCATAGATTGTATTTGTTTAAAAAGATATATTCATTTCAGTAGAATTTTATTATGCATTTATCAAAATTTGTTTTAGTAAAATTGTATCTCATTTATAAATAATATTTCCAAGTTATATTAATTTCCAAGGATCACATTCATCTCAATAAGTTAAATTCAATTTGAATGATTATGATTATCTCAACGAGCACATTTATTTCTATGGGACATGGATAGTGATCACAATTGACAATAGTTAATATCTTCACTCTACTTTCCTGCAAATCACTTTCCTTTCATGTAACATTCAGAGTGATTTATTTTTCTGTAATTTACTTTCATGTCAATCCATGGTGTTTTTTACTTGCCTACAATTTACTTTTCTATCAATGGCTGGTGTCATTTATTTTCTAGCACAATGTGAAATTTACTTTCCTATACCATACTTTCAATATTGTTGTGAGTAATTCTCTCATTGTCAATACTTATGTGATCATTCATTCCATTGCTTGTAAGTGTGATTGTTGAAACTACAACTACATTTTAGATAAAACAATAAAATTAGGAAGTTTAGCATGCATATATGGTGCAAAAAAATTCTTAAGTGAAACTAGACACCTAAGTTGACAGTTTAATGGAAAAACTTATTAATTTCCTTGATATAAATTAGAAAGTTAATTAAATATCATATCACACATAATTCATTCAAGAATGTATATGTGATTATCCACAACTTGCACACTTTCATAACTACTCATGCACACCTACTCAATCCATCCTTGCAGTGATTTTCAAATACCACGTTCCTATATCATGTATTTCACTAGGATTATTTTGAAAGTAAGGCCAACACCTTAACACATAATCCAACCCCCTTTAAAGTAATTGATAAACCATCTATATACATTCCTCTTCAACCCAACACAACACTAGGTATATACCCCTTCTCTACTAAATAGTCCCTTATGTGTACTAGAAGGAATTTGCCTTCTCTACTTGAAAATCCCTTGGGAACCGTTCTTGTTTATCAGTGCTCTCAATCTTGGAAATAAGGTTATAGTTTATGACAATAATACAAGTAGGGAGACTGTTGTAGATTTCTGTGGCACTATAGCATTTCCATATCCAAGCATATTATGGCCTCACACATGGTTAGATCTACTAGAATTCATTTTTATAATAGTATTATATTTTATTTATTTAATTGGCTATTAAATCATAACTGACACAATATATAATGTCATTTATTTCATATGAATTCATTCAAAGAATAAAAATATTTTGTATATCCAAGTTCTTTCACCTATACCACACCAAGTGGGATATCATTCAAAAAAATGCATTCAGTTTACCTAATCATATCAATACAAATATCAAAGTCCAACTGAGGGAATTATTACCTAAATTTCCCACCATCAACTTGAAAAATTGCATAATAATTAAAAGCAAACATTTAAAATTGAAATTAAATAGTAAGCATATGATAAAACTAAGACAATATGCAAACCGAATTGATAACAGAGTTCACCAATTCTAGCTGCATATCCAATTTCAATTAATTGATGAACCACTCCATTTATCTTCCTTCACAAAGGGTTTACCCTTTTATAAAAAGGAATAATAATATTCTCCCAATAAGGTTCCACTTCTATAATTTACAAGGGAAAAAATTCCTATATGGACTAATTCATCATTTAGGAGTTTTGCAAGTGATCCACAAACTATGAATGATAGTAATTCATTTAGCTCTCTATAATGTATATACCAAGCTAGAGTTCAATTATTCATCCTCCACCAGAAATGAGCTTGGTCCCCAATTATACAAGTCAACCATATGTAGGAGGATTATTGATCATGTATTTTCTCTATCACAAAGAGGAAGAGAAGATGGTGATTGGTCCTTGGTCTCTGTGTTGCCATCAAGGATCTCATTTAAGGGATCCTTGTCAAAGGCCTCACAAACCACATGGAATATACTAGTACAAATTTTTAGGGGCACTCATTTAATGCCCCTTTTATCTCACCTAGGTATTCGTAATAAATGTCTCACTCATGGTGAATTTTTAATGATTTTTAGAAGATAATGGAGGTTGCAACATACTAAGAGTCATCCAAAGTCACCCATGAAAAAAAACTCAAACCAATTTATATGGAAATCTCTGATTGAAAATCAATCTAGGCACTAGTTTTTCTTCATAGATCAAGGCCAATGGATCAATGGGAATCATCCTCGATCAATAGAAATGTTGAAAATGCAAGAGAATATATAGCTAAAATGCATATGTACTAATAGGCATGTTGAGAGTTAATACTTGGGTGTATAAGTGACATACACATAGATTAAGTGTATTTTGTTGTTATATATACAATAAATATGCTAAAATGGTTAAATATGATAATCATGTTTATATAACTAGGGAAAATTTGATAGCATGATTCAAGATGTTGATAATTCTATTTCATATGATATTCAACTTTATGAAGAAATGAGGAGGATTGTAAAATTGATCAATAGGTTGGTGAAAGAAGTATGTGAACCTATTATAAGACATTAATTGATTAGGTAGAATCCAATAAATTGATGATATTTATGCAAGTATGGTCAAAAAGAGTCTCAAAACAAAAATACTTTTAAGTGTATAGATGTTATTAGTGTCTTAGGTCCATAAAAGAAGTTAAAACCATTGTTTTAACTTAAGTTAGTGTCGAAGGCTATTGGTCATTTTGTCAATAAAATCACAGATGCTATGTTCGAGATAATAGCTACCTCTGTTTAAGCTCATTGTTAACACAATGATACAATGCAGGGCAATTATTTCTCCAATTGAAGGTCATATTACTCACACAGTGAAAAGAGTTTTTATTTCTTTAGGGACTTATTCATATTGGTAACTCAGTAAAAAGTGTAGCTATTTCGCTGAAATTTGGTTTGTTGCAATTTAGAGGCAAAGGCAGTTATTTCCCAGGTATAAAGAGATGAAAAGAATATTTTTAGAGAAAGGACCATTCCTGTTGGAACATAATTGAATGCCTCCTATGTTATAAACACGATTATTATTTTAAACAAGGTTAATCATTTTTTGACTTAGGATTATTATTTTAGATGAGTGGTTACATTATCTATGCTGCTGATATATATATACCCTACTAAACTAAAGTAGATATCATAGTACAGGGTATCAATTATTAACGATGTTGTGGAGTGTATTGCGTTATGCTGTGAGTTGGCACTTGTATTCAAAATTATTTCAAATCATGCCATTACTCCATACCATTATTAGAGGCGCAGAATCAGAGGATTGAGTATAGTGTTCACTTGACCAAGGTTCTTTGTGCAAACTATAGCTAACAAAATTCATTTCTCTAGCAAACAGTTTTAGCATTTGAAGGCGAGAAAACCAGGGCTCCATGTAGGGTTTTGCATCCAAGATTGAACAATTGTTTGTTTACAAGGAGTCTAGCTATTGAAAAGCATGGGAAAGGGTGTTAATGTCAACAAGTCTGAGCCAGCAAACACTAGGTTAGTTGATGCTAGGGCCAAACCTCAGTTTAAGTCTGCTAGCTAGTATAGGTTTCTACAAAAATTTTCTAGAGAGAATGTGGCTTTAGCTCAAGCCTTTACCGAGATATTTGATGGTGAAATGGTCAATCTGGGAAGCAAGATTTTCAAGATAACTGAAGCTCTCATAGCTTGTGCTATTCAAACCTTTGCCACAGATGAGTGCTGGTTCAAGAACAAAACATTGCCCACAGAATTAAGTCTCTACCTTAAGCCTAAACATGTTAATTTTAATGGAATTTGACTGCACATATTTCCTGGTTTAAGGCTAAATGGAAACATGTAATCACCACAGTGCAAAAATACATTACTGCGAGGATAGGTTCTCCTGTATCCACCATTATCAAATGAGATTTATTGCTCATATTTCAGGTGATAAGCCTATGAACTTGCCTTATTTTCTATATAAATTCTTACTCAAGATGTCCCTAAGACTGCAGAAGATCCCTAACTACCCTTTACACAATCTATATCATAGGGGTCTAATTAAAATTCTAATTGTCTACCACCTTATAGAGAAGAAGATCACTTGGGATAAGTTCCTATGAGAGGAAGGGTTTGGTGGCATAAACTCTAGGAGAAGGGTAGGGAGGCCCAAAAAATAGATACCCATCAACAACCTAGTGCAGCCCCTATATCAAATAGTTCACAGCTTAACTCTATCCATTCATCAACTTTCTACCAAGTTAAACCTCCCTCCATCTCAGTCAAAAGGCCAACTAGAAGCTTGACTAAGGAAGCTGGAGACCCTATGCCTATGCCAACAGTGCCACCAGCCAACGAAGCCCATGTCAACAGTTCACCAATGAGCAGTTCACCTAGGGAACCTCAAACCCTACGGTCATTCATGGAGGAATATAAGAAGAAATTGAAACAGAAAACTACTATGCCTCCTAAAAAAGTGTCAAAAGACAAGGAGCAAATAGCTTCCTCTTCAAGAGGCAAACCTAGAAAAAATTTATTCATGGCAGAATAACTTCCAGTGGAAGTCAACCCTGGACTTCTAACATCTAAGCCTGCTTTGTCTCCAGAGGAAGTCAACCCTAGAATAAAAATATCAAGCCATGTTTCTGAAACAACTCATCAAGCTCAACCAAGCAATGGCACTTCTCTCATAGAATCCATTCTCTCACAGGTTTTTCTATCTCTTAAGAAAGGCATACATAAAATGTCAGAGACTGTCATAAAGGAAAATCCTACTCTAGCTCAACTAGTCTCCTCCATTAGCTCTTCAATCAAGAAGAGGAAGAATACTGTGATACACTCATACTCCTTTTTATGAAGATAACAGTGACCCTGAATATACATAATCAGAGTATGAGGAAGGACAATCTATTAGATTCATGCATGGAGGCAAAAGGTCTAAGTTCATTCCAATTCCTTATATCCAAAGACCTCATACTAGGCCCAAAAATAAACTCAAACTAAATAGTAAGCTGATTGATAATCCTTCATTAAGAGATGAAATTATTAATATTGAGGAGAGTCCAGAAGATAAATAAAGAAGAGGAAAAAGACTCAGTCAAAGAGTCAAACACAGAGAAAGAGGTCAGACAAGAGGGTGACTAAAGTTTAGGCCATTAGGATTTTTGCCTCTATTTTGGACCTCTGAAGAATGAAGGAACAAGGTTGCCTTCGGAGAAACTTTTCATTTTTGGGTTAATTTGCCATGTTTCTGGATATAGCTACTTTTTCTGCGAAGGTAGCAATTATTTCTGAATATTAGCATATGATGAAAAGGAGCTTCTTTTTTGGTTTATTATCATTATGGTGACATCAAAACATGTGAAGTGGAGGAGATTTCAGTTGTAATGGATGCTTCCAAGTGTCATGTATCGATCCCCCTCCTAAATTTCAGGGTTCTATTTTGCACTTTTTAAGGAGAACAACTACATGTCACTTTCACTGTTGTTTACACTTTTTGTGGAGTTGGTTGCACCAGAAAAAAGGAGTAGTCTTCCAACAGACTGCCACATCATACAACCACTTCAAATTTTTAGCCTTCATGATGTTTACTTTATTTATGATATAACACTTTGTATTAAAGTTTTAGGATAAGCCTCGTCCCTTGCATGAGAATGTAATAAATTTTTGGAATAGATTCACTCCTTTTATGGAGATGACAGTATTTGTTTTTGTATATATGTGACAAAAATCAATGAAGTAAAGGTTTGTGGTTTTAGAATCTTTTTTTCATATGATCAGTACATTTTTCAGTGAATGAAATTGGAAGAAAATTCCGAGGAATTATTACCTGTTTGATGTGTGTATTTTTATTTTCACATGTGTTTCCATATCATATCTTCTTCAATGCAATTTCTAAATTCCATATGTTTTTGTATTTTTTTATTAGTCTCTTGATATGCTTATTTGTTTTATCAATTTTTGTTAGTCTCATAGAGTGAGCTTTCTTGATGAAATATACATAATAACAGTGTAAAGAGAATCACTAATAAAAATTACCTTCTATTATATTTCAGTAAGAATATTGTAAGTCTAGACATAGATTTCTCTTATTGAAATATTGACAAATTTCTCTCTGTGTTGTTTTCTACCAAAAGTGGTGGATTTCTGCCTTGCAGACCCACTATCTCTTCTCTTTTTTCACACTCTCTCCTCTTCATAGGCTACAAACATACTTTTCTGCTACCACATCGGAACTCAATACCCTCATTAGTGTGATAGTGAACTTGACTGAAATACCTTTTCAGTGATCTAGGGTGCAAACCACCTACAAATATTATAATCCAAATTGTTAAATTGCCTTAGAGCTTAAGATGTGTCTAGTCAGGCACTTGAAGCAGTCCAAGTGCTGATTTCAACACAAACATCTTTTGGTGCGTCTGCCGGGAGGTAAAGGCCTTGAAATGAAGAATTCTCCCGAGTCCCTTGTTTTGAATTGCTAGTAATCAGTTCTTGATGGTGAACAAGAATTGGTGACTTGAAGAAGACTGCAAAGTAGTTCACCTGGTGACTCCACAAAGAGGAAAAGGGGTTTCAAGGCCTCCTACTACAAGGAGAAATCAGATATCACCTACTGTGACTCCATTTGTTGACCCAGAGAAGATCATTAAATATGAAAAAGGAAAACATAGATCAGTTGAGGCCACATCTCAGTCAGTGAAGAAGGTACACAAAAACTACATTCGAAAGCAAAAGGTACCTTCATCTACTTTAGAATCAAAAGAAGTTTTAGTTTCAAAAGATCCTGCTGGAAAATCTCAAGTTGAAAGTGCTTCCCTACAAATAAAGTAGATGTCGTTAACCTAGGCTCAGCTGAAATTTCTTCTCACTCATCACCTAGTAAATATGAGATAAGTATTGTTCCAGTCAAAGAGGAAAAATCAGATTTTTAAGTGTCAATAAGGAATCAGAAGAGTTTGTTCTAACAGAAGGGGAGTTAGAACACGTATTAGCAATTACACCTTTTCTTGATAGGGATGTTTTGAGTGAAGAAGACTTTAAGACCATTTTAAATTTCCTTCAAACTCATCCTGAATACCAGTCTCTTATTACCCCTCAGCAAGAGTATTTTCCTTTGTCTCAAAATCGAGCTATTGGGTCATCCTCTTCTCATCCACTAGAAGAGAGTGTTCCTGAAGACCTTACTTTCAACTTATTTGATTTCCTAGCTCAGAAAAATAAATTTGAATTAAATTCATCCCCTCAAGAGACAAAACTTGAATCTGATTCTTTTGTAGAAGGTGAAGTCAACACATCCTCTATTCATCTCTTTGAAAACCCATTGTTTTCAGTCCCAAAGCCTACAGAATCAGCTCAAGATTTCCAATTTTCTGTTGTCCTAAATCAGATTCAAAATCCACAAATTACAATTCCTATTTCCCAAACAACTACATCAACCGGTCATTCATCAATTATACGTCAGCAAACTATGGCTCAACCTGCCCTTACAAGGATGAAGCAAATAGTGGCCAAAAGATATGCACCACTTGCTCTTCCTCAACCTTTGCATCCACTTCCTCAAGGGGATTACTTGAAATACCTTCCAAAATAAATCGGGGAGGGAGAAGGAGTTTTTGTTGAGGAACATTTAGTGGCTTTCTATAGTTATGTTGACAACCAGAACATTGAACATGAAGATGTCTGGTCAAGACTCTTTGTTCAGAGCTTGGATGGTGAAGCTCGTAAATGGTTTAGAAGTCTGCAACCAAAATCAATAACATAAATAAATGAATTGGAGGAGGTATTTTCGAAGCAGTGGGGTGATAGGAAAGACTATGTGTACTACCTTACAGAATTTGGAACTCTGAAAAAGAAGGCGGATGAGTCATTGGCTAATTTTACCAAGAGGTTTAATAAGATTTATCAGAAAATTCATGAAGAAGTTAAGCCTCCTGATACTACAACTATGATAATTTTTTCAAATGCTCTAGATTCTGAGTTTGATTTATGGTTAAGGGCTTAGAAAGTGTAGATATTAATGGATATGCAAGAGGCTGCAATTGGAGTGCAATCTAATCTTATGGCTTCTAATAAATTGAAAATGGAGGAAGAAAAAGCAGTAAAAGACAAAAATAAGATGAAAGAAGAAAAACCTTCCTCCTTTAAATCTCTTACAACAGAAGAAAAGGTTGATCAAATATCCAATTTGATCAAGGAACTTACCTCTAAGATGAAAAAATTAGAGCTAGAAAACAAACCAGCTGCCAGAGCCAATCAAAATGAGGCCAATAGAAATCAGGCTCCCTTCAGGAGGCCTTTTCAACCTCAACAAATCCTACAACTCCCAAGGAGGAATATTGATGATCAAAATGTTTAGCTTCCTTTGAAAAATTTTGCTGAAGAAGAGAAGCAAGAACATGAGGAAGAAAATGAAGGAATAAACCTTGTAGGAGAAACCTCATAGTCAAATTGTTTAACTTTGCAAGAATATGAACACCAGTCAAGGATATATATTTTTTTCACATGATGAGAATGCCCAAATTTATGCACAGAATGATAAAAAAAACAGTGAGAAACTAAAAACATAAATTATCCTTTGAGGTCTAAAGGTCCTGTTCAACAACCTCAACAAAAATTAGATTCAGATAAACAAGCTGCCAAACATAAGGCCAAAGTCAATGAGGTTCCTCCACCTCAAAATTCTGCCCCAACTGTCAAAATCACTGCAGAAAATAAATAATCAGCTCCAATTTATTTCAGTTTCAAATCTGAATTGAATAAAATTAAAATTCCTCTCCCACTTCCAGAATTGTTGAAAAATCCAGCATACAAAGAATCTTTCAAAAGTCTGCTACATCCACCTCTCGCTCCTGATTCAGTCAACCTTGAGGATGAACATCCCACTATTTATCTAGGTTGTAATGTCCAAGACCAAAATGATGATAATTCACCACCTTTCTACCTCTCACTCAATATACGTGACAAATTGCTGCATAATTGTCTATTAGATTCTAGGGCTTCTCACGATATAATGCCAAAGAAAGTGATGGATGAATTGGGATTATAGATCACCAAGCAATATCGTGAACTCTACACTTTTGATTCCAAAAAATTCAAGTGTATAGGAGTAATTAAGGACTTGGTTGTTTCTCTTACCCAACTACCCATGAAAAGCTTAGTGATGGACATTGTAGTTGCAGACATACCTTCTAGATTTTGGATGTTTCTTTTCAGATCTTGGTCTAAAAAATTGGGAGGTACCTTTCATATGCATATGTCATATGCCACAATCCCAGTGTTTGGAGGGGAATTTAGAAGGTTGAATATAGAAAACCAAATGGCCTACATCATTAGTGACTAGCATAATCCTTCAAACCATCCCATATATGCTGAAGAGAAGGAATTTGGGTCATCCATACTACACCTTGTTGCTGATGATAACAATTCCCAACTTGAAATCAGTGAAAAAAAACACTTTCAAGGTACAAATGAGCAGCATTTAGTGGGAGGATAGATCTGGAAATTGTATTTTGATGGAGCCTCATTAAGAGAAGGATCAGGAGCCGGTGTAGTCCTCATTTATCCCACTCAGCAAAGGGTAACTATGCCATATAAACTGCAATTTTCTACCACTAATAACACTGCTGAATATGAGGTGCTTGTGCTGGGTATGAAGGCAATGAAATATTTGGGAGCGGAGCAGCTAGTTTCTTTTGGTGATTGAGAGTTGGTGATAAGGCAGGTGAGAAACAACTACCAAGTGAAAATTTCCAAATTGAAGAATTATAGGAATGAATTTTGGGACTTGACTGAGCATTATTTTTAAGAATTTAATATAAATTTTGTCACCAGAGAGGAAAATCAAATGGTTGATTCACTAGCTATTGCTGCTAGTAATTTTAAAGTTCCTCTAGATGTCAAGGCAACCTATGATGTTCAAATAAAAAACAGACCTTCTATTCCTAAAAACATCAAATACTGGAAAGTATTTGACGATGACAAGGAAATTTAAAATTTTTTAGAGTGCGTTGAAGAGTTTGCAGACATACAAATTGATGATGAGTAGGACATTGTTGAAAATCAAAATAGCAGGCCTTTAAAGAAAACCATGGGTGGGAAAGACATTATAGATCTGAAAACTAACTATATTCCTAAATGCCTAGTTCCTTTAGAAATATTATTTGACAATAATGATGTTTTTCTGAAGCCTGAAAATAAATTTGATGGGGACAGTACAATTGAATGTAACATTGGGACATAATATTGGCCAAAATTAGTCAAAGTGTCCAAATTTCTTTCTCTTGAAACTAGAACAAAATATATCAAGCTGCTGAAACAATATTCAGATATTTTTGCATGGTCCTATAGTGAGTTGAAAACTTATGATAGAGGTACAATGGAGCACAAGATTCCTTTGAAATCAGATGCAAAGCCTGTAGCACAAAAAATTAGGCATATAAATCCCATGCTGCTCCCAATCATTGAGAAAGAAATCAGAAAATAATGGGAAGAAAAAATAATTCTGACTTTGAGATTTTTTAACTAGGTAGCTAATATAGTCCTAGTTCGGAAAAAGAATGGAGAGATAAGAATTTGTGTCTATTTTCACAATCTGAACCAGTGTTCATTGAAGGATAACTATCCACTACCCAAGATGGATTATATTTTGTAGAAAGTTGTAGGATCCAAAATATTGTCAATGATAGATGGATTTTCAGGCTATAATCAGATTTCAGTTGAGAGGAAAGACAGAGAAAATACAACATTTAACACACCCTGGGGTACATTCATGTACAGTAAAATTCCATTTGGTCTAATGAATGTAGGCGCAATATTTCAATGGGAAATGGATATTGCCTTTGTGGGATAAAAAGACAGATTTGTAGTGATCTATTTGGATGACATTATAGTCTATTCAAGATCTGATGAAGACCGCTTGAAACATTTGAAACAATTTTTTGACAAATGCAGAAAGTTTGTTTTGTCCTTGAACCAAAAAAATTCATCTTGTGATGTCCAAGAAGGAAAATTACTGGGAAATATTGTGACAGAAAGTGGCATCTGTATCGATCCCAGGAGATTTGAAGTTATTTAGAAGATTGGTTTACCAAGGAATAAAAAGGAATTGCAGTCATTTTTGGGGAAAATCAATTTTCTGAGGTGCTTTGTTCCTAACTTTGCAGAGCTAATCAAACACATAAATGTCTGGATGAAGAAAGATGCATAATTCAAGTGGCGAGACGAAGCAACAAATTCTTTTTCAGCAATCAAGTCTCCCTTGACTGAAGCTCCAGTTTTGATTAGTCCTGATTTTGAGAAAGATTTTCTGATTCTTTCATATGCTTTAGAAGAAACAATTGCAGTTGTCTTGTTACAGAAGAACAAAGAAGGTTTGGAACAACCCATTTCATTTTTCAGTCCTGCTTTAATAGATGTTGAATTAAAGTACATCTTGACTGAAAAACAAGCATATGCACAAGTTAAGGCTTTGAAGTCTTTCTGAGTTTATGTGCTACATTAAAAAATTGTTGCTTTTGTGCCAAATATCACTGTTAAAGATGTATTACTGCAGCTAAATACATATGGCAGGAAGGGATGATGGATGACCAAAATTTTGGAATTTGATATTGAGATCAGACCAACTAAATTGATAAAAGTACAAGGCTTGGCTTGCTTGATGGATGAATCTAACTCCAAGGCTCTAAATTTGAATATAGAGACAACTGAAGAAAATATGGAGAAGGTATTTCTAATTATCTTGAAATCTTTCATTCAGATTGGTACAAGGATATAGTATACTTTTTGTTAAATTTCAATTTTCCCCCTCAAATAGAGAAGTAAAAAAGGAGAGCTTTCAAATTGAGAGCTTGAAGGTATTGCATTTTGGAAGACCATATTTACGGGAAGGACCCTGTGGGATTCTTATTAAGATGTGTAGATGAAGCTGAATCCCAAGATATTATTACAGAGATACATGCAGCAGTGTGTGGAGGACATTTTTATTAGAAAGCCACTGCAAACAAAATCTTAAGAGCTGGCTATTATTGGCCAATTATTTTCTTTGATTTTTTTACCAAAGTTAGGGCTTGTGTCGAATGTTAGAATTTTTCTCGTAAACATAAATTTCTACCATTACCTCTTATTCCTATTTCAACAAATGTTCCTTTCTAGCAATTGGGTTTAGACTTCATCAGCGAAATTCATCCACCTTCATCAGGACAACATAGATGGATTCTTACAACTATATACTATTTCACTAAATGGATTGAATTTGTTCCAAATAGGAATGCTACTGATATAGTAATAATCAAATTCCTGCTGGAAAACATTATGTCAAGTTTTGGTTGTCCACAAAAGTTAGTGACTGATAATGCAATGGCTTTTAAGTCTATTAAGATGCATAACTTCTGTCAGAAATATGGTATTGAATTGACTCACTCCACACCTTATTACCCTCAAGGTAATGGATTAGTTGAGTCATCCAATAAAATTTTGGTGAGGATAATTAAGAAAATGCTGCCTGAAAATAAGATAAATTGGGACACTCAGCTGGGTCATGCACTTTGGGCAGATACGGTCATGGTAAAAAATCAATTGGAATGTATCCCTTTCAGCTTGTACATGGTATTGATGCTATAATTCCTTTGTAATTAGCTCTTCCTGTTATGAAGTTTCTACAAGATGAAGTTTATTATGAAAATCCAATCCTAGGAGAATGTTGCAGTTGATAGAGGCACATCAAATCAGAGAAGCACTGATGGATAAAGTATAGAAATATCAGACTAAAGTTAAATCTATTTTTGAAAAAAGATAAAATCAACAATTGTTTAAGGAGAATGATTTGGTGTTGTGCTAGGATGTTAGGAGGGAATACCATGGAAAGCATGGTAAGTTTTACAATCTGTGGTTTGGGCCATTTAGAATTTCTCAAGTTTTGGAAAACAATACTTTTCTGCTCAAACATCTAGATGATGATCAGCTAACTAGAGGCCCAATTAATGGTCATTTTCTTAAAAAGTTCTTTGTTTAAGTAAGTTAGTTGAGTCATTCCATTGTAAATATCCGGTGTGATGTGTCAATAAAATTCCATGCCCAATGGTACTTGTGTCTATATATATGGTCAGTCTTGAGTCCAGTCAGTCAAAGGTCAGTCCTAGTCATAATTTCCAAGGAGTCTTCTGAATTTTGAAATTTTTAAGGCACCGAGTCTATAGTCCTTGAAGCGTCAAAGGGAGGAATTCATCCCAAATAGGAGCCATTGTTAGCACTATAAATGTTAATAGTGTGATTGCCATTATATCACTATTTTCAAAATTTTCTTATGTCCTAGTCTATGTCGAAGTTTCAGTCATTTTCAATAAAGGTCAAAAAGAGTCTCAGAACCAAAATACTTTTAAGTGTATAGATGTTATTAGTTTCTTAGGTCCATAAAAGAAGTTAAAACCATTTTTTTAACTTAAGTTAGTGTCGAAGGCTATTGGTTAATTTGTCAATAAAATCACAGCTTCTCTGTTTGAGATAATAGCTACCTCTGTTTAAGCTCATTGTTAACACAATGATACAATGGAGGGTAGTTATTTCTCCAATTGAAGGTGATTTCACTCACACAGTGAAAAGAGTTGTTATTTCTTCAGGGACCTATTCATATTGGTAACTCAATAAAAAGTGCAACTATTTCCCTGAAATTTGGTTTCTTGCAATTTAGAGGTAAAGGCAGCTATTTCCCAGGTATAAAGAGATGCAAAGAATATTTTTAGAGAAAGGACCATTCCTATTGGAACATGATTGAAGACCTCCTATGTTACAAATATTATTATTCTTTTAAAAAAGGTTAATCATTTTTTGATTAGGATTATTATTTTAGATGAGTGGTTACATTATCTATGCAACTGACATATATCTACCCTACTAAACTGAAGCATAGATCATAGTACAGGGTATAAATTATTAATGATGTTGTGGAGTGTATTGAGTTATGGGGTGATTTGGCGCTTGTATTCAAAATTATTTCAAATCATGCCATTACTCCATGCCATTATTAGAGGGGAAGAATCAAAGGATTGAGTATATTATTCACTTGACCGAGGTTCTTTGTGAAAACTACAGCTAACATAAGTTATTTCTCCAGCAAGAATTTTTAGCATTTCAAGGCAGGAAAACTAGGGCTCCGTGTAGGGTTTTGCATCTAAGATTGAACAACTGTTTGTCTACAAGGAGTCTAGCTATTGAAAAGCATGGGAAAGGGTGGTAATGTCAACAGGCCCGAGACAACAAGCACTAGGTTCGTTGATGTTAGGGCCTAACCTCAGTTTAAGTCTACTGGCTGGTATAATTTTCTACAAAAATTTTCTGGAGAGAATGTGGCTTTAGCTCAGGCCTTTGCCGAGAGATTTGACGATGAAAAGGTCAAGCTAGGAAGCAAGATTTTCAACATCACCGAAGCTATCATAGACCGTGGTACTCAAACCTCTGCCACAGGTGAACGCTGGTTCAAGAGCAAAACGTTGCCCACAAAAGTAATTCTCTACCTTAAGCCTAAACATGTTAATGTTAAATGGAATCTAACTGCACATATTTCCTACTTTAAGGATGAATGGAAACATGTAATCACCACAGTGCAAAAATACATTACATGCGAGGGTAGGTTCTCCTCTGTCCACCATTATCAAATGAGATTTCTTGCTCATATTTCAGGTGATAAGTCTATGAACTTGCCCTAGTTTCTATATAAATCCTTACTCAAGATGTCCCTAAAAGTGTAAAATATCCTTAAATACCCTTTGCACAATATATATCATAGGGTTCTAATTAAAATTTTGATTGTCTACTGCCTTAGAAAGAAGAAGACCACTTGGGATAAGTTCCTGAGAGAGGAAGGGTTTGGTAGCATAAACTCTAGGAGAAGGGTATGGAGGCCCAAGAAAAGGGATACCTATGAAAAAACTAGTGCAACCCCTGTCTCGAACATTTCACAGTCTAACTCTATCCATTCATCAACTTTTTGCCAAGTTAAACCTCCCTCCATCTCAGTCAAAAGGCCAACTAGAAGCTTGACTAAGAAAGCTAGAGACCCTATACCTATGCCAACAGTGCCACTAGACAATGAAGCCCATGTCAGAATTTCACCAGTGAGCAGTTCACCTAGGGAACCTCAAACCCTAAGGTCATTCATGGAGGAATATAAGAATAAATTGAAACAAAAAACTGCTATGCCTCCTAAAAATTCAGTGTCAAAAGACAAGGAGAAAATAGCTTCCTCTTCAAGAGGCAAACCTAGAAAAAAGCTATTCATGGCAGAAGAACTTCCAGTGGAAGTCAACCCTGGACTTCTAATGTCTAAGCTTGCTTTGTCTCCAGAGGAAGTCAACCCTGGAATAAAATTATCAAGCCATGTTTCTGAAAAAACTCATCTAGATCAACCAAGTAGTGGCACTTCTCTCACATAATCCATTCTCTCGCATTTTTTTCTATTTCTTAAGAAGGGAAAACATAAAATGTCAGAGACTATTATAGAGGAAGAGCTTACTCTGGCTCAACTAGTCTCACATAATCCATTCTCTCGCATTTTTTTCTATTTCTTAAGAAGGGAAAACATAAAATGTCAGAGACTATCATAGAGGAAGAGCTTACTCTGGCTCAACTAGTCTCCTCCATTGGCTCTTCAATCAAGAAGAGGAAGAAGACTGTGATACACTCATACTCCTCTTATGAAGATAACAGTGATCCTGAATATACAGAATCAGAGTATGAGGAAGGAGAATCTAGTGGATTCATGCATGGAGGAAAAAGTTCTAAGTTCATTCCAAATCCTTATATCCAAAGACCTCATACTAGGCCCAAAAATAAACTCACAATAAACAGTAAGTTGATTGCTAATCCTTCATTAAGAGATGAAATTATTAATATTGAGGAGACCAGAAGATAAAATCACGAAGAGGAAAAATACTTAGCCAAAGATTCAAACACAGAGAAAGAGGTCAGACAAGAGGGTGACTAAAGCTGAGGCCATCAGGATTTTTGCCTCTATTTTGGACCTCTGAATAATTAAGGAAAAAATCCTGATATAGCCTTAATTAACCCAAAAATTATTCAGAGGTCCAAAATAGTTAGTCATTCATTTTTGGGTTAATTTTCCATGTTTCCGGATATAGCCACTTTTTCTGCGAAGGTAGAAATTATTTCTGAATATTAGCATATGATGAAAAGGAGCTGCTTTTTGGTTTATTATCATTATGGTGACATCAAAACAGGTGAAGTGGAGGAGATTTCAATTGTAATGGATGCTGCCAGGTGTCATGTATCAAGCGCCCTCCTAAATTTCAGGGTTCAATTTTTCACTTTTTAAGGAGAACAAGCACATGTCACTTTCACTGTTGTTTACACTTTTTTGTGGAGTTGGTTGCACCAGAACAGAGGAGTAGTCTTCCAACAGACTACCACATCATACAACCACTTCTAATTGTTAGCCTTCATGATGTTTACTTTATTTATGATATAGAACTTTGTATTAAAGTTTTAGGATAAGCCTCATCTCTTGCATGAGATTGTAATAAATTTTTGGAAGAGATTCACTCATTTTGTGGAGATGACAGTATTATGTTTTTTTTATATATGTGACAAAACTCTATGAAGTAAAGGTTCGTGGTTTTAGAATCTTTTGCTCATAGGATGAGTACATTTTTCAGTGAATGAAATTGGAAGAAACTTTTGAGGACTTATTACCTGTTTGATGTGTGTATTGTTATTTTCACATGTGTTTCCATATCATATCTTCTTCAGTGTAGTTTGTAAATTCCATATGTTGTTGTATGTTTTTATCAGTCCCTTGATATGCTTATGTGTTTTATCAACTTTTATTAGTCTCACATAGTGAGCTTTCTTGATGAAATATTCATAATGACAGTGTAAAGAGCATCACTGATAACAATTACCTTCAATGATATTTCAGTAAGAATATTATAAGTCTAGACATAGCTTTCTCTTATTGAAATATTGACAAATTTCTCTATGGTGTTGTTTTCTACCAAAAGTAGTGGATTTATGCCTTGTAGACCCACTATCTCTTCTCTTTTTTCACACTCTCTCCTCTTCATAGGCTACAAACATACTTTTCTGATACCACATCAGAACTCAATACCATCATTAGTGTGACAGTGAACTTGACTGAAATCCATTTTCAGTGATCTAGGGTCCAAACCACCTACCAATCTTATAATCCAAATCATTAAATTGCCTTAGAGCTTAAAATGTGTCTGGTCAGGCACTTGAAGCAGTACAAGCATTGATTCCAACGCTAACAGAAGGTACTATTGGAGAACCCCTTATGGTGGACCACTCTTGTGAATATCATAATGAGCTGATCATGAGAACACTAACATTATTAACTCAAAGATTTTTTTAGTCTTTATATGGGATATTTTATCTAAAAAAAATTCTTTAGGGTAGAGGAAATAGCCAGTAATTATGATTAGTCAATAAAAACTTTTCACGCCATCCCCTACTCTTAAGGAGTAGATCGATCTCCCCACTTATTAAGTAACCCTTCAATTTAATCATAATTATAGTTTACAAAAGATTTAGGGAAGGATAGGAGGTCTCGTAATGAACCGACCTACCATGACCATAAGACCTAACATGCATGACATTATTGTTGTTGGTGACCAAGCCAGAGTAATGGCTTTCAACTGAAAATCTAGAAGACATGAGGTCTCATCACGAGTCAGCCTATTCATCCATGTTACTTCTTGTGAGTGGCACTACCATCAATTGGTTACCAAGCGAGGATAGTCGCCTTCATCTAATTTTTAATTTAAACAAGACAACTCTGCATCTATATCTAGTGAGTGGGACACAAGAATTTCGCTGGGTCAAAAGACATCCCTTCCAGGGCTATAGACGCCTGCGGGAAACAGGGCCATGTTTGTGGTATCAAAGTTAATTACATAATATGATTTACTCAGCTATCCTTCTCTTTCCCTAAAACTCATCTTTTAAATTCTTGGACAATGGGTTTAAGGTGATTTGAGCATGATGCTTTGAGTTCTACTTTTAGGAATATTTAAATGAAGTGGTACCCTTAGTAAGGTGATTATTTGTATTGGATTAAGGAGAAACTTACTTTTGCATCTGGACGAAAACAAAATTTAGAAGTGTTCAATTTGTTGATTGGTCCAAGAAGGTGTCATCTTGTTCTATTTTTATTTCCATTTTTTTGGTATCATAACTCACTTCAATTCTTTATGGTATTTGGAGTGATGAATTACTCAGTGATGATTACTCACCAGGTGTTTCTAGACAACAATATGTGTGTTGACTATGGCTGCCTCTAAATAAGAACTACATGACATAAGTACAGGATTGCTACAGTAGGTGCAGGAATCTTGTGATAATTTTCTTGGCACCTTTCCAGCAAATCTTTTATTTTTATCAGAAATGTTAATAAGATTCTGGGTAGAAATAAGAGCTCTAAAAAGGAAAACTATGACAAGCAGTGAGTTCATTTGAGACAAGACAACAGGTATGTGATGACCATCATAAAGGTGCAATATTATTTTTCCATAATGTCTGGTACAAATCATTGCTTTCCTACACCTGGCCTTGTTACATCAAATTTTATCATTCTTGCACTTGATACTTTCATAAGGAATGTAACCAGGTTTTAGTGGCACTGTAATAATAATGTTGTAGACTTGATAAATGCTTAAAGAATGATGACATACCGGATATCTTCGTGTTCCCTTGCTGATATCTTTGCTGACACTTTTATCATGAAGCATAGTTTGATTCTTAAATATTTCCCCAGCCTTCTTCCATGGTTTCATAGTTCTATGGTTTGGGGAAGGTCAGTGTGGGGGAATGTTGAGCCTCTATTTTGTCCATATTTCTATGTTTTTCGCTGAATAACTCTATACCTGTACTAAGTATTCATAAGTCATCTTACACATTATTGAGTTATTTAGAGGCATTTAGAGCTGACGGTAGTTGATTTGTGAATTATTCCAATTTTATTAATTTGAAGAGTATTTAATGTAAAAATATCATCAATAACATGTTATCTTTGTGGCAGCTAAACAATTCCTATTTTTTGCAAGCTCCTGCACCACTTTCCTACAGCACGTATTCTTGCACCATGTTCTTGCACCAAGCATTCCTGCACCATGTTCCTCCACCATGCTCTTGCACCACATCCCTGCAACACACATTTTGCACTACGCCCTATACCAACAGTGAAAGACACAATGATGCTGGCTGTGATTATTGAGGACGTGGAAAGGATGGGTGGAGTCATAGATAAGACATCTTACATTGAAGATTGAAGGAGACACATTTGGGATGTTGAAGTGTCAATGTTACCCTTGTGAATATAACAACATTTCTAGTCAAGGATATAATTGTGCATATTACAAGAAGTGCCAATATTGGAAGGTCAACAGTTTTACATACGTGGCACTGTAGAAGATTAATTAATGAAAAATAGTGCAAAGCTAAGGCCGACAACAAAGGTGTTGAGATTCCAAAGTTGTTGCTCCACAAGATTTTTCCAAATGAGCATTTTTCTTTATGGCTCGATTGAAAACTTGAGCTTGTAGTTGATCCATATCAAATTCTCGAGTTTAGATCAGACATAAATGTGCATTTGAAAAGACGTTGGAGTTGAATAGAAGTTAGCATACGTGAATCTGGGTTGGATTGGATTAGATTGTAGGATTTAATTTCGAGTATTTTGGGCCAAATCCGGGAATAATCCATGTGCGTAGAACGTGATTCATGGTAAAAACATGGTAGGTCTCATATAGAATCATCATTAAACCCTGAGAAACCTTAGAGGCCCTTTGGCCGAAAGGTTCGATTTATAGTGATAGGGAACACACACCAATCACAAAATTGTTCACATGTCTATGGTTTAATGAAGTTGGTCGATTCACATTTATCACAGCAATTCATTTGCCACGTGTATTATTTTACTACTTTTCAAATCTAACAGGATGCCCTCACAACCTCCACATCGTCTGGGACGTGTGAGAGAAATGGTGAATGAAAGATCGGATGAAGGCTGGGGGCTTTTCTCTTGTTCTATGTTTAAACATTGATCTTCCAGACTTAGCAAAATCAGATTTTCTAGTTCCCATTTCTAATTGGTTTTAACAAACCGTGCTAAAATTGTAAGCATTGATCCGAGCAAGTAGGGGTAGTGCTACTGCTATAAAACATAGGGTTGCACAGGGAGGAAAGGACCCAATCCTCAGATCCAGATCTGGCATCTAATTTGCAGAACATGGAATCGAGCTGCGATGTAGGAAGGGAGGAGTTGCGCAATCAGTGGGATGATCCTCGGAGGGGACCACTAGAGCCAACGCTTTGCAATTTCATTTCATAAGCTCTTATTTCTAGTCAATTAATTTTTAATTTTCTTCCATAATTTCGTTTCGCTAATTTAGTTATTTAAAAGGCTGAACTGAAGTAAACAACGATTTCTTTATTGCTGCATCTCTCATTTCTTTCTATTACAAGATTAAGTACTTGCCCTGATTCCATTACGACATAGCCAAGTCTATTCTCAATATGCAATGGTGAAATAATTGCTAAGTAAGAATTCTGGTTAGCTGAACTTAACAAGTATTCATGATTGCCTTTTATTTGAAACTGATTCCTGTAATTTTGCAGAAAACATTTATTTTTAAACTCTTGATAAGCAAATGACAGGATCAACATAAGAAAATATTATGAATCTTAATTGACAAATCACTCACATAATTCTTCATTGTAATTAAATGTTGTGCACATCATACATAATATTTTGAGGAAGTATTTAATACGATCAGGGTAAATAACAAGAAATATATATATATATCCTATTTATTCTCAATACATATTTTCCTCACAGTTAAGTACTTAATTATCTTTAAGAGAAGCAGTGTATTATCGTCTTGATTTAAAGAATTCCATTATTTCCATAATGAAGTTGCCTTGTGATTTCTAGTTTAATTTCATCTTTGCAAAAGAGCAGTAATTTTAAGAGGTTTTGCATCCTTTATTTCCCGAATCGCATTCTTTATAGTTTGTCAGTTTACCCTTTTCCCTTGGAAAACTGAGGAAGGCTTTCTGTAGGATTCAAGTCAGCCCAGAAGAGGATCCAGAAGTAGATTCCCACTGTGTGTTTATTTTTACTTTGAAGATTCTTGTTCCTTTTTCTAGAATGATGCCCTTTTAAATTTCTTGCAAGAGCTTGATCTTTATTTGACAGATCCCTGAGGTCGTATTCTGGCATATATTGTGCTATGCCTCTAAGTTTACTTGCCCTAATTGACAAATTAAATGTTGGTGTAAATATTTCATTTACACTGCCCAACAAATACCTTCTAGCGGAGGTTATAACAAAGGTTTCTAGTATTATAAAATTTGCAAAAATTGACAAGATTCATTAAAACATTCGTTTGAGGTAGCAGATGTTTTAGGAGGGATTATAATATAACTTCATCACAACTGAAAAAATATGGGTGGTTGGAGGCTTTACCAGATGTTTTTTTTAGAAGTGTGTTTCATGGAAAAATAACTTTGGTGTTCTAAATGTATAAAAGAAATGGGATTGTATACATAACTAAAAGCACTAAGGCGTTGAATGCAAATAACACTGGTGCCTGAAATTTATACTGCCCAATGCATATATATTAAAAAACCACCCCAGGGCATTGTTTTCAAGAATGACACCAGGGCAGGCAAAAAAATATTACATATCTGGTGCTTTTATTTAAACTTGCAGCTCCGATGCATATGAATTGTATAAAATCATCGGTGCGTTATTGATATAAAAGAGCAAGTGATATTAATTTGAATAATGCATTGGGGTTGGAAATAACATTTTGTAGCATAGGGGGGTTAGTTCTATAAAAGCACTGGTTCTTTAAGAATTACAATGCGTCTGGGTGTTAAATGCAAACAATACTGGTGCTTGAAGAATATAACACCCAGGTGTTGTCATTTTCATAAAAGGCACTGACCATGCAAAAAATTTGCAGTAGCGATGTTTTTAGATAACATAACACACCGATGCGTGTTTATGTTACGGATGCACCGATTTTTTGTATGAGATTTTGTCTTTTTTAGAAACAACGACTTGTGACAATTCAATTATTGTGATTTTTTAAATTCATTATTCTTCGAAAAATAGACATATATCTTATAACAATACTCGTATAAATAGTAAAAATTGATTAATGCATTTGTATATGATGTTTGTATTAATTTGTTATATTATTAGTTCTCACATCTCTTCATTATAATATTTAATCATCCATATATTTAATCAATATTGTAATATTTCAAAACAACATTAGATAACACAATAGAATAAATTAAAATGAATTTTATTATATATCAATAAGAGGCTCTTTTTCATACAAAATGGGATTGTTATTGGTAACCCATTGTCTTTGAATTGGGATGCTATGTCCATTACATTAAACAAAATGCATGATTTTCATAAAATTATTTCAAAAAGTACAACTTGCATTGATATCCAAATAGATCATCATTCTTTGTTGGAACTGCTTTCAATGCTCGAGCTACTTCCATGACTTGGGTTATTTGGGCGAATAATTTGTTGATTGCATCGATTATTTTAGTCTTCTTGATCTTATTCCATCTCCAAACATAAAAATAAAGTATAATTAATGTATCTACATCGGTGAAAATAATGAAAAATGAAATAAATTATATACATCAATATAAATCTAATAGAAATGTACCATAGCAAGAAGTGACTCGTGGACTATACACATGGTTTAAAAAAGAAGTCTCATGCCATGTTGAAACAACTCTTTGGTTGGAGTAGTTCCATACTTTGTTTCCTGCAAGTTTTATACCCCGTTATAAATCATAGATTTACTATAAAGGATATTTTTATTCTATTAATTATAAACTTAGAGGAGTAAAACAACATAGATACTTACAAATTCCACAATTAATTTTTGATATGCCAACGTATACTCACAACCCATATTTAACCCAATGTCAATCAATTCTTCCTATGAATCTTCTTTGTATGTTAGCACCTATTTCAAGCATTCAAGGATTGTTGTTATAAAACAACTTAAAATATACAAAAATTAAATCTTGGGTTTTTATAAGGAAATATTAACAATTATTCATAAACTTTGATGTTAAGTCTTTTCTTCCTTGTCATCTTCTTTTATGTGTTGAATGAATTCCCGATGGAGGAAAGCTGCAATTTCTCATGATCCTCAGACCAATGGTTTATTGGTAAAACGTATGGACAAAATCATCCATTATGCAGCAAGAAAAACTTCTAAATTGGCCCTCGAATGCACCCTAGTATCATTTTCAAGCCCTTTTGTGCAAATCTGCACTCCAAAGCACTCATTCCTTTATCATCCAAATGATCTTTAGCTGCATTCAAGAGCTAGGCGAGTTCAAATTTTAGGGTTAACGCATCTTGTTTTCCGCTATCTCTACACGCTTTAGAATGTTGTTAGATCATCGTCGATCCTATAGTGATCGACGGTGAATCTCCTCTGCTGGAATATGCACTTCCTCTCATTCAGACTTGTAATTATTGTCATTTTTGAACCTGCAAACAATTACATTTGCTCCACTCGACATTATCACAAACATTTATTCTCGACCGCATCAACACATGCATTCATACATGAAATTTCTTACACATAAAAATATAAACACTCAATTCACATATTTGCAAAATTATCCATTAATCTCAAGCTTGAGTTACAGGATAAGGCCGCTATGGGCCTAATCATGCATTCACTCCGAGTTTATATTGTGTAGGCCTCCTTTCACTGTTGTGAGATTTAGTATTTATAAATAAATGAAAACATCATGGATTATTTCAGATCGAAGATATTCTCCTAAAAAATCTTAACAACTCCCTACGATTCGTTGAGGATCTTAAAATCCTACAACAAATATATTTACGTATTACATGGAATTTTAAATTCTCATATAAATTCCTAATATCTCTCGAAAATATCAAAACAAACCTACGGAATTATGGAAATCACGTCTTCATGCAACTCCTGGTCCACTCTCGCCTTCCGGAAGGTACGAAAATCAAATTTGTTTTGGGGTGGTTTGATGCTCCTACATCAGGCTCCCAAGGTTACAAATTTTTTCATGATCTCCTGATCATGTACTTCATTGTTGAACCTTCCGCTATGGGCCTGACCATGCATTCAACCCAATTTTACATTGTGCAGGCCTCCTTTCACTGTCATAGGATTTATAATTTATAAATAAATGACAACATCATGGATTATTTCATATCGACGATCTTCTCCTAAAAAATCTTAACGACTCCCTATGATTCGTCGAGGATCTTGAAATCCTCTAATAGATAGATTCATGTATTACATGGAATTTTAAATTCTCAACTAAATTTTTAATATCTCTCGAAACTATCAAAACAAACCTATGAAATTAAAGAAATCACGTCTTCATGCAATTCCTTGTGCACTCTCGCCTTCTGGAAGGTAAGAAAATAAAATTTGTTTTGGGGCGGTTTGATGCTCCTGCATCAAACACCTAGGGTTAAAAATTTTTTCATGATATCCTGATCATGTACTTCATTATTGAACCTTCTTCCACTCTTCAAGTTTTTTTTTGTGTATCACTAAGCTTCTCCATGCTCAGTTGGTGAGCTGCAAAAAAGTATTCACTCGTAGAAAACTTCTGCATCTGCTACCGTACCTCACTGAGCTTCTCTTCTATGAGCTTGGTATTTTGGTATTCAGGTTTTCTCTCCTGTAGAACCTCTCAAGCTTCCTTTGATCCTCGGGCTGTTGCACGCTGCTCACTCTGCATGAAATATTTTCTTGCTCTAATACCACTTTGATGCAGCAAAGCTACAATTTTTCACGATCCTCACACCTGTGGTTTATTTGTCCAAAGTATGGATGAAATTGTCCATTATGCAGCAAGAAAAAATTCTGAATTGGCCCTCGAATACACCCTGGTATCATTATCAAACCCTTTTGTTTAGATCTACACTACAAATCACTCATTCCTTTATGATCCAAAGGATCTTTAGTTGTGTTCCAGATCTAGGCGAGTTCAAATTTTTAGGGTTAACACAACTTGTTTTCCGTTGTCTCTACACACTTTACAATGTCGTTAGATCATTTTTTATCCTAAATTGATCGTTGGTGGATCTCTTCTGCTATAATATGTGCTTCATCTCGCTCAGACCTGCAATTTTTGTCATTTTCGAATATGCAAATAATTACATTTACTCCCCTCGAAATTATCACAAAAGTTTATTCTCGACCGTGCATCAACACATACATTCATACATGAAATTTATTACACATAAAAATATAAACACTCAATTCACATATTTGCAAAATTATCCATTAATCTCGAGCTCGAGTTACATGCTAAGGCCGTTATGGGCCTGATCATGCATTCACCCTGAGTTTACATTGTGCGGGCCTCCTTTCATTTTCGCGGGATTTAGAATTTATAAATAAATGACAACATCATGGATTATTTCAGATCGACGATCTTCTCCTAAAAAATCTTAATAACTCCCTATGATCTGTTGAGGATCTTGTAGAAATTATACAAACAATATGTATATCAATGGATTCAATCCGATCATGCGATCTAATAAAGAAAGTGTTGTGAAACCAGCTCCAAAAATAGAAGAAAAGAGAGATCAACTCCTTAGAAATCAGCCACTTCGAGGGGGTAACCTCCAATACATTACATAAATGAAAAATTCTTGGATGATACAAATGACCAAAACCTCCTTCTATATATATGAGTCCATGGGGTCACAATATAATCCTAGCCGACCTAACAATAGTAATGTAAGGGCACAATAATAAAAATATGGGAGTTACAGGGGTACAACAATAATAATAAGGGGGCCTACACTAACATAACAAGGGACTACACTAGTAATATAGGGACTTAACATGCCCCCTTCCTTCAAACAAGTGTTCTCCTCAATGCTTGACTATTTCTTGATGCTTCTATATAAAATTCTCATCCTCCCATGTGGAAACTTCTCTAGGAAAGTTCTTCCACTTTTTGAGATACTCTGAAATTGATTGTACTTGTCGAGTTCTTGTTTCTGTGACTGCTTCGTAACTTCTTCCAATGTGATGTTGATATTCCTGTTGTTTCATTTGATTCTGCACCAAAGTTAGGTTATCCTTTGAGAGTTGGAGAACTTGTTGTTGATACTCGATGTGATCTTCCACTACTTTATCATCCATATTAGATTTCATTTGATCCTTCAAACCATACAAATTAGCCTCAATTTCTGCTTTTAAACCATATATGTCATCTTTGGTTTCTCTTTTTAAGATTGAAATTTGTTGCACTTGGTACCGTAATTTTGATATCTCATACTGCAATTCTTCCTCTTCATGCGCCATAGTATAGATTTATGAGCGATTAATGGCTATGGAATTATTTTTAGGAGGCATTTTAGAACCCAATACTGATATCTATGCTCAATAGGCCTTTGGAATCACTTAAAATTGATTTTTCAAACAAGACTTATGCAATTTGAAAAATAAATACACACCTTTTTCTTCATTTTGAGGAGCTCAATATTGAAACCGAATTATCTCTGTGATTTCAAATCTTCAATATCTAAAATTCATCCCTAACGTATCCCTCTAAGTCTTCTTTCGAATGCCACATGTCTGACCTGGTTTGGGTTCTTGAAGACAAAGCTATGCCCAATCTCCTACAATTACCTAATTATGGACTGGTTCCATAGAGCAAACTTGTACGACTATCCACGTGTCATTGTTTCCTTATTCAGATCTGAAATTGATATACCAAAAACTATGTTCCATGTACTTGCAGCCACTTTTTACAGAATCCCAATCTGATGCTCAGAGAGAGAGTTATGATGTTTTTACCATGGTCACCTCTTTGAGATGAAATTCGGGAGCCTGAAAAAATCCTAACTTCCACATATCATATCTCCAAAAATAGTGTGAACCAAGATCTGAATTGTTTACAGGAGGTTCCTCCAGATTTCAACTTCACTTTTTGAAAATTTCAGCTTTTGAACCTTCGTAGAAAAAATGTTATAGCAAAAATTTTGTGATGCCTATTTAGGTTAAATTCAGGAGCCTGCAAAAAGCCATAAATTCCACAAATAATATCTCTGAAAATATTGTGAACTAAGCTCTGCAATTTTGCGACGATGTTCCTTAAGAGTTTGGCTTCACACTCTAAAAATTTTAGCTTTTGAACCTTCGTAGAAAAAAATTTATAGCGCAAATTCCATGATGACCTTTTTGGAGCAGCAAAACCCCAGAATCCAAAGCTCTGATACCAAATGTTGTGAAACCAGCTCCAAAAACAGAAGAAAATAGAGATCAACGCCTTAGAAATCAGCCACTTTGAGGGGGAAACCTCCAATACATTACATAAATAAAAAATTCTTGGATGATACAAATGACCAAAACCTCCTATATATAGGAGTCTATGGGGCCACAATATAATCCTAACTGACCTAACAATAATAATTTAAGGGCACAATAATAAAAATATGGGGGTTATAGGGGTACAAAAATAACAATAAGGGGGGATACACTAACATAACAAGGGACTACACTAGTAATATAGGGACTTAACAGAAATATACTGAATCCTTCTACAAATCAATTCCGGGAAATAAACACGATCACCATTCACAACAAGTAAAGAAAGAATCAAATAAAACCACAACATAGATATTTTCGCGGAGAAAGATTATTTCTAAAAACCCCTCTATCTTTATTGTATATTCACCAAGGAATCATGAAACAATTACAATGCACTCTTCTCACAAGAGTCCCCTGCACTCTCACAACTGTCTCACATTGATCCGAAAAAAATTGACCATCGCTTAGCCAATTTCCTGCCTCTAATCAGCCTTCCTGCCTTGTGCAACTCATGTGGAATGCAATCCCTATTATTTAGGAAATTCAGCCTTCCAAAAATGCGCAATGCTCATGGGAAATCCTGTGGTTGTCTTACTACATGCGGGCAACCTACTAATGATACAACTGATAGTTAACATCCCTTTGACCTTTATCTCAACTGGGTCTCCACTGGAACTGAC
This sequence comes from Pinus albicaulis, assembly GCA_034641835.2. Lineage (NCBI taxonomy): Eukaryota > Viridiplantae > Streptophyta > Pinopsida > Pinales > Pinaceae > Pinus > Pinus albicaulis. The sequence goes on from CM076579.1 coordinate 922,980,889, forward strand.
ATGCATGCAATTATTAATAGTAAATGATCATTTGCATGGAAGATCACTACATGTGAATTAAATCTGATTTAATTCACTTGATCTCTCACTAGTGCAACAAACAATTACAAGTAGTTCAACTGACTTTAACTCAATTAATTTAGTTAATTGATTTCTCATGCATTAAACTAATGCACTAACTGCAATTCGAACTCCATAACTAATAGAATCACTCAGCATGCCTTACCAACCACCTTCAACTAGAAATTCATGAGCTAAATGAGTTTATCACACTCAATTAACTATTACAAGTGATTATGCGATAAGATTACATTTTATTGTCCAATTTAATTAAGGGGAAATTAAATTAGACACACATTTCTTGTTGACTTTTAAACACTCCCTCTCAATAAGAAAGGGATTATCAGCTACCCTGATCCTGCCTCTATGGTATTCGAATTTTCTCCTGGCGAGTGCCTTCGTCAGAATATATGCATCCTGATCTTCTGTGGGAATGTACTGAAGTAACATAATGCGCCTCTGAACACAATATTTGAGATGGTGGTACTAGATGTCTATGTGCTTGGACCTATCATGGAATACTGGATTAACCGCAAGTTTAATGCAACTCTGGTTATCACAATGTATCATTGTCGGATCCATCTGAGAACCAAACAAACCAACCAGAATATTCCTTATCTAGATGGCCTCACATGCAACTTGAATTGCTGCCATGTACTCTGCCTTGGCTGAACTGAGTGCCACAGATCGTTGCTTCTTGTTGTACCAAGAAACTGTTGTCAATCCTATGTTGAAGATCCCTCCTGATGTTCTCTTTCTTTCTGATGGACTGCCTACCCAATCTGCATCGGTGAAGCCTTGAAGCTTCACTCTCTCTGTCTTTCTGTACCATAATCCATACTCTATAGTGCCCTTGATATATCTCAAGACATGATTCCTCGCATTCCAAAAGAGCTTTGTCGGCTTAACCATAGCTTGACTCAGTTGGTTAACTGCATAGAAAATTTCTGGTCTGGTGTTCACAAAGTACATCAGTAAACCCACTAGCTACCAGTAAATAGTAGTGTCCACTACCTCACCTGAAGTAGCATCCTCGTCCCCCAGTTTCTTGGAAGATGAATCTCCATGGGTTTACATCTTTCCATGTGAAACTTAATCATAATATCTTTGGCATACTTTCATTGAGAAACAAACATCTCACCATCTCGCTGCCATATTTCCAAACCAAGGAAATAGTGAAAGAGTCCCATGTCCTTCATTTCAAACTCTCTTGCAAGATCCTCTTTGCAAGAAGTTATAAGCTGCTCATCACCTGTCAAAATTAGATCATCAACACAATGTACGATAATAAAGAGCTTACCATCAACCATAATCTGGTACAAATTTGCATCTGCTTCAATTTTGGTGAAGCCCAACCCGGTGAAATAGCTGTCAATTTTAGTGTACCAAGCACGAGGTGCTTGCTTCAACCTATACAGTGCTCTCTTGATTCTACACACATGCGACTCACTGTTAAAGATCTAAAAACATTTTGGCTGCTCTATGTACACTTCGTCCTCAATAACTCCATTGAGAAATGCATTTTTCACATCCATCTGATGTATCTGCCACCCCATCTACGCTAAGAGTGCAAGCATAGATCTAATCTATGAGTATCTTGCAACCGGTGCAAAATTATCCTCGTAGTCAATCCCCTCAAATTGTGAGAATCCTCGTGCTACAAATCTAGCCTTGTACTTCTCCACACTCCCATCTGCCACCTGCTTCACCTTATAAATCCATATAGATCCAACCACTGATTTTCTGACTAGTCTTGGGAAAAATTCCCATGCACTTTTCTTGACGATGGAGTCATACTCCTCAACCATATAATTAACCAAAATTGGTTGTTGAACTACTTCCTCAAAGGAGGATGGTTATGTCACAATACACTTTCTCATAAGAGCTCTCAATCTATCAACTTTCGTGGTGCACCTTCTACCATTTCTGGTGGATGGCTTTGCATGAGTGTTTTCTGCCACTCCATGATCCTCTGCATGTTGCTGCTCCACATCTTGAGTTTTATTCTTTGGAACTAAGAGTTCCTCATCTGCATGCAAATCCAGCTCCCTCTCAAGGGACAATCGTATGGCTTTCTCCTCATAAATTTTATATCCCGTCTCACAACAGTAATCCTATTTTTTGGAAAATACACCTGATAGTTGTGGGGAGTATCAATGTACCCCAAAAATATCCCAATCTCAGCTGTTGGTTCGAGCTTCATCCTGGAATATTTGGTCAAATGGAAATAGATAGATGAGCCAAAAATTTTAAAATATGAAACATCAGTTTTCTTACCAGAAAAAGCATCCTCTAGTGTATTCATGCCAAGTATCCGATGAGGACTACGGTTTTGCACAAATACCATTGTGTTGCATGCCTTCGCCCAAAGATGCAACAGTATGACCTGATCATGCAACATCGCTTGTGTCGCACCCACAATTGTTCTATTATTTCTTTCTGCGAACCCATTCTATTGTGGGTTATGAGGTGTAATCAACTCTCTCCTAATTCCTTCTTTGCTATAGAAGTTCTTGAATACATTGGAGATGTACTCACCACCATTTTTTCTCGTAAGAGCCTTCACATGCTTCCCCGTATATTTCTCCACCAATGCTTTGAACTCACAAAAAATTGAGAACGTATGATCTTTCTTCTGCATGAATAAGATCCAACACTTTCTAGAAAAATCATCAACAAATATCACAAAATACCTATGCTTTGTTGTCAAAGCTATAGAGAATGGTCCACACACATCTAAGTGAACTCTCGCAAATATTTCCGTTGCTCGGTTCTCCTTCTCATGAAAACTGGCCTTTTCATACTTCCCCATGGCATATCCATTGCATGTTTCTATCTGTGCAAGAGTACCCTTGGGAAGTCCCATAGAAATATGCAGCATGACCTTCAAGGCTCTGTGGTGTAGATGGCCCAATCTCCTGTGCCATAACTCACCCTCATCCTGGTTCACAAATTTTTATGCCTTACGCATCAATGTTGCGTAGCCATATACATCAATTTTATAGATATTCTTCACAAGAATCCCAATATTCTTGGCTTGTCCCGTGGCTTTGTGTCGAAGGAAGGTTTTCCCTTCACTAAAAACCACATCATAACCTCTATCCTCCAACATTGCGACTGAAACTAAATTCTTTTTCAAGCCTGGTACATGCATTACATATTTTAATAAGAAGGGTTTAATTGATTGTCTTTGGAAGGTCACTGTACCAATCCCAGTAGCATTGTACCGACCGTCATCACCCATTTCAATATGTATCTGGAGGTCCTTCTCCTCCAAGCTATTGAAAAGTTGTTTGTCTCCCATTGTAATGTTCCAAATTTTGCAATAAAGTATTTGGAACATTAACCTTGCTTTTATTTTAATAAAAGGAATAAAATGGGTGAGGGAACACAATGTAGCAACATAATAAACACTCCTAAGGTGAAAAAAGTCACTTAAGTGGCTAAGATAGTAGCCCAAGTGTGAAAAGGGGCCAAAAGCAAGTGAGTTAAACCATGGTTGACTAAAGTCAACAACGTACCCTAAGAGGGGAAGCTTGCACAAGAATATTGCGTAGTTGGAGGGGAGGGAAATTAAAATGAGAGAAACCCTAATGTGAGTGGATTCCATGCACACATTGCATAAAAGATGAAGGAGAGAATTGTGGGGATCATGCCTGAAGATAGAATTCGAAGTTGAAGCTCTCTTCAACTTGTTGCTACTTAGCACAAGAGGGATTCCTGTTTAGGAATGCCCTTCTCTTCCATGGGAGGCCATGGAGAGATTTTACTTCATCTTCCTCACACCATGGCTTAAGGCCAAAGCAGTCATTTGCAGCTACTGCATTATTCTTGCAGCAAGAGAATGCTGGAGTTGCTGGTGTTGCAGTGAGGGACCTTCGTCACCACTTCCGGAGCTGGTTTGTAGAAAGGAAGGTCATTCCTTCTCTAGGAGATCAGCAAAGAACCATATCATAGCTTTATTGCAGATTTGACATCAAGCCATATGTGTTTCTCTTATGCCCAGCGCAGTCCCTTCTTCTTACAGCGTTATATTCAGAGAGGGTTTGCAGGTGGAGCTCATTTTGTGCACTAGAGAGTGAAATCTTCAGGAAGGAGATCAAATCCTTAATTTTGGAGATCATTGGAGGAGGTATCATATTCTATTGCAGCATATACTTCCTTCTCCATTCTTGTACTATTATTGAGTTGCAACAGCTACACTGCAACGCCGACATTTTACTATTCTATGTATTTTAGCCAATCCCTTAGAGGATTGATGCAATAATGTTTTTTGGGGTTGAGATCTCGCTCCCCCTTCTTTATTTGAGCATGTATTGTCATATCATCTTATATATATCAGTCTACATTCATTTTCCCTCATAGACTGCGCAGTTAGTGAGTAGCTGGATTTATGTAGCAATGTATTCTCTTGTTCCATGTACATTTCCTATTGAGGCTGATTTGAGCTTACCTTGAGAGGCATTTTCCTCAAGGGATTTGTATTACATTTGATGCTACATATTATGGGTCAGATTTGTACTCTTCTTACATTGCATGAGTTATTATTTCACTGCTATTACATATTGAAGTTTTAATACTGCTGAAGATTCTCTCATTGAGCATTGTTCTGGTATACTTGGTGGGAGATCTGTATAACCCCCTTAGGGTTATTTCTTTGAGATTATATTCTGCAGGGAGTTTGTATCAGATGTATTCCAAGGCATCCCAGCACTGGATGGCCTTATTTTCACATGGGCTTCCTTTTACAGCGTCCTCATGGGCAGCTGTTGCAGAAATTCCTTAAAGGGAATTATTAGCTCTTGACAAGTTCTATTGGCAGAGTCTGCTAGAGGGCCAGGTAGCCTCTGGATCTCATTCTTCCTTGTGAAGATGGCATATCCAGTGAATTCCCCTGCAGTCAATCTCTGAAATAGTTCAGTGTTGATTGTTAATACTCCCGGAGTGGAAAAAGAGGAACATCTAAGATGTTCTCGATGGAGCAAAAATTTCCCCATTTGGGATATTACAGTGGTATCAGAGCTTCGAACTTGGCTTAGCCTGTGAAGTTCTAATTTTAGAGAAAAAGAGGTCAGAGATGATGTAGAATATGAGATCAATCTCATCATTTTTGGGTCCAGCAACAACCTCTCCAAGGAGGTTGAGAAAATAGAAGAAGGAGAAGTGGAAGGACCATGCACTTCCTATTCTCACAGAGGAGCAGAGCAGAAGCATGGAGAACACTTGGAATTCAAAATTCTAAGTGAGCAGCTTGCTAAATATGTAACAAACCCTAGATTCTTCCAAGAGACTCTATATTTCACACTTGTTCACCAAAATAAGAAAGAACTTGGTGGTTCAACCATGGGAGGCATGTAAGGGTTTCTACTCTTACTGATTTTCTTAGATCTTGATCAGAATATTTGGCCAAAGGAGGGAGGAGCCCTCACCACCAGAGGCACATGCCATCACTGTTACATTCATGGAGGAGCAGCCTCCACCTTCAGTTATTGAGGCAGCCAGCACACCTGAGGAGGAGACTCTTGCAACAAGGTTCTTCCAGGATCTCTCCAAGGTATGCATGAGTTTTCATCTATCATGGAGGATTGTACCTTTTTTCATGCTGATTGTCTTGAGGAGGATATTTTCACTGCGCTGTGCCATTATTATCAGACACCCTTGATGAGGCATGCAACACACATGAGGGTGGGGTTTGAGACATGGACCATGGAGGAGATTGCATTTCAATGTCCCATGAAATGAAAAAAGAGAAATTTGTTTTGGGACAATGGTAGCTCTTGTGAAAGAGGTACCAAGTGGTAGGATACTTACACCAAAGAGCAGAGCTTTGAGGATCATATGTGCCCAGCGGAAATGTGGAGGATCCATAACCCATAGGTCCCAAGATATTTTCACTCTCATTATATTTGATGGACAAGGGGAGAGTATGGGTGCATCATGATGGAGTGGCATTTCTCTTTCCACTCATTATGTTCCCATTTTAGATTGGGTATGGTGGAAGTATAGGGGAGCAGCAATACTCTTGTTGCTCAGATTTTGTTTGCATGTTTCGGGAGCAAGAGGAGGCACTAGCATAGTGCAAGAGGATTGCTCTTTGATCTTGGATGAAAAGTAGCACTTTCTCCATGAGGATAGCTCTACACTTGCAGCAACATGATGAAGGATTCTTTGGCAAGATTCATGTCAAAGAAGGGAGCTTTGAGATGACAGTGGCCCTACTCCAAAGGCCAGTAGCGCTGTCACTTGAGAGCTTGAGTTACTTTTTGGAGTGTCTTCCAAGCCACTTCACAAGTGATGTATTTTGGAGGCATGTAGATGATGAGCATGAAGGAGTAATGGAGGGAAGCATTCCTCACTACATTTTGACTCTCTTGGCTTGGTTTCACAAGCACAAGAAGAGGGATCTACATGCAATGTTTATGGGTTCTTCTTTCATGCATTTCCATGCGTATTATTCATTGATGGAGGAGTCCACTTGGGATGAGTGCATATCAGCATATGGATAGATGCATATCCCAAGAAATGATGAGATGGTTGGCACAACCACTCCCCTACTATGTTGCAATAAGGGGAACTTTTCATTGGAGCCATTTTCAGCTCAAAGGCCAAAGTACATGATGAGGGAGGTAACTTTTGTGACATGCCTTGCACTCTCTTATCTTTATGAGTAGCATATCAGATCAAGAGGGATCCTCCCTTCTTGCACATTGTGTTTTATTTTACTTATGATTCATTGCAACAAAATGATGGCTATTTCAGTAGTGGGTTGTGGGGGAAAGCCACATAATTTTGGTGTGCACCTCTGGCACCAAATTTTGTTTTTCATGATCACATCTTGTAGGATGAATGTGGCAGCAAACAAGTGGCTGAAAAGACACTTGTTATTTTCTATTTTGAGGCAGGCCAATGATGCCCTGTGCTGGTTCCATGCATGGGACCAAATTTCACCTCCTTGCTCTCATAAGTTTATGCTTCCATATGTTGTTAATGGAACGCTGTTTAGAGGAAGCGCTATTTTGAAGGAGGAAAATGAATTGAAGATGCCCATTGGGAGTATTATTCTCCCTAATTTACATGCTAAATGCTTTAGGAGAAGCAATGGGCAGCCCATGATTGCCAAGCTTCATCTCTTTCCTTCATGTGGGAGGAGTTATTTGAAGAGTTCAGAATTTTGGAGGAGGCATTTCATGGTTTGTATGATTGATGGGGTGGCTTGGGTCTCTCATGAAGACCATTTCATTTCAGCCATATATCAGCAGCAGCCCCATATGTATCATGAGGAGGGAGAGACTCATTGGGTGGATGTGCCCTTTGGGAGAGAAGACCTCCATTTCTTTTGCAGCACATGCTCCAAGAGGAGTATGGAAGATGATATGGTCACCATGTGCAGCCATGTGTTTTTCCATGAGGTGAACCATATGATTTTTTGGATTCCATATGTGGATTAATTCCAACTCATCACATATGAGATGATTTGGGCCATCTTGATTTGCAACGTTGGAGGAGAGGTCCTTTGGGGATCTAAACTTCATCATGCCTCTTGAATGCAACACTATTGCAGCCCAAGTTTAGATTTCACTCCACATTCACCATCAGTGGAGAAGAGGACAGCGTGGGGTAGGCTATGAAGCTTACCAAATTTAGAAATTCAGCCCACCTATTTCTCATGAGCAAAAGGTGGAGGAGTACGTTCAAGAGTTGCCTAGTTGGAGGGTAACTCATTTTGCTTGGTTGATTGCTTGAGGATGGAGGATCTACATGAGGATATTCAGACTCCATGCCTTGAGTGGAGGACTTTTTGCAGTTCATCCTTGCTCTTGCTTGAGGACAAGCAAGCTTTGGGAGGGGAGGATTGTAATGTTCCAAATTTTCCAATAAAGTATTTGGAACATTAACCTTGCTTTTATTTTAATAAAAGGAATAAAATGGGTGAGGGAACCCAATGCAGAAACATAATAAACACTCCTAAGGTGCAAAAAGTCACTTAAGTGGCTAAGATAGCAGCCCAAGTGTGAAAAGGGGCCAAAAGAAAGTGAGTTAAACCATGGTTGACTAAAGTCAACAACGTACCCTAAGAGGGGAAGCTTGCACAAGAATATTGTGTAGTTGGAGTGGAGGTAAATTCAAATGATAAAAACCCTAATTTGAGTGGAGTCCATGCACACATTGCATAAAATATGAAGGAGAGCATTATGGGGATCATGCTTGAAGATAGAATTCGAAGTTGAAGCTCTCTTCAACTTGTTGCTGCTTAGCACAAGAGGGATTCCTGTTTAGGAATGCCCTTCTCTTCCATGGGAGGCCATGGAGAGATTGTACTTCATCTTCCTCACTCCATGGATTAAGGCCAAAGCAGTCATTTGCAGCTACTACGTTATTCTTGCAGCAAGAGAACAATGGAGTTGCTGGTGTTGCAGTGAGGGACCTTCATCACCACTTCCGAAGCTAGTTTGTAGAGAGGAAGCTCATTCCTTCTCTAGGAGATCAGAAAAGGACCATATCAGAGCTTTATTTTATATTTGGCATCAGGCCATATATGTTTCTCTTATGCCCAGCATAGTCCCTTCTTCTTAAAACATTATATTCAGAGAGGGTTTGCAGGTGGACCTCATTTTGTGCACTAGAGAGTGCAATCTTCAGGAAGGAGATCAGCTCCTTCATTCCAGAGATCATTGGAGGAGGTATCATATTCTATTGTAGAATCTACGTCCTTCTCCATTCTTTTACTATTATTGAGTTGCAGCAACTGCACTACAACTCCGACATTTTACTATTCTATGTATTTTAGCCAATCCCTTAGAGGATTGATGCAATAATGTTTTCTGGGGTTGAGATATCGCTCCCCCTTCTTTATTTGAGAATGTATTCTCATATCATATTATATATATCAGTCTACATTCATTTTCCCTCATAGACTGCGCAGTTAGTGAGTATCTGGATTTATGTAGCAATGTATTCTCTTGTTCCATGTACATTTCCTATTGAGGCTAATTTGAGCTTACCTTGAGAGGAATTTTCCTCAAGGGATTTGTATTACATTTGATGCTACAGATTATGGGTCATATTTATACTCTTCTTACACTGCATGAGTTATTATTTCACTACTATTACATATTGAAGTTTTAATACTACTGAAGATTCTCTCATTGAGCATTGTTCCAGTATACTTGTTGTTGGGAGATCTGTATAACCCACTTAGGGTTATTTCTTTGAGCTTATATTCTAAAGGGAGTTTGTATCAGATTTATTCCAAGGCATCCCATCATTGGATGGCCTTATTTTCACATGGGCTTCCTTATACAGCGTCCACATGGGCAGTTGTTGCAGAAATTCCTTGAAGGGAATTGTTAGCTCTTGACAAGTTCTATTGGCAGAGTCTGCTAGAGGGCCAGGTAGCCTCTGGATCTCATTCTTCCTTGTGAAGATGACATATCCAGTAAATGCCCCTGCAGTCAATCTCTGAGATAGTTCAGTGTTGATTGTTAATACTCTCGGAGTGGAAAAAGAGGAACATCTAAGATGTTCCCGATGGAGCAAAAATTTCCCCATTTGGGATATTACACCCATCATGTGGAAATATGCACCACTATCCAAGTACCACATTGATCCCATCACACTTGACACCATGCATGCGATGAGAGAGAATTCCAACTCAAATTGCGAGGCCAAAGCCTCACTAGGTGCAGATCCTGAAGCCTTATTGTTCTTCTTATTTTGTGGACAATTAGTGGCATAATGTCCATGCTCATGACAGTGAAAACACTTCACTCTGGACATGTCGTGCTTCTTGCCTTCTTTGCCGGCCTCAGATTTGGAATAGGATTTCTTTCCTTTCCCCTTCTTCACCTTATCATCCAAGGCATAATTTTCTTCATCATCTGTCTTAGATGAAGATGCATCCTTGGTATTCTATCTGAATTATTCTTGCACCAAATCCGACCAAAGTTGTTCCCGATTTGGCAGCTTCTCCCTCCCATTGATAGAGTCTTGATAACTATGCCAATTATTGGGAAGGCCTAGAAGAGATAGGCTCACCAAGTCATCATCCGCGACAATTATTCCGATGCTCTCGAGCTCATCTTGACATTGGACAAACTTGGTTAAATATTTTGGTATAGTGTCTCCTTTCTCCATTTTGATTTTCTTGAGCTTGTCCTTCAGTGCCAATTTTCTATGATCACTGCTACTCTGAAACAGATTTGTCAAAGACTTCCACATTGCATATGGATTCACTTTTCCATGGGGACTTGAGATAATGTGGTCTCGTACTCCCTCCAATAAGATCCTCCATGCCTTTTAAACCTTCTTTTTCCAAGCATCAAGAAGAGCGGCATCTGCTGCAGCGGGTTTGGGAATGTCATTATCAAAGAATTATTTAAACCCATTGTCCTCCGGAACTGCCTCCATCCTGTCTTTTCACACAATATAATTAGAGCCACTGTCGAGTGCATGCTCCAATCTCAAGCCATTGAAAGCCATCTTGATCCTTATCCGCCTGTCGTACCAAAGAATAATTTTGCAAATTCGAATGCTATTAAGTCACATATTTAATTTCTTCTCCATTATAGTGATTTCCTATGCTACGATACCATGTATAAATTATACAAACAATATTTATATCAGTGTATTCAATACGATCATGCAATCTACTAAAGCAATATATTGAATCCTTCTACAAATCAATTGCAGATAATAAACACGATCACCAATAAAAACAAATAAAAAAAGAAGCAAATCAAACCACAACACAGATATTTTCCGGGGGAAAGCTTACTACTAAAAACCCCTCTATATTCTATTGTATATTCACCAAGGAATCATGAAACAATTACAATGCACTCTTCTCACAAGATTCTCCTGCACTCTCACAACTATCTCACACTGATCCAGATAAAATTGACCATCACTTAGCCAATTTCCTACCTCTAATCATCCTTCCTTTCTTGTGCAATTCATGTGGAATTCAATCCCTATTTTTTAGGAAATTCAACCTTCCAAAATTGCGCAATTCTCATGGGAAATCTTGTGGTTATCTTACTGCATGTAGGCAACCTACTAATGATACAAATGATAGTTAACATCCCTTTAACCTTTGTCTCAGCTGGGTTTCCACTGGAACTGACTTGCATGCATCTATTAATAGAAAATAATTAGTTGCATGGCAGATCACTACATGTGAATTAAATCTGATTTAATTCACTTGATCCCTTACTAGTGCAACAAATAGTTACAACTAGTTCAACTAAATTTAACTTAATTAATTGAGTTAACTGATTTCTCATGCATTAAAATAATGTAATAACTTCAATTCGAACTTCATAACTAATATAATCACTTTACATGCCTCACCAACCACCCTCAACTCGAAATTCATGAGATAATTGTTTTATCACACTCAGTTAACTATTACAAGTGATTATGAGATAAGATTACATTTTATTGTCCAATTTAATTAAGGGAAAATTAAATTAGACACACATTTCTTGTTGACTTTTCAACAGATCTTGAAATCCTCTAACAAATAGATTTGTGTGTTACATGGAATTTTAAATTCTTAACTAAATTCCTAATATCTCTTGAAACTATCAAAACAAACCTACGAAATTAAGGAAATCACATCTCCATGCAATCATGGTCCACTCTTGCCTTCTGGAAGGTAGGAAAATCAAATTTGTTTTGGGGTAGTTTGATGCTCCTGTATCAATTCCATTTTGTTTTCTTTTCTACAAGAAAATACTTGAAAATTAATATTTAATGCTAAATTAATTGTTTATATGTGCAAATTCAATCATTATTTCATACATTTGAAGCACGTTGTTGTTGATATGACTTCTTATGTGATTCAATTATGTCCATTTACTTGACCATCTCCTTGTACACTATTATAGGTCAATTTGGGCATCATTCCCAATGACCTGGTTAACTGGGCATCATCTTTAGGACCAATGTATAGGGTCTATCATCCCCTAACATTTCAATTGCTATATGCCCTAAGACAAAGAACAAGACAGATCAATTAAATACCTTCATCTGCAAAGGTTTCCAAGGTTTGAAGTTTATAATATATCATATGAGAGCTCATCAACGCTGCCTCTAAAGGGACTAAGTGCATTGCATATGCAGGTAGCCCCATGCAAGGCTGCTCTACAAAGCACTTCCTGACATCTATGGGTGCAATGGTAACATTGGGAGTGAAATTCTCATTGTTCCAGAATCTCCACTTGGCCAGTGCCTTCTAGAAGAGTTCACATGTGTCAAACTTCGAATCCTTTTGTCCATTTGACATATACAAGATTGGGAACATGTCTTGGCTATTATTGGAAATTCATTGATTGTAAAAATAGCTCAGCTACTCTATAAATTGAGCACAAATCTTAGTGTTTGATAAGGAAGAATTTGTGTAGAGAAATGCTGGTGGATTTTTCATTGACAAGATTGACTTGAGTGACAGTATTCTGAAGATATATGCATTGTGACGAGGTTGGGATGCTGCTGGAGATGGTGACACAAAATCAATTATTTGGTTGTAACCTCCCCTTCTATCATTAATAAAGAATACAACTTACTTTTCCCTATATGCATTTGTATTAGTTTTGATTTTCCATATTGCAAGATCTTAGTTGATGTATATGGTTTATGCTTTACTGATTTAGAAAAATAACTTGAATAGACATCTGTATTATTTCTATCTTCTATTGTTTAGTGTTCATTCTTGTAGGAAATATTTTGCACAGCTGGTTGGAATTTGAAGCTATAATGGAAGCGACAGAAGGAATCATTTGGAAGTTCTTGGATTCCAAGTAAGCATCTAATCCATTCTGTGTGTCTGTTCTTAGTTAGGAAAAGTAGTCGTATAGTCTTTAACCTGTTATTCTAGATTAGCACCTGTCCAGGGAAGCGTGTTTTATCCATAATTCACAATTCTATCCAACAAATTGGTGACTTCACTGGGGAGATTACTCTTTATCCTAGGTGTTTTAGCCTCTTATTTTCTCTATTTATTGACCTGGTAGTTGTTACTCACAAAGATTAGGATTTTTAAGATCCAAATTTGCAAAAGAAGTGTGTTACACAACTGTGTTTTTCCTTTGACACTGCGCCCTATGCACTCTTGGACAGGATGCAGTGCTTTGCATAGCACTGTCTCTGTTTCAAGCCTTCGTTGCAAAGCACTCTCTCTTTAGAGACCATGTTGCCTCCTGAAGCCATCCAAATTCCCTTGAATTTGTCTTTGCAGTTTGTTTCAGTTTGTTTGCTAATGTGTTTTGAAAATCCTGAGCCTCATATTAACCAGTGAATTCATCTACCTCTTCCTCCTTTGAAATAAAATTGGTTCAATGTTTGTTTAAAGCATTTTTCTTTATCATTGGGAAGTTAATTTCAAAGTATTTTTATTGTCGCATTAGATCCATTTGCTTTTGAAAAAGGAAATTGTCGTAAATTCTTCATTTCCTGATAGGAGAAATTTTTTTTTCATTCCTCATTTTTCCTTCAAAAGAGAAATTGTTGTTTGTATTCCTCATTTCTCAAAAGTAAAAGGAATTTGATTTTATTAATTTAGTGCACTTAGTTTCTTTTCTGCATTCATAACATTAAAGTAACTGAAAAGAAAAATCTGCATTTGCATGTAGTGGTTTGTGTGTTTTGCAAAAAGGAAAAATTATGAAATCTGCATTTAGTTTGTGTTCTCTTATTTGTTTGCTCGCAAATTGATTGCTCTTTCCCTCTAGTAGGTAGGATTTTCATTGAGAAACTAAAAGTGAAAGATTTCCTATCATTCTTAGTTGCATTTTAGGAATTTTCCAATATATCATCGCGGTGAACCTTTGAAAGGAAAATTGTTAAGCAAGATCAACATAAAATTAATCTCAATTTACCTAACAAAGCATTGGAACCATAACGATAAAATTTAGAAGGTCTAGGCTGTAGATGTGTTCCGGCATCGTAAAACATAGCATTTGTCATTAACTTGTCTGCGATACATTCCAAGTGTGATACCTCACTCCACGTACGTAAGTATATCGTATCTCGTCCACGTACTTTCGGGTATATCGGGCGGTGTTACAGTACGATAGGTGTAAAGGGGTGCTCTCACTGTGCGGTTTCGCATCAGACAATGCTAATACAGACTTGGGCCTCCATGTACCTTCGGGTATATTTTGGAGGACAAATTTTAGGTGCTATCCATCCATATTGAACCGAGTCAATCGTCTTGTAAATTGTGATACACCGAACATAGCATTCGAGGAGATTGCCTGCCCGTACTTCTTTGTTCTTCAGGAGGTATTATGCAGTTCACAGTTTCTTGGTAAACCCTTTTTCCTAGGATTACCCTTTTATTTTTTTTAGTTGTTTTTGGTTAATATAAATCAGTAATTGTGGAAGAAAAAAAATATTTCCCCTATCATTCGCGTTGACTAGCGTTAAAACCACCTTTACCACCAGAAGTTACTTCTGGTAGGCGAAGGTGATCACGATCTGCCAAATCAAGTACAATTCATACCTCTAGTGAAACATCATCTTTCAATAAATCAGAGTTAGCTCAAGTTGTTTCTACACATCTCATTTTGTCTACTATTGTCGAAATAGAGTCTTCACGACTACCTGTGGTCACAATCCATCCAATCAGTGAGACCATACCTCCTGGACCCGACGTTTTTCAACCAGACATTGATCCAGATCCTGTCTCTTATTTTCCATAACATCTGAATCTTGAAGTCGAACAACCGGAAGTTTTTCCTACCTTGGTCATCCCACAAATTTCTGTATCTCTTGAATCTTCCATATCACACATTCAACTACTTGAAATATACTTTGGGCCTGACGGTGAAATACTTCCCCCTGGTTTAATTGCGATTGAATAAATACCACAAGATGAGACACCTTTAATTTCAACCCATTTTTGGGAGGACCTTTACCTGTACGAGTCTTTTTCTCAATTGGAACCATCTACTTTTGTTGATCTTGTTCCTTTTCAAACTCCCGTCGATTCAAAAGGGTATACATTTAGTCAAGTAACCATGTCTGAACCAACATCTTCGGTTGGGCCATCTGTTCCAATTACATCATCTCCCGCCCTAGCTACCCCTTTGATTTTTACAACTTCACCAAAGTCATATTTTCATAATGGCCCTTTGGTCCCATCAGGTTACAAATCATTATCTGGAATTTTATCTGGTGCATCTTCAAACCCATGGACTTTACCAATGTCATCATTCGGTATTTTAACTGGTAATCCTATAGTAAGTACTGAACGACTTGATTAATTATAGACATCTTCAGGGCAATATCAAGCTGGTCCTTCTGGGTCTATTCCTTCAACTACCATATCAACTGGACTCCCAACATTTGGAGAGCAATATTTTCCATTTTATTATTCTCCTCATGCTGGGGGGCAACCTTTGGTCACCCAATATGACAATACTCCATCACTTTTTGATCAATCTAATGTCGAAATGAATGTTTTTCAATGTCAACCCACTCCGCCTATCCAACCACAAACGATTATACAATCACATCAACCAGTTCAAACTGTTACACCCACATCATTACCACTTTTTAATACATCTTTACCCCTGTTACAGAATCAAAATGTTGTACAAACTTATCAAGCGAGTCCTTCAACTCAATATCCTCAAATTTTGGGTCCACAGACTCCAAATCCTTCGGTTAATTTACAACAACCTATATCCGGAATCATCTATTCACAAGTTGGTTTACCATTTTATGGGATGTCACAACCACAACCTGGTTATACCTATCAACCGAATCCAAGTTATCTTAATTTGGGTTATAACATTGGTGGACAGGGCCCTTGGTAGCCACAGGTGCAACTACCTCAAACTTCATTTCAACAAGTATCATATCCAGGGTTTGGTCAACAGAATCCTCAAGATTTTTCTTTTCAAAACAACCCCTATCTGGGTTAGCAACAACAAATTCCTTATGCTGGTGCTCAAAGGTCTGTTGCTCAAGAAATAACATCTTACCCTGGCTATGCTCAACCTGAACTTAATAGACAGTTTCCCTTTGTTGCAACTTTAGAGTTACCAGATTTGAATCGGCTAACTAATGATCCATTTAATTATGCTCCTTGGTCGTTGGTGATACCTCATAAATTACCCTCAGATATTCATAAATTCAATGGAAACCCTGGAGAAGATATGTTGACTCATGTTATGACTTATCATTTATGGTGTTCATCAAACTCCCTGAATGATGATTATGTTCGACTACATCTTTTTCAGTGTACGCTCATAGGTCCACCTGCAAAATGGTACATTGAATTACCTAGAGCTTCTTTTGATAATTTCACAACCCTAGCTACTGTCTTTTTGACTCATTTCTAGTTACCCATCAGATATGAAACTGGGACGGAACTCTTGACCAACTTCAAATATACTAATTCTACTCACATCTCTGATCATATTCATGAGTGGCATCATCGTCGTCGAATGGTTAAGACCTTTGTTCCGGATCAGCTCCTTGTTGAATGGTTCATTAAGTCCCTGTTACCATCTATAACTGAGGATGTGGCTAAGGGTGGCGTCATCATAGAAGAGAAAGTTATCACTCGTGCCAAATATTTAGACTTGATTTACACTCAATCCGGCACACTCTATGAAAAAATTCCTAATGCACCGAGATCTAATTTTACTGTTCCTCCTCAATTAAAGGACTCTCATGCTAGAGACGACTTGATAGGCACTGCAAGCACACATCACACTACTGCATATGATCCTTCTCTTTCTTCTGAAATTAATTTCGTGTCATTTGACAAAGGAAAAAGTGACAAGCAACCCGGAAGTAAGAAAAAGGGGAAATCTAAGAAAAAGAAAACTTCTAACCCGCAGGAAATATCATCTGATCAATCATCTAGACCAAGGAAACCTTGTTATCCATGCATAATCTGTAATGAGGAACACTTTGTTAGGTATTTTCCTCACCGCATTGAAATCTAAAAAATCATCAAGACTTCCCATGCGTCAGCTATGTTGACAGACCCATTTCCAAACCCAAACATGAACATGGTTGCTACGGATCCAACTCCTAGTTCCCATATGTTAATGTTATCTATCAAAAAACCTTCAACATATATTTTGGTGTCAATGCATAATAAATATTATGGTAGTCAGGCCACTGATCAACCTACTACCTCGACAACGAATCTGTCTACGGAATCAGTACCGCCTACTGCTATTCCTGAATTGACAATCAAGCCACCAAAGGGAGTAATTCACAAATCGACATATAATCCTAGAGCATGAGCTGCACAAAAATATAATATGGTTGAAGATTTGGCTCAATCCCCTTCAGCTATGTCTGCTCTTGAGGTATTACAAAATTGTCCCTCCCAAAAATAGGCTTTATTGTCGGCTATTGGTGGAATTGATCCGACTGATTCTAATGTTGTCGTCTTTAATCATACGGGCTATGTGCCACAAGTACCAGCAGAATTGGCATTATCCATACAAATAAATGTTCTCAATCACCTTGTTCATCACACTATTATTGATGAGGGAGCATCTACATGCATTATGTCTCTAAATTGTTGGAAGTCACTTGGCTCGCTGCACTTATCACAATCATCAACGACTTTGAAGGCATTTGATGGATGTACATATAAACCTTGTGGTATTATTAATAACCTACATGATGAACTTGGGGGAAAATAGTGAATATTGATGTTGAGGTTGTTGACGGACCCCTTGACTATAATATTTTACTTGGAAGGCCATGGGCATATGCAATGAATGCAATTATTTCTACATATTTTAGAATGATTGCCTTTTCACATAAAGGTACTATCATAGTCATTAATCAACTATCCTTCTTTTCCTCTGCTTTGCAGGTAACTGGAAGCGTTCCTTTCATTCACATACCCCAACTAGAACTTCAGAACATTGGTGTAGGACTTTTTAAGGATTCCACTCTTATGGGAACCTTTGCGTTACCGCCGCCCATGACGTCAGCATAAATTTCAAGTATAGGGACCTATTACATGATCTTTTCCAGTCTATCTGGCTTAAGGGAGAGTACAGATGATTCTGATATTTCTACATTGGATGAGTTTCTATCGCCCAGCCCTATTGATCTGACATAGCAATCAATCTATCTGGATTGGGTGGCAAATCCGAAATCAGCGTCGCCGATTGTTTGGGTTGATCGTTCCTTAGATTTTGGTACTCCATCTGATCCATTTTCCTCAAAGTTCTTGACAGATGAGAATATTTTGGAAGCCATGACGTTAGAAGGAGAACATGGGAAGATTATCATCATCGTTCCCATCTTCCTGATTATGAAGAAAATAATCTTAGTGAACTATATCACCCATCTATCAAAAATTTATTTTCAAATTCTTTACCCATTAATGCAATTGATTCCGAGCGAAATCTTTCAAATATTGAAGAAACCATTTCTATCGATATTTCGACCAAACCTGGCGTTGTAGAAAATATTCATGTCGGTGTATCTTGTTCTCCATCAAAACTCAAATCATATCGCTCTCTCTTTCGTGAACTTCGTGATGTTTTCACTTGTTATTATGAGGAAATGCCAGGCATAGATACTAGTATTGTTGAACACACTATTAATATGTATCCTGATGTCAAACCGGTGCGTCAATGGCTTCGTCCTATTCATCCGAAGAAAGCCTCTGCCATCAAAGCAGAAGTTGAAATTTTTTTCATGCTAGTTTCATATACCCCGTTCCTCTAATTTAGTGGGTTTCTAACATTGTTCCCATCATGAAAAAACAAGGAACCATTAGAATGTGCGTTGATTATTGGGATGTCAATCTTGCTTTTCCAAAAGACAACTATCCTACTCCCTTTATTGACCAAATTATTGACGATTGTGCTGGATGCGAAATATTTTTGTTCATGGATGGATTTTTCGGCTACAATCAAATCAATATCCGCCTAGATGATCAACATAAGACAACATTCATCTATCCCTAGGGCACATTCACTTATAGTAAACTACCATTTGGTTTAAAGAACACAGGGGAAACTTTTCAGAGAGAAATGGATTATGCTTTCAATGACATCAAGCACATTGTTCAACCATATCTAGATGATTTACCAGCGCATTCACGAAATCAGACTGATCACCTGATGCACTTGAGAGCCATTTTCTTACGCTGTCGACACTACAAAATACGCCTCAATCCACATAAATGTGTGTATGTGTTCGTTCTAGTCATTTTCTTGGTTTCGTAGTCTCAAAACAAGGAATTCGAATCGACCCATTGAAGGTTCAGGCCATTCTTGATTTTCCTGCGCCGTCAAACTTAATTCAGATACAGAAACTTCAAGGAAAGGCCAACTTCCTAAGAAGGTTCATTCCAAACTACGCTGAAATGCTAAAGGATTTACTCAACTATTGAAAAAGGGGTTCCCTTCCATTGGGACCAAGTTGCGCAAGCTTATTTTGATGCTGTCAAGGACACTCTTGTTTGAGCGTCATTAATGTATCCCCCTAATTATCAAAATGATTATTTACGATATATTGTCGCAACTGAAACGACTATTTCTATGGTATTGGTCCAAGTAGAAAATGGAATTGAACATCCGATCTATTATTTGAGTCATAATCTCAATGATATGGAAGTTAAGTATTCATACGTAGAAAAGCTTGCCTTGGCAGTTATTCAAGCTGTCCAAAGATTTTGCCATTATATTCTGCTCCGAAAAACCACTATAGTTTCAGATTGCAACCCCATGACTTATATCTTATCATGTCAATTGCTGGGGGGGGGGGGGAATATTCAAAATGGATTTTCATTTTGCAGGAATTTTATTTGGAATTCATCAAATCCAAGTCAAAGAAGTCTTTAGTTTTGGATGAGCTTCTCTGTGACCTTCCCTCCGATAGTACTGCAACTACGTCGAAACCATCAATTCCAGATGAGTCTCTGTTTCTGATCGGATCATCTGATCCTTGGTATGGGGATTTCATCATTTATATCCAAACAAAAACTTTTCGACCTGATACCTCTCACTCTGAACAACGACGTATTCGATACCAAGCCAAATATTATTTGATCGTCGACGATACACTTTATCGTCGTAGTGTCGATACCATTTTAAGTAGGTGCCTCACTCATGAGGAGGCCGAAAAAGTGTTAAACGATTGTCATGCTGGGGCATGTGGTGGAAATTTATCTGGTTATGCTACCGCACAGAAGATACTCCATGTCGGTTACTTTTGGACAACTATTTTTTGAGATTGCATCCTCGCGGTCAGAAGTTGTCATGCATGCCAGATTTTTTATCGTAAAACCCACAAACTGACGACGTCGATGCATCATGTTGTCTCTGTGTGACCATTTTAGAAATGGGGTATTGACTTCATGACCTGTAACCCTCGTTCATCTCGGGGCATGGTTATATTATTGTCGTATTCGACTATTTTACCAAATGGGCCGAAGTGATGCATACATTCAACAACACAGGATAGACAGTTGCATTTTTTTTCTTTAATAATGTTATTGCATGGTTTGGGGTCCCACAAGCTATAGTTACAGATCATGGGAAGCATTTTCGCAATCACACGATGGCTGAATTAAATTCCAAGTTAGGATTGTCACATGATAATTCTACTCCTTATTATCCACAATCAAATGGATAAGTTGAGGCTATCAAAAAAATTCTTAAACGTATGCTTCAACGAATGATAGGAGTTCGTAAAAGAAACTGGCATTTGATCTTGTACTCTGCCTTGTGGGTGTATCGAACCTCAGTGAGAAACACAACTAGCTTTACTCCTTTTCAATTAGTGTATGGTCTATCTTACCAATCCAATGTGAAATACCATTGTTAAAACTTGTGATTGACTTGTTACCTGACACCTCAGAAGAAGAAGCATGTTTCCTTAACCTTATCCATCTTGATGAAATGCATCGTGAAGTCCAATTGGCCAACGAAGCGCACAAGAGACGTATAAATGCACAATACGACAAAAATGTCCAGGTTCACATTTTCTCAGAGGGAAACTTGGTTCTTCTTTACGATCAAGAAGCTACTGTAATAGATACAGGAAAGTTTGAGCCATTATGGCATGGCCCCTATATTGTCAAAAGAGTTATTGCTAAGGGTGCCTATGAGTTGGTTGATTATGATGGAATTCCATTGGCACAACCTAGAAATGGGTTTTATTTGAAACATTACTATGCTTAATCATGAGAGTATTAATTTTTTTTAGGATACTCTGACACATAGGAAATAGTTAAGAATAACTTAGTCTAGTGTAGAGATAGGTAAAGTGTGTTTCTTTACCATGTACATTTGTAACTTATAATCCGACGGTCACGATTTGTAGTGATCCGATGGTTATCTCTCACCTCGGTATTAACAGCACTTGATCCGTGGCTTAGCACCCAATTGGTCCATGATCTCTATTTAAAGAGCATGGAGGGTCATTTTTCCGGTAATATTTTATGAGAGAAACATATGTAACTTTTCTTTTATATTAATAAATTCCCTGAAGTGGCCGTGTTGGCTCAGGGCGTGGACTATTTCCCTCTTTGAGGGTTTTAACCACGTGATTATACTGGTGTACTAATTTGTGATATGTTTTTGAGAGGTGACCTTTGGTTCTTAATCTATGGAACTTACCTTGTAAATTCCTACATGGTATCAGAGCTATTTTGAGGGCCTCGTCCATTCTTGATCAAAATCCGAAGCTGATTTGACTGCATGCGAATGCCGTTTTGTAGATCTACTATTTATGAACATTTTTGGGCTTGGAGAACTGCTCGGTTGTGTCCAGAGCGTCTGTTACAGTGAGGAACACCTTTCATTTCATGCAAAAAGGTTTCCAGCTGCCCAAGTTATGTCAGTTTAGATTTGGAGGTATAAATCATCTACTTTGTAGTTATATTTGTTAATAGTTCTGCTTATTTCATTTTTTTCTGTATTAAGGTTTTATTTATTGGCCAGATCTATATCCTCTTATCTGTGTATGCTCTTTGTTGTGCACTTCATGCGATCTCGGCAAATCATAAACAGGAAAAAGGGATTTTTTTGCTACATATGCTCTTTCCCCGTGTCTTTGTGCGATCTCAGGAAATTAGAAATAGTGAAAAAAGTGATAGTTGTCGGTAAGGCTAACTGAGAATCTAATATTCTTCCATAAGGCTTTGAATTTCATTTTTTTTTGCTCGTTTTTTGTGTTTTTTTGTGCAGGAAAAGGCACACACACCGAAGAAGAAGAAGAAGAAGAAGAAGAAAATAATAATAATAATAATAATAATAATAATAATAATAATAATAATAATAATAATAATAATAATAATAATAATAATAATAATAATAATAATAATAATAATAATAATAATAATCCCCCCTTCCTTCTTTCTAAAATAACATGATCCTTTTACTATCTCACTTGGTGAGGGGTTAGTTTATGAGAATAGAGGTCTTGGGTTCAAGTCTCCTCAAGCTTCTTTTGTAAAAAGTTTCTGTTCAAAGGGGCGGAATTTTTTTTTAAAAAGCCGCACTTCATCCCGTTCTCGTAAATTTTCGGCATCTACAACTCAAATTTTTCAAAAGGCATAACTTCTTCATCTGGAAGCTGTTTTTCGAGCCGTTGTTTTTTAAACGACCTAATTTTTTGAAATATTTCCATTGGAGCAGTTATTTTCAGCTTTTCTCAACTTCATTTTTTTAAAATGGAAAGTGCATGCTCGGTTATTCTTAACAGTACTAATTATTTCCAATGGCTACCTCAAATGGTAGATATACTTAGAAGTAAATGGCTTTATAGAATAGCCACAGGTCAAGAAACTAAACCTTCCGATGAAGATAAAGTTCCTAAATGGGAAAATAGACAAGATCAAGCACGAGGGTTGATAGGAATGTCCATTGCTTAAGATCTTCGATTTCACATCCTTGACATTGACACCCCTGATAAAGCCCTAGAAAATCTAAATTATGTTTTTGGCATTCAAAATCAAATCAGGGCCCACCAGCTTCAAAATGAGTTGCTTACTTTGGATCCTAATAATTTCTCCTCTATTGAAGACTTTTTGTCCAAATTCAAGACCCTTAGACTTCTTTTAGAAGGGTGTAAGGTCAAAAAGGAAGATGGCAGCCTCACATATTGCATTCTTGCTAAGCTTGGTCCTGCATACTCTATATTTGTTTTTGCCTTCCATTCCACCAGACAAGCCATCATTTCTTCAGGAACCACCTACAAGAATCCCTCTTTTGATGCCTTTTGTGATTCTTTGATAAGAGAACAAGAAAAAAATTTACACCTTGGTCTTATCACCACTGGAAACGCTTCTAAGAAAGCCTTAGCAGCCCAACAACAACCATATCAAAATAATCCCAAGAAGCAGTATCCTAAAAAATATGGTCCTAAACCAAACAGGGGCCCTAAGCAATTTCAGCCGCAAACTGAAAAATCAAATCACCAAAATAATAAGGCAAATAAAAAAAAAGGGAAGAAGACAGATAGACATTGAAACTTTTGCAATCGGGATGGCCATATAGAGTCCAAATGTTTTAAGAAGATGGAAACCTTAGAAGCAGCAATGAAGAAGCACACCATCAATTTGGAGCACTCTTCACCTTCATCTTTAGGCATGGCACTTTCTGCTTGTGGTTGTCAAGCATCAAGATCTGGTTATGCATTAAATGTATCTTCTTATTCTCCTTCTCATGAGTGCCTCATTGATTCTGGAGCTTCTTACCACATGGCTAAAAATAAAGCCATGTTTTCTTCTTTAAATTATTGTAACACCAAACATATCTATGTTGGTGATGATAGATCTTTTAGTGTTGTAGGATCTGGAACCATTCATCTAGATAATGGTCAGTTTAATGATGTACTATGTGTTCCTACCTTTTCATGCAACCTTCTCTCTGTTTATCAGATAACTCATTCAGGTGAAGGGAAAATAGTAGAATTCTCACCTCATGATGCTGTAATCAAGGCCCTCAAATATACTAAACATATTTTAGCTACTGAAATTGCTGATGATTCCACAAGGTTGTATACGTTTGACAACTTTGGGTCATCATGTCTTCCCTCGGTTTTTGTTGCTCATAATGATGATGTGAGAAAACTTTGGCATGAGCGATTTGGTCACTTAAACTATCGCTCTCTTCAAACTCTATGTAAGGAAAATATGGTGACGGGCCTTCCTATGGTATCTTTCTGGGATGGTGTTTTCTCTGGATGTGTACTTGGAAAACATCATCAGGATAGTTTCGACAAACGTGCCTCTTGACACACTTCAGCCCCTTTGTAGCTTGTGCACAGTGATTTATGTGGTCCTCTTCCTGTTGTTTCTTTCTCTCGTTGCAAGTACTTCTTAACTTTCATTGATGATTTTTCTAGACACACTTGGGTATATTTCTTAAAACTCAAGAGTGAATTTTTTAACATGTTCTTGGCCTTTAAGGCCTTTGTTGAGAAACAATCTGGACATCAAATTCTTAAGTTAAGATCAGAAAATGGCGGAGAATATGTTAACAACAAATTTATCAACTTCTGCACTGAGCATGTTAGGTCCCTATATTACTAGTATAGACCCTTATTGTTGTTAGTGTAACCCCCTTATTGTTATTATTGTACCCCTGTAACCCCCATATTGTTATTACTGTGCCCTTAAATTATTATTGTTAGGTCGGCTAGGATTACATTGTGGCCCATTAGGATTACATTCTGGCCCCATGGACTCCTATATATAGAAAGGAGGTTTTGTAATTTGTATCATCCAAGAATTTTTCATTAATGTAATGTATTGGAGGTTGCCCCCTCGAAGTGGCTTATTTCTAAGGTGTTGATATCTCTTTTCTTCTATTCTTGGACCTAGTTTCACAACATTTGGTATCAAAGCTTTGGGATTCTAGGGTTTCGCTGCTCCAAACAGGTCATCGTGGAATTTTCGCTATAACTTTTTTTCTACGAAGGTTCAGAAGCTAAAAATTTTAGAGTGCGAAGCCAAATTCTTGAGGAAAATTGTCGCAAAATTTCAGAGCTTGGTTCACAATATTTTCAAAGATATGATCTGTGGAAGGTAGGTCATTTTGCAGGCTCCTAAATTTAACCTAAACAGGTCATCGTGGAATTTTCGCTATAAATATTTTTCTACAAAGGTTCAGAAGCTGAAATTTTTAGAGTGTGAAGCCGAAATCCTGAGGAACCTTATCGAAAAATTTTAGATCTTGGTTCGCAATATTGGTGGAGATATGATCTGTGGAAGTTAGGACTTGTTCAAGCTTCTAAATTTCATTGGATTGGAATGCTGTAAAAAGCGACCGCAAGTACACGGACTGTAGTTTTCTGTCTATCAATTTCAGAGCCAAAGGAGAAAACAGTGACACGTGGCAAGTCGTACAAGTTCACTCTACTGAACCAGTCCATAATTGGGTCATTGTGGGAGAATGGACATAATTTTGTCTTGAAGAATCCAAATTAGATCAGACCTATGGCATTTGAAAGAAGCTTCAGAGGGCTACTATAGGGCCGAATTTCAGATATTGAGGATCCGTAATTATAGAGATAATTAAATTTCAATATCGAGCTCCTCAAAATCAAGTAAAACGTGTGTATTTTTTTTCCGAATTGCATAAGTCTTGTTTTAAGAATCAAGTTGAATTGATTCCAAGGGCATATTGTAGAATATATATCAGTATTGGATTCTAAAATGGCCCCTAAAAATAATTCAACACCCATTAAGCTTTTATAAGGCTCTACTATGACTCATGAAGACGAATAATGTCAACATGACATATCAAAATTACAAGAGCAAGTGCAAAAAATTTCGCTCTCACAAAGAGCAACAAAAAATGACATGGAAGTTTTGAAGAAAGGCGTGGAAACTAAGATGGATGGTTTGAATAATGGCATGGATGGCATGGAAGCTAAGATGGATGGCATGGAAGCTAGCATGGAATCTAAGATTGATGACATGGAAGCTAAGATTGATGAAAAAATGGAAAGCATGAAGAAGGATCTAAAAGCAGACATGGAAGGTTTGACAAAGTTGGTACAAGAAATGTTTCCTAATGGTGAAAATATAGTAGATGAAACTCATGATGAGAAAAAAATAAATGTTAATCATGATTTCATAAAATCTAATGTTGGAAGGAAGAACCACCATATTCCAAAAATGGATATGAGGAAATTTGATGGAAAGGATCTTGTAACATGGATACTACAAATGGAGAAATATTTTGATCTAAATAATGTGCAAAACACACAAAAGGTACACATCGCAACTTTACATTTAGAACAAAATACATTTGTATGGTATCGATGGCTTTTCTCCCATAAAAAAATTGTCACTCGCTCAATTTTTATGGAGGAAATGATAGCACATTATGAGGATACAAAGAGCAACACTTTATTTAGCCAATTGATAAATCTCAAACAAAATTTTCCAGTGGGGGAGCACATTGAGGACTTCCAAAAATTGAATATAAGGGTAACTGATATTCCATAGGAACACAGGATTGATCTCTTCATAGGTACTTTAAAAGATAACATCCAACATGAAGTTCATGTTTTGGAACCTAATTCATTGGAGAAGGCATTCAGGTTGGCAAGAAAAATAGAATGTAAAATTATGGTGACAAGGAAGCTTACCACTCACTTCTATAAAGAGGGAAGTGTTGCTACTCCTAGATTTCCACAACCCACAAGGTTGACACCACAAAAATTGGAAGAAAAAGGAGAAAAAGGGCTTTGCTACAGTTGTGATAGAAAATACACTAAAGGTCATAAGTGTGCTGAGAAGAAATTATTTTACATAGATTGTGAAGAGGAAGAAGAAAATGAACAAGAAGAGGGTATACACCAGGAACCAGCCCTAGAAGAGGAAGAAATGAATCCGACCATATCGTGTAATGCACTGGCAGGAATTACCACTCCTCAAACTCTCAAGATAGAAGGACATATCAAGAAGAAAATGGTAATAGTGTTGATTGATTCAGGTAGCACCCATAATTTTATTCATTGTAAGGTAGCCAAGGAATTAAATTGTTTCCTATACCTAGCACCAGAATGTCAAGTGATGGTTGCAAATGGAGGAACTATAAATTGCTCTGGAAAATGAAATAATATCAAGCTAACCATGGGGGAATATGTATTGAATAGTCCAATGCTTTCCATTCCTATGGGAGGTGCTGATGTTGTACTAGGAGTACAATGGTTACAATCTTTGGGGATGGTAGCTTTTAATTTTCAAGAACTTTTCTTGAAATTTTTTTTAGAAGGAAAGGAAGTCAAATTACGGGGTATTGTAGGGAAGCCAGGAAAGATAATAAGCTCTAATTTCATGACAAAGCTTCTAAAGAAAGAACAACGAGGCGTAATTGCACAATTATGTTCACTAGAAGTTCCAACATCAAAATCATCTATTTCTGCAGATCTCCAACAAGTCTTGGACAATCATTCCAAGGTGTTTGAAACTCCCAAAGGACTCCCACCTATTCGTGATCATGATCATGCTATTCATTTGATTCCAGGAAGTGTTCCTCCAAACATCAGGCCTTATAGATATCCTTATGTCCAAAAGAACGAAATTGAACGTATGATTGCAGAAATGTTAGAGGCCGGTATAATTCAACCTAGTCAAAGTTCTTTCTCTGCTCCTGTAGTATTGGTACACAAGAAGGATGGATCATGGCGAATGTGTCCGGATTATAGGGAGCTCAATAAGCTCACCATTAAAGATAAATTTCCCATTCCTGTGATTGATGAATTATTGGAAGAATTACATGGAGCAATTTATTTTACCAAGTTGGATCTTCATTCAGGATATCATCAAATTAGAATGAAGACTGAAGATATTCCAAAAACAACATTTCGAACTCATGAGGGTCATTATGAATTTTTGGTCATGCCTTTTGGCCTTACCAATGCACCTTCTACATTTCAAGGGTGGATGAATTCCATTTTCAAACCCTTCCTTAGAAAATTTGTGCTAGTATTTTTTGATGATATACTAATCTACAGCAGGTCTTGGAAGGATCATGTTGAACATGTTGACAGGGTGCTCAAACTATTGCAGGAGAAACAATTATATGCAAAAACATCCAAAGGTTTCTTTGGAGTACAAGAGGTGGAATATCTGGGTCATATTGTATCTCACGAGGGTGTTAAGGTAGACCCTAACAAAATTAAAGCCATTAAGGAATGGAAAGTCCCCACAACCATTAAGCAGTTGTGAGGATTTCTCGGGTTAACAGGGTATTATCGCAAGTTTGTTAAGAATTATGGGAGAATAGCAGCACCTCTAACAACATTATTGAAGAAAGATGCATTTTCATGGACTCCTAAAACAACTAAGGCCTTTGAACATCTTAAAGAGGCAATGTGCCTAGCACCGGTCTTAGTTATGCCAGACTTCACAAATCCTTTATTGTGGAATGCGATGCCTTAGGAAATGGAATTGGTGCAGTTTTAATGCAGGAAGGAAGACCCATTGCTTTTGAAAGTCGTCCAATCAAAGGAAAGTATTTACAGAAACCTATTTATGAGAAGAAAATGTTAGCAATACTACATGCACTAAAGAAATGGCGAACTTACCTAATGGGAAGACACTTCAAGGTAAAAACTGATCATGATAGTCTTAAACATTTTTTTGGAACAAAGACTATCTTCAGAAGAGCAGCAAAAATGGGTCACAAAGATGTTGGGTTATGACTTTGAAATAATCTACAAAAAAGGGAAGCTAAATGTTTTTGCAGATGCACTCTCAAGAAAGAATGAAGAGGTGGAAGAATTGCTTTGTGCCATTTCTATTATCCAACCAAATTGGATAACTGAAGCAAGGGATGAATGGAAGAAGGATGAAGAAGTGTGGACACTCATTCAAAAGTTGCAGCAAGATCCTAGTACATCTAATACATTTAGTTGGAAAAATGATTCCTTATGGTACAAATATTGCTTATATATTTGTAAGAATTCCCAACTAAAACAAAAGATTCTTTTGGAATTGCACACTTCTCCTTTAGGAGGACACTTAGGATTTTTAAAAACTTACCACAGGGTGAAGAAAGTTTTTTTTTTGGGATGGCCTTAAATATGATATTCAGAAGTTTGTGGCAGAATGTTTGGTTTTCCAGCAGAATAAAGTTGAGACAATTAAGACCCCGGGTCTTCTACAACCTTTATCCATTCCAAGCCAATGTTGGGAGGAGATTTCAATGGATTTTATCACAGGTTTACCTAAGTCCGAAGGAAAGAGTGTCATCATGATGGTAGTTGATAGACTTACCAAGTATGCACACTTTTGTGCATTATCTCATCCATTTAAAGCTAGTATAGTTTCTACTACATTTATGGAAACAATTCAAAAGCTACATGGAAACCCAAAGGTTATTGTGAGCGACAGAGATCCCATTTTTATTGGAAATTTTTGGACGGAGTTATTTTCTTTTTTGGGTACTCAATTACCTCATATCTCATCTTATCATCCTCAATCCGATGGTCAAATTGAGATAGTAAATAAATGTTTGGAAGGATATCTTCGTTGTTTTGTATCTGATAAATAAACACAATGGGTCAAGTGGTTACCTCTCGCTGAATGGTGGTATAACACTTCCTTCCATACTGCAGCAAAAATGACCCCATTTATGGCACTTTATGGATATCATCCACCATCCATCACATCATATTTAAGGGAAAATTTGAAGGTTCAAGCAATGGAAGATCACATCGAGCATCAGCAAGAAGTTCTCCAACTCTTAAAGGATAACCTGAATTTGACACAAAATCGAATGAAACAACAAGAAGATCAACATCGCAGCGAGAGAAGTTTTGTTGTAGGAGATTGGGTATTTTTACGGCTACAACCATACAAACAAATGTCCCTCAAGCAAGCTAAGGAGGATAATAAATTATCGCCAAAGTACTATGGTCCTTACAAGGTGTTGCAAAAGATTGGTACTATGGCATACAAATTGGAGCTTCCTGCTTCTTCACGAGTGCATCCAATTTTCCATGTTTCATGATTAAAGAAGGTTATAGGTGAAAATCTTCCAGTTCAAACAATATTTCCCAAACTTGATGAGGAAGGAAAAATCATATTGGAATCTGAAGCGGTCACGGAAACAAGAAATCGACAGCTACGAAATCGATCAATTTTAGAGTATCTCGTCAAGTGGAAGAACTTACCCACTGAAGGTTCTACATGGAAGGATGAGAATTTTATACGGAAACACCCAGAGCTACTCAAGTGTTGAGGACAACACTTTTTTGAAAGAGAGGGGCATGTTAGGTCCCTATATTACTAGTATAGACCCTTATTGTTGTTAGTGTAACCCCCTTATTGTTATTATTGAGGACATCCTCGAAGAGCAGGAGATTTTTTTCTCTTCTCTATTGGCTGTCTTGCATTTCTAATAAGTTGTTGAATAGTGGGAATTCTAGCTTTATTGTATGTGGAATCAACTGGTTCATATTGATCCTAACCATACCATATCAGGTTATACATTCCGTGCCTTTAACCTGATTCAAGCCGAAGAGACTTATTCCATGGTCACTGCTAACTGCTTCTGGTCCTAGATTTTTGGAGTTACTTTTTCCAATAAACGTTGTTTACATTTCTTCATGTTATTTGTGCCAGTGACTGGTTCATGGATGAGTGCCATTGGAGTAGTTGGTCTAGCTCTAAACTTACATTCCTATGATTTTGTTTCCCAGGAGATCCGTGCAGCAGAAGATCCTGAATCTAAGACTTTCCCCCTTTAACCCCATATTGTTATTATTGTTCCCTTAAATTATTATTGTTAGGTTGGATAGGATTACATTGTGGCCCACTAGGATTACATTGTGGCCCCATGGACTCCTATATATAGAAAGGAGTTTTTGTAATTTGTATCATCCAAAAATTGTTCATTAATGTAATGTATTGGAGGTTTCCCCCTCGAAGTGGCTTATTTCTAAGGCGTTGATATCTCTTTTCTTCTATTCTTGGAGCTGGTTTCACAACAGAGCATGGAATTCAATTGCAACATATTGTTCCATATACTCCACAACAAAATGGTGTAGCTGAAAGGAAGAATTTCACCTTAAAAGAAATAGCTAATTGTATGCTTCAATCTAAAGGACTTGCTCTCAATTTTTGGGCAGAAGCCTTTAAGTGTGCAAATTACATAGTAAATCGCACTCCTACTAAGTTTTTAAGAATATAACTCCAGAAGAATCTTGGAGCTCAATCAAACCAGATGAAAGTCACTTTCGTTTTTTTGGAAGTGATGCTTGGGCCCATATTCCAGATACGAAACATAAAGCCTTAGAACCTAAGAGTGAAAAATGTATTTTTGTTGGATATTCTGAAGATGTCAAAGGATATAGACTTCTTCAACCCAAATCAAAAAATATAATCATTAGAAGAGATGTAAAGTTTGATGAAAATATATCGGCCTGCGAGCCTAGTTTGGCGGGTGTGCCACCTTTGGCCTACGATCTTGATTCGGCATTTGTGCCACCTCTCTCTCTCTCTTCTATTTTTAATAGCATTCCTTCTAGTTCAAATGATGACAGCGAGGATGAAAATCCTCCTCCAGCTCGTGAAGTTGTTCCTTATAATCCACCTCTTCCAAGATGGGTCCACTCTACTCGAGATGCAGCAGGTTCTCTTGCAGGCGACCCTGCCGATCAACGATGTACACGTTCTCAGTTCGAACAAGATTCTTCCTTATTGGCTCAAGTTCCAGAAAAACTTGATCCAGAAACCTTTGAAGAAGCCTCCGGTCATCCAGATTGGGATGAAGCTATGAATGAAGAGTATCGTTCCTTATTGGCAAACAATACTTGGGATCTTGTTCCTCTTCCAAAAGGAAGAAAAATTGTCAGATGCAGATGGGTTTACAAAACAAAGTTTGGACCAGATGGAAAAGTGGATAGACATAAAGCTTGTCTTGTTGCTAAAGGTTTTTCACAAGTTGAAGGCATTGACTATACTGAAACCTTCTCCCCTGTTGCCAAAATGAATTCTATCCGCCTTGTTCTTTCCCTTGCTGCCTCCTTTAAATGGGAAGTCCATCAGATGGATGTTAAATCCTCCTTCTTACATGGAGATTTGCATGAAGAAATATACATGGAACAACCCCCTGGCTTTATCCAAAAAGACTCCAGCCTTGTTTTTCGCCTTAGGAAGTCTCTCTATGGTCTCAAACAAGCTCCTCGGGCTTGGTATGCCAAAATGGATAGATTTCTCTTAGATAATGGCTTTTCTAGGTGTCATTTTGACAACACTATCTACACCAAGAAAGTGGGTAAGTCCTTCACCATCCTTGTTCTTTATGTTGATGATCTTATCCTTACTGGTAGTGATCCAAACCATATAAACCATGTGAATTCTAGCCTCAAAAATAATTTTGAAATGACAGACTTAGGACACTTGCATTATTTCCTTGGTCTTCAAGTCTTGCAATCCAAGGAAGGCATTACCCTCTCTCAGTCCAAGTATGCCTGTGATCTTCTACACCACTTTCACATGGAAGACTATAAGCCTGCCCCTTCTCCCTTTCAGTATGGATTCAAGCTTTCAGTCAACTATACTACCCCTGAAGTTGATGCTACCTTATACCATCAACTTGTTGGTAAAATTTTGTATCTAACCCATACTCATCCTGACCTTTCCTTTGCCATTGGTCTTGTCACTCGGTTTATGCACCAACCTCATGAAAGTCACTATAAAGCAGCTAAAATAATACTTCGATATATTCGAGGTACAGTTCAGTTCGGGATTCATTACAGTGCAAGAGCATCTCCCTTGTTGATTGGTTTCATTGATTCTGATTGGGCTGGTGACCCTGATGATCGGAAATCCACTGCAGGATATGTATTCACTCTTGGTTCAGGACCTATTACTTGGTCTTGTAAGAAACAAAGTTCCATCTCCCTTTCTTCAGAAGAAGCAGAGTATCATGGTGCAGTTGAAGCCAACAAGGAAGCCATGTGGCTTCGTCAGATCCTGTCTGAATTTGGTCTCCATCAGCAGCATCCAGCTACACTTTGGTGTGATAATTAGAGTGCCATTTAGCTATGTAAAGATCCAGTTCAGCATCAGCGTATGAAGCACATTGAACTCCACATACACTTCATCAGAAAGATCATTCATGATCGTG
Source organism: Pinus albicaulis (assembly GCA_034641835.2). Taxonomy (NCBI): domain Eukaryota; kingdom Viridiplantae; phylum Streptophyta; class Pinopsida; order Pinales; family Pinaceae; genus Pinus; species Pinus albicaulis. The sequence goes on from CM076579.1 coordinate 923,014,044, forward strand.
TTCTTGAAGTGCAGTATTGTTCGACCAATGATCAAGTAGCCAATATCTTTATAAAGGCTCTCACAGAAGCGAAGTTTACCAAACTTCGATCCATGCTTGGAGTTCAGGAAAGTTGTCATTAAGGGGGGATAGGCTCTAATGCCTTCTTCCTTCTACTATTATGTCACTTTTGTAAATCCTTCAATCCTATCCCAATTTGTTTTTAAGTGGGGATGTTAGGATATTTCGACACATAGGAAATAGGCTCCTTTTGTGTCACCTTTGTAAATCCTTCAATCCTATCCCAAGTTTTTCTTAAGGGGGGATGTTAGGATATTCCGACATAGGAAATAGTTAAGAATAACTTAGTCTACTGTAGAGTTAGGTAAAGTGTGTCTCTTTACCATGTACATTTGTAACTTATAATTCGACGGTCATGATTTGTAGTGATCCGACGGTTATCTCTCACCCCGATATTAACGACACTTGATCTTTGGCTTAACACCCGATTGGTCCATGATCTCTATTCAAAGAGCATGGAGGGTCATTTGTCCGATAACCGTTTATGAGAAAAACATTTGTAACTTTTATTTTATATTAATAAATTCCCTGAAGTGGCCGCATTGGCTCAGGGCATGGACTGTTTCCCTCTTTGGGGGTTTTAACCATGTGATTATACTGGTGTACTGATTTGTGATTTGTTTGTGAGCGGTGACCTTTGGTTCTTGATCTACAGAACTTACCCTATAAATTCCTACAATTTTTTGTATTATATATATATATATATATATATATATATATGTTGTTGTTGTTGTTGATTTTCATTCACTATCTTAATTTGTTTTTAGAGTTTTCTTGATGTTAGTAATCCGCTTTAAATTTCATCACAGATGTATGAATCTTCGGAACCCTTTATTGGATATGTTGATGGTGCTAGTTGTAGTATGCAAAATCTATCCTCTGCAGCGTGGGCCATTTTTTCTCCGAACAACAATTTAGTGAGTTTTCAAGGGATTTGTATTGGTAGATCGACAAATAATATCGCTGAGTATAGCACGTTGATCGAACTTCTCTCTGATGCCATTTCATTTGGTATTAACCGTATCATCATAAGGTTAGACTCACAACTTGTGGTATTACAACTTACTAGTGTTTATATTGTTAGAAATCCAACATTGCATAGATTGTTCCTTATAGTTTGACTTTTGGAAAGACACTTTGATTTTATTCAATATCAACACATTTCCAGAAATTTGAACACATTGACTGATTCATTAGCTAATCAAGTTTTAGACAGAAATTTACAACATATGTAAATAAAACATTCACATCATTGAATAGTATTGCACAATAAACATAGGAAAAAAATGAAATCATATAGATAGATAGTTATGGGTTTCTACAAAATTTGTGCCCAAGTGACATTGGTCATATGACCTCAAAATGTATGAAAAATGTTACAAGTAAACTAGTGGTGTTCATGGTAACATGCTATAGATCTAGCTATCCTACGAAGTAACCGCATCCAGCGGTTAGGAACCCCAATAGTGTGTTGTTGCAGTCACATAGGAAGCTCTTCGATCTGACAATCTGGAATCCCAAAGGTCAAACCCTCTATGTGCTACTGAAGCTCAGTCAGAGTCTCAGCCATATCAAGATCCTAAAGGACTACTCTCCTGACAGCCCTCTCTCCTGGCACATCTTCTTCGCGCTCTGGTTCCACTACTGGTTGAACACGACCAACATCTACATTACGTAAAACATCTAGTTTAGTATTGGGAAAACATCAAAATACAAAAAAATTGTATAAACCTTAGGAAAATCAAAAACATGGTCAAAAACATTCTTACCTATTGCACCCCACTGAGCGCCTTCTGGTAATACTAAATCTGGGTCCCCTCGGAAATCGACGCCTGCCTATGCATACTCATCGATGGCAACAATTTGTCACCGGAACCAGGCGAAGAATGTAGTAGAGAACACAACAGTAGATTGGCCTGTGTTCCGACTCATGAGTTTTACCCATCTCTGCATCCGAGGATCTCTAGGACTTGCTATATCCAGGGTCACATGTTGTGGCTGCATCAGTGGAATCCATTCCAAGGCGAAGGATATAAGGATAGAACCATAACTGAAATTTTTCTTCCTTCCTTCCTTTTCTTTATTCAGTTGTTCCTTTATCTGAGATAGAACAACTTCAGACCAGTTAAAGACTATTGGCTCCATACACTCTAGCGCATACTGCATATATGATCTATTCACTACATGTAGTGTAATGGTGCCAACAAGTTTTACGATTGTGAAAAGGATAGTTCTCAAGGGAAAATATCTAGCGTCTCAGATGTTTATCTTTCCATATTTTCTTGGCACTGAACTTAGATAACAATGTTGCAAAACATAATCTCTCACTGTCTCTCCTCTAACAACAGACCCTGAGAGCGAAATGGGCAAGCCTCTCCTCGACAAACCTGTAAGAAAATAAACATCCTCAACTGTTATAGGAACCACTTGGTTATTAATATGAAATGCCTCTATAGCTGGATCCCATGCTCGAACTAAGAACTCCAATAGCTATATTTGTTGCCTCATCCTAGACACCTTGATGTACTTAAGCAGTCTACAATCTCTTACGGCTCTTACTGTACCCGGATCATTTAAGGCAATCATATCCTGTTCTTCATGTTCTCTTTCCCTCCATGTAATCATCATTATAATCCAATGTAAACCTGAAATACAACCATAAGATCCATTATATTCCATTAATTGAAAAAAACTAGACAAATTTTGGGCATAATAAGAAAATCAAAAACTTAAATTGCACCCAACGCACTCCCTAACAAGAGGCAGTGCTTTGCATATGCAAGTACCCTTCACTGTACCTGCTATGCAACACAAGTTTCGACATTCAGGGGTGTGTTGCCCTCTTTTTGGGTAGAATTTATCCTAGGAGCCTTAAAACCCTTAAAATTTGCAGAAATTGGAAATTAAATGAATACTAAAGGAAAGAGGAGGTTCATATCACTAACCTGGATCAAACGACAACAAAAACCATCCACAGAAATGATCACAATCAGCAGCTGAAGTTCAGGGGCAAAATCAGGTTCAGAGCTCCAAAATGCAAATGGTAACTATGGAATGGTAAAAATGAATAGTGAAACTACTTTTAATAGTCATTTAATTATTTGCAAATTGAATATATTTCTATGACTATAGTTTTATTATGTTTTTTTATCATGAAATATGTATTTTTAATCCATTTGATGTTGTTCTGAATAGGATATACAACTGATGAACAGATTAGTCGTGCAGATTTATTTCAAAGAATGACTTGACCACAAAGCATACTTTTTCTCCTTATTTTTCGGGCTTTGTTAAAAACGAAAAAGGATTTGAAGTGCACTTTTATCTCCTTTTTGAGCTTTGATAACAGCGAAAAAGGAACCCCTGGAGTCTTCTTTCAGCTCTTTTCAGACTCCGATAATGTGAAAATATTGCCGAGCACTTGTCTTTCTGAGCTTGTAAAATTAAATGAATCGATATCTACTCAGTATAAGTTTAACGCTTTTCCGGACTGAGATGGATTATGTAAGAAAAATGAATACCTTAGTTAAACATGACCAAAGAGGTTCACTTAGATATTATTTTACACTTTTTCTGATCTCAGTGACAAAATTTACGCAAAATTAGTTATGGAGTTTTCTTTCATCCTCTTTTTCAAACTCTCTAAATATGAAAAAGGACTTGGCTATCACTGTCGTTAAGCTCGTTAAAACAAAAAATAGCGATGAGCTTATCGATCATGGCAAGAATCGAGCTTCATTCATTGCTAGACTCATTAAATTATTAAATAGTGATATTTTATTCACTCGAAGGGTTGAATTATAGATCAAGAAAATGTTATCCTCCTCAAGCTTGTTAAAAAATAAAGAGGTATTGGTAAACAAATGTCCGAGGAAAATTTGGGAAATGTGAGAAAAAATTCTTTATGGTAGCAAGTTGCTCTTCAACATGACACTTCCTTCACTCCATGTCCGTGACTGTTTGGGTTCGGTAATCATCTTGACGGTTCATTCATACCTATAGTTCATCATACCTTCACTTCGGTTTTGGGTCAATGCTGCCAACTCATCACAGTGTCGTTGATATGTTCAAGAGAAGTCATCCAGTGAATAACTCATCCTTTTGCAATACTCATAAACCTTTATTCTCATGACCGTCGTCCCTGAAAATTGCTATATCAAGTCATACCCTTGTCTCCGAAATCAGTAAATCTCGTTTCGAAATAAGGTGGCTTCCTGTCGACGAAAAATCATTATCCAGGAAGTTCACTTAGAAACATCAGATTCTAGTACCATGAGGCTTGTTATAGCATCGACAATATGCTCGCTTCCAGAATTTTGACCGAAAGATTTTGTTTGGAGTTCGACATCAAATCATCTATTCACGCCTTACGAAATGTACTACAGTACCTTGAAGGCCATTTTCATTAATGGTTGTTCTCTCACATTTGTTAACAGCTCACATCATTGTCTAGTAACCAAATGATGTCTTTCCATGTTCAACGACAAATCATATATTCACATGGCTAGACTAGTACTCGAATGATTGAGTGAACGAGATAAGAAGACCCTAGATCTAGTTTCAACCATCTGGGCTGCGATTTCAGGATTGTTGTAGCGTCATCTATATGGTGAATTTACATACAGATCGTCATCCAAACATGGGCCTATATCTGTAGGCATGTCTACATTGGGAAACATTCCAATGTCGATGACTTTCTAAATTATGTACATGTTATTAGATTGTTTATGTGTTGAACATGGGAATGCCTACCCTCATCAATTATGATCAAGAGGATATATCATGATGTAATGTATTGTAAGATTGATGCAGGTCGTCACTCCACTTCATCTCCAACTCATCACAGTGTAAAGCATATCAATCAAAATATTGTTGTTATTATTCTGACTTCATGCTTCAGGGGCCAATTGTTATAGGTCAATTTGGGCATCATTCCCGATGACCTAGTTAACTTAGCATCATATCCAGGACCAATGTGTAGGGTCTATCATCCCCTAACATTTCAATTACTATATGCCCTAAGACAAAGAACAAGACAGATCAATCAAAGATTTTCATCTGCAAAGGTTTCCAAGGTTTGAAGTTTATAATATATCATATGAGAGCTCATCAACGCCGCCTCTAAAGGGACTAAGTGCGTTGCATATGCAAGTATCCCCATGCAAGGCTGCTCTGCAAAGCACTTCCCGACATCTATGGGTGCGTTGGTCACATTGGGAGCGAAATTCTCATTGTTCTGGAATCTCCACTTGGCCAGTGCCTTCTAGAAGAGTTCACATGTGTCAAAATTTGAATCCATGTGTCCATTTGACATCTACAAGACTGGGAACATGTATTTCCTATTATTGGAAAGTCATTTATTGTAAACTAGCTCAACTACTCTATAAATTGAGCACAAATATTAGTGTTTGATAAGGAAGAATTTGTGTAGAGAAATGTTGGTCAATTTTTCATTGAGGAGATTGATTTGAATGACAATTTCTAGAGATATCTACATTGTGATGAGGTTGGGATGTTGCTGGAGATGGTGACACAAAATCAGTCATTTGGTTGTAATCTCCCCTTCTATCATTAATAAATAATACAACTTACTTTTCCCTATATGCATTTGTATTAGCTTGATTTTCCATATTGCAAGATCTTAGTTGATGTATATGGTTTATGCTTTACTGATTTAGCAAACTAACTTGAATAGACATCTGTATTATTGCCATCTTCTGCTGTTTAGTGTTCATTCTTGCAAGAAATATTTTGCACAGCCGGTTGGAATTTGAAGCTACAACGGAAGCAGCAGAAGGAATCATTTGGAAGTGCTTGGATTCCAAGTAAGCATCTAATCTATTCTGTGTGTTTGTTCTTAGTTAGGAAAAGTAGTCGTATAGTCTTTAACTTGTTGTTCTAGATTAGCACCTGTCTAGGGAAGCATGTTTTATCCGTAATTCACAATTCTGTCCAACATACACTTTTTTGGATATTCCTACTCGTATATTTCGCATATTAGCTCATTGATCCTTTAGGATTTTCATAATATTCTTGAAAAAATAACAAACTATTTTTATATTGATATATGAAAACTAAATATAACAAAACTGATATTAATAAATGAATGGTTTGTATTAATATATACATATAATTATAGAAAATCATGTTAATTTGGAATATTACCTTTTGAATGATTCTTTTTTGTTGTTGTATGTTTTTTCTATTGCAAGTTTGACAGGTCTCATTGACCATTTCTCTCGAAAAACTTCATGTAGTTTATATATAATTTGGTTCTTGGGATCATTGGATTGATTTTTGTATTGTAAGTGGAAAATACATGTATACTTTCATTCCACTATATCCCTCATAGTTTTGTAAAAAAAAATACCCATTTCTTTTAGTAAGAATTATCTTACATTAGTTAATCCATAATTAATTTCTTTTAGTAAGAGCATATTATAAAAATATAATTAAATTCAGATAAAATCTTAATAAACCACAATTAAAATTAACTTTATGATATTTCATTAAACAATTATGTTGGTCGCCTCCTCTCATTCTCTCATTCCTCGAGTCCCTATTTATTTCCTTTAATTTCTTCTCTTCTTTGTAGGTCCGTCCTGAAGATCAGTCTTGTTTTAGAATCGAAACGTAGAAAAGAAAAATGAAGACTGTGGATAACCCGAATTCTCAACCTCCTAACTTCTACCACATAAATCTAAAAACTATCAAATACCCCTTTCATTAACTTCCAATGCCACTCTACATGAAATAAGGACCAATTCATCATCATTTACATGTTTTATATTTTTAATTTTCTTAGAAGGTCATTGATCTTTTCCTTCATTGTTGATCCCTATAGAACTTTAAAGATATATGAATTGATAGATTGTTTGAAACATGTTATCTAATATCTTAAGTATATAACATAGTTATCGATCAAACGAGAAAATAACTGATTACTCGATTTTTTGAGATAACAAAAAAAAACACTCGATTTTGAAAAAATGGTAATTTAGAATAACTTTTTTTTAACATATTTTGGCACTTTAAATTTTCTTATATAACATTTTTTTTAAATGTTAATGATTCTCATGTTGATTTTGAAAAGTGTTGATGCAACATCAACCCATTATTTTTAGAGGGTTTATTTTTTACACTTAATTTTTTTATGTATCATGTATGAACATTTGTTTTAAAATGTTAGTGATTTTCATGCTAATTTTGAAAAGTGTTGATACAGCATCAACTTTTTTTGTTTAAAGGGCTTATTTTTTACACTTTAAATTTTCTAATGTATTAAGTGTGGATATTTTTTTTAAATGTTGGTGATTATTATGTTGGTAATAAAACATTAAAAAAAAAAAATTAGAAAAAAAAAAAAAAAAAAATATGCCAAAAATAATAATAATAATAACTTTAAAATAAATAAATAAATAAATAAAGGAAAAAAATACATAATTTAAAGAAGAAAACTACATAATCAAAAAATAATAATAAAATATATTTCTTAAATAATTAAAATTAAAAACATTAAAATAAAATATTAAAAAAAAAATTAAAAAGAAAATTAAAATAATTAAAATAAAAAAATTTAAAGTAATATTAAAAAAAATAAAAATTTAAAAATAATAATAATAAATAAATAAACATTTTCCAAAAAATTTAAAAAATTAAAACATTTAAAAAAAATAAGAATATAATTAAAAAAAAAAGTTAAATTTGATATATATATATATATAACATACAATTTTAAGATTAAGGGAAATACTCCCTAACCTATCCTATTGATCGAATCTGGTTTGTCCGCCATTAAAAGTATGACTATGTTTAGATATATGATGTATAAGAAGAAGCTTGATAACATGGAATAAGAAAGACTCCCTAAAATTGCTTCTAACTGTAGTCAAAACCATCACCTTCACCTCAAGTGCGAGTGGCATAAGGATGGCTCAACTATTGGGGAATTAAAAAGGAGCTCAGTATGGGAAGCAAAGATAATATAAAAAATTCTATTACCTCCAAGTTTAAGGACAAGCTATGGGAGGATCAGGAGCTCGAGGGTAAAAGGAAGCTAAGATACTATAAGAAAGTGATCAACCCCACCTTTGATAATCAGAATTATCTCTCTGTGTTGTCCAACCATAAGAAAAAAAAGATCGCTAAAATAAGAACTAATTCCCATGAGCTTCGGAGTGAGACCAAGTGGTGGTCTATTCCCAAGACCCCTTGGAACGATTGAATCTGTCAGATTTGTGATTCTAAGAAGGTGGAAGATTAAAAGCACTTCCTTTTTAGACTGCGCAACTCTTACTCACATTCGCTCTCAATTCCCTACCATCTGCCACACTTTCAATCTTCTTGACATATCAAGCCCACCCACTTATAGCGATCTTGGACCACTTATTTCCCTTCTCTTTGTCCATAGAAACAATATTTTGAAGAATCAAACTTAGATTCTTTCTCCTCTCTTAAGGTTTGATAGATCGCATTGGTCTTAATTGACGGTAAACATTATATATATATATATATATTATAATTATAATTTTTTAATTTTATTATTATTTTTTAATTATGTGGTTTTTATTTTTATTTTCATTTTGAATTTTGAAAAAAAAAATGTTTTTGATGTTTTTTTTTTGTTTTTTTTTTTTTTAATTCTTTTTTTTTTTTTTTTACAAGTTAATTTTTTTTTTTTTTTTCATGTTTTTTTTTCAATGTTTTTTGTTTTTATAGGTCTAATTTTTTTTAATTTCTTTTCCTTATTTATTTCTTTTAAAGCTTTTTATTTAAATGGCTTTTATTGTGTTTTTTTAAATGTTTTTTCTTTAATTTTATTTTAATGTTTTTTATATATTTGTTTTTTAATTGATCTCATCAATATTATTTATTTATTTTTTATGTTTCTTTAGTTTTGGTCAAATTTTTAAATTTTTGTCTTAAATTATGTTTTTTTTAATTATTATTTATTTTTAAATTTTTATCTTAATTTTGTTTTTTATATTTTTTGTGTTTGTATTTTTTTTGTCATGTTGTTTTTGTTTTTTTACTTATTATTATTTTTGTTTTTGTTTTTATTTTTTCAATGTTTTCATATTCTCAATATATTTGATGGTGTACTTTGTTAACGGTCAATAGGATTCTGGAAACGACATTTTTTTTTTTGCATAATCTTTAATATGGTTATTAGTTTTGATTTATTAAATTCAAAAGAAATATAATTTTAATATTAAAAAATTATTATTATCATTATTATCTTTTGTAAATTTGGCAGGACTACATCTTCATCATGTCCAACATTATCAGCCCAATCGGGGCGGGAAATTGAACCAGTGATTTTACATCAAGGAGTGCCTTAGTAGAGCACCCGATCACCGTCTATCCAAGACCCATGGACTAAAATTATTATTATTATTATTATATATAAAAATAAAATTAAGATATATATATAACAATTTGCAAATTTCAAAATCTTAAAAATTATTTAAAAATAAAATATTTACACAAATTTCCAAAAATACAAATGTTTTAATGCAGAGAGTATAAAAAAACTCTAAAATCACATACAAATTCATTTGTTTTGTAAAGTTATTAATTCATTCTAACTGAAGTGTTTCCTATCGAGTGATTTCAATGCATTATATAAAAAAGAAATTTTATTTAATAAATTGTTATTAATATGATAAATTTAAAACAAAAATAAATTAATATAAATTTAATGGTAATAACTTTTTAAAATAACATTAACACCATGGCTAAAAATTGTTGGAATTTTAAGGCTTTTCACAGACATGATATTTTATCTTTAATACCATGCCTAAAAATCGTTGGAATTTTAAGGAGACATGATATTTTATTTATAATGTTATGCCTATAGTAGGAATTTTAAGGGTTTTCATAGTCATGATATTTTATCTTTAACATCATTCTTAAAAAATGTTGACAATTTACCCCAAAAAAAGAAGAAAATGTTATTCCAGCATCAACACTTTTCATTTTCAGTGTGTTTTTTGCACAAAAAAATGGCTTTTACTTCCATTTTTAAAAAATGTTGAAAATTTACCTCGAATTTTATTTATAATTCCAACATCAACAATTTTCGTTTTTAGGCTGTCTTTTCATGTTTTGTAGGGTTTTCTAGTTAGATTTCATGTTTTGTGGCAATAGTTCTCATTTGATCGGTAACTTATATTATTAATGAAAAAAAAAACTCACATTGAATAGTATTTTTTCATTCACCTCATTCATCCTTCTATAATTTTTTTGTTACACTTGTACACTCTTTTGCACTTAGATTAGAAATAATCTTATTAACCTTCTTCATTTTGTTGCTCTGAATGATACACACTAACCAATACATATTAGTTAAATTTATATATAGTTCAAACATATTATTTTTATAAAGAATTTACAAAGAACTTGTTTTTTCTGCGTTTTTGGATGTGCTACCATTGTGCCAACCAATATTTTTGTTACTTGACAACTTCTCAGACGTTTTTTTATCAATATACAACATGTACCATTCAATAGAAAAGAAATTAAATATATTTATGCATAAATCAAATAACTTTCGGCCAAAAAGAGCTATAGTAATTGGTGTGGTTATTTGAATAAATGCCCGGTGCATTTAATCCACTAAATGCACCGAGCATTTAATTGTTTAACACAGACAACGAAAATTATTTATTTTAAATAATTTAAAATTATGACAGTGTGATGTGTAATGATAAAAGCACCGTCGTCACTTAACAATGCTATTTGGTAAAGGCGAGTCGGTGCATTATATTACACCGAGCGCACCAATAAATAGACTAGATAGTTTCGACAATATTTGGTGCAATATGTAACGATAAAAGCACTGCCAACACTGGTATGTTATATTACATAAGGTGCATCGCGAAATAGACATCATTTTTATAAAAAAACAAATAGGGCCAACATGTTTTGGATCTAATTCAATAATTCATCCTCTTACTTTACATATCGAACACACGTTATATAGTAAGTAAACAAACCCATTAAATCTAAAAGGGCTAAAATGAAAAACCCTAATTGTGAATTGGGAGAGGCAGTTAAACCTAAGGTGAAATTTTGCTGTCACATAAGCAAGAAAAAGAAAGATTTTAAGGTTAGTATTGATTTTTTTTGTCTTTTTACTTATTTATTTTTATTCTGAATTTTAATTAAATCTAAATAGGAATAGAGATTGTAAAAAAATCTACTAGCAAAATTTGTTGGAACGCCTAATCTTACATGGGTAGGTGTGGAATACGAAAAGTCACAATGGAGTCCAAGTGACCTTGGAATGTGAAACCAAGAGTCACACCATTGTACTATAAATGTACATCATGTATAATGGAAAAATAAGAAAGTATCACGCTTATCCTTCATTGTGTTGAGTTTCTTGTTGTGTGTGTGTTTATCTTTCTCATACACCATGTGTGTGCTTGACATGGTGTTTAACATGGTATCAGAGCGAGCGATTGCTGGCCCTGCTCCAAATTGAGTGAGCCATTTGTGTTTATGGCCTGTGCATATCTGCAAAAATTCTGATAATTTTTACAACACTCAGAGATTGTTGCAGCAGTGTTTTTACCGCATTCATCAAGCGTTTTGAAACATTCAGAAATTTCGTCTTAAAGAAGAGCAGCATCTGGGGGGCATTCTACAGGTTTTCTCACTGCACATTATTTTGCAAATTTCTGCCTTTTAATTCTGCATTTTGGAAAGCTGCTGGAATAGTGTTTCAAAGTGGGTTCTGAAAGGAAAATTTATGAGTTTTTCATTGAAAAATCTCTGCAATTTTCTGGGTTTTTTTAATGGAAAAGATTTCTGAATACTGTTAAATTCTGCAATTGAGTATATTGTTGTATATTTAAAAAAAAAAAAAATCTGCTGCTGTTTTAAAGTCTCGGGTCTCAGTTTTACTCCTCTGCTGTTGGAAGAAAATCTACATTCTCTTGCTTTCCTCTCTGCTATTATATTAAAAATAAAAATAAATAAATAAATTAAAAAAATAAATAAATAAATAAATAAAAAATTTCTTCAACACTCGGCCTCTGCAACCTACAGCCCTCATACACCTCACACAACGCCCCTCCTCACAACCCAACTCCCCACTACACCCTTGGCCTTACGGCCACCCCCTCTCTAACACAGCACCCCCTCTACCCAACATCCCAACCCCTTACCCACGCTCCCCTCTCAACTCTGCAATCCGCCCTCCCTTACAGCACTCGGCCCCCTCACCTTAACCAGTTGCCCTCCCTACGCTCCTTACACACTACGCTCTCCCTAACGCTGCTCCCTAACTGGCACCCCTGCTCCCACTCGACACACACACCCCGCCCCTCTCACCATACACTCTCCCTAAACCCGCAAACGCTCACACTACACTCTCGCTCCCTTACACCGCCCTCCCTCTCGGTTCTGCAGCCTACTCCCCTCCCACGCCGCTCACCCTACCCACCTACCTACACCTCCTATCTACCCGCCCCCTCTCCCGTGGCCTCACGGCCCTCCCCTCCTCCACGCTTCTCCACGCTCTTCTAATTTCACTCAACCCGCCCACTTTTAAATTCATTTTTTAATTTTTAATTTTTTTCTTTATTATTTAATTCCCCTCCCCCCATTTTAATAACCCCCCCTCTATTTCATTTCAATTTTTTAATTAATTCCTTTTAAAATAATTTAAAAAAATTAAAAAAAAAAAATTTCTCATTCCCTTCCCATTTTAAATTAATCCCCTCTCTTTTAATTAATCCCCTTTCTTTTAAATTCCCCTCATTTTTAACTAATTCCCATTTTTTAATTTTTTTAATTAATTTCTAATTAATTAAAAAAAAAAAAACAGCAGAGAGAGAGGAAGAGAGGAAGAGCAAAGAGAGAATATGAACAGTAGAAATGAAGGAAATGGCATATGAAGAAAATGGACTGTACACATAGAGAAGAAAAGTTAAGTTTATATTGAATGATTTATGGCATATATCAAAGGGTGATTTTCTAAAGATATTTGCATTTGAAGATAAATTGGTCCTCATTTTGAACAACAGTGGCATTCATAGTTTGGACACACAAAATTTCTGATTTGTGGAGTTTCTCTTAAGCTCTATTGCATTATGCATCAAGGTCAAGCATCCAAGCTTGTGAATATCTCCTCCTTTTGTTGAGTTGAGTTGAGTTGTTTTTGGTGTCAAACAACTATTTGAAGAAAAAATTGAGCTGCCTTAAAGGCTTTTTGCATAGTGTTTTTGCTGCATATTTTTGCAGAAATATTGTATTGAACTGACATTGTATTTCTCATTCATAGTTGCAATCAACAGACTTTGTACCTTGAGAGTTCTCTTGAGTCATTTATCTTTCTTGTTGAATCACATTGTAAATGGGTGCATTTTCAGTTGAAGCCGACACCCTTTCATTTTTTGAGCCTAAGTTGTTGAAAATGGCTAAAACTAATGAGGCATTAGAGTTGTTGAAAAACCTCATTCATTCCAATGTTGATGATATGATAAAAATGAGCGAGGATGCTCTTTGTAACATTCAAAGTTGTTTGCTATATGCACAAGAAAATATTGAGTTTTTGCAGTTGGAATCTCATCTCCAACAAGATGAACTTCAGCAAAAGAGTCACCATTCTGAACCTGTTTCTGTTTAGAAGATTGAGAAGGACTCTCATCAGAAGAAAGAAGATAAAGTTGCAGTTGATTCCCATTCAGTTCCTTGTACTAGAGCAGATCTACATGTAGATGTAGCAGCTCAGCCTGCACTTCTCAAGCCCATCATCAAACCTTGGGAAGAGCTTGTCCACAACAAGCACCGAACTGGTCTTGGATATGACAAGGATGTGTCCTTTCATATTCCAGACTACACCAAGCCCATCATATTTCAGAGTGCCAGATTTATGTATGATAGTTCACCTGCAGCTGTTCCAGATCTTGCTCCACTTCCACAACAACAATAGATTGTAAAATTCCAACACTGTGATCGAGTTGGCCATATGAAAGATCAACGTTTTGATCTTCATCCATGCAAGCACTATGGTAAGCACACCCATTCTTCATACAGATGCTTCAGAAACAAGCCTCCTGCAAGAAAAAAGATTCATCTTGGATGGATCGCTTCTTGGCAATGGGCATCAGCAGCCAAGAAGATGTTTAAGACACATGTCAGAACTTGTTCACGGATATTGAACAAACTTGCAGTTCAGTTTTCGCCATCATCTCACCTTGTCCCTGACAGGGGGGGAAATTGTGGTCATGTACAAGCTTCGACGTTATTTCAAGCAAGCCTGAGCCACAATTCGTCATTCCAGATTCAAATATGTAGCCAGAGACATGAATGCCCATGAGCATGCCTTCGGTTGGTGGACAACCTTAAACCATCATCTTTGGTTGGTGGACAAACTTAAACCACCACAGGTAGTAGACCTCCCTTATTTTAGGTTGAAGGTCTCCCGTTCATATATGAGGAACACTTCCTCTAGTAGAAGCCTTCAGCTTCTTGCCAGCTTTGGTTGAGTTCCAGGAAATTCTTCAAGCATTCTAGAGTTGTTGGTAATCCTAAAACCATCACAGGTAGTAGACCTCCCTTCTTTTAGGTTGAAGGTCTCCCTTTTTTATGAGGGACACCCTCCAGCGTGCTTTTAGCTTCTTGCCGCTTTGGAAGAGTTCAAGAACCCGCAACAAGTTTTTACGTTCCGTTGTTGGTGGTCATCCTTAAACCACCTCTTTTTTTCCAACATTTCGCAGATTTGATTCACCCGGCGGCCGCTATGCATACTTTGGTGTATTTGTATTACAACTCTCTTCGACTCACACATATCCCTACTATGGGGATGTTGGAACACCTAATCTCACATGGGTAGGTGTGGAATATGAAAAGTCACAATGGAGTCCAAGTGACCTTGGAATGTGAAACCAAGAGTCACACCATTGTACTATAAATGGACATCATGTATAATGGAAAAATAAGAAAGCCTCACGCTTATCCTTCATTGTGTTGAGTTTCTTGTTGTTTGTGTGTTTATCTTTCTCATACACCATGTGTGTGCTTAACATGGTGTTTAAAAAAATCAATAATAAAATTTTTATTATGCAAGGGTTTTAATTTTAAATTTTATTTTATTTTCCTAAATTTTGAATAAATCTAACAAAAATTGTAACAATTTTTACCATTAAAAGAAATAGTAAAATTTAAAAATTTTGTTATGCAGGGTTTTGAGTGAATCACCATACCTTTAAAATTATGAAATATATGCGGTTCCAAAATATTTTGTTGCTCCATAATGCTCCTAGTATCTCTTTTGCAAATGATCTACTTTTTAATTAAACCCTAACAGAAATTGTAAACAAAATTATTAGCAAAATCAACAATAAAATTTGAACAATTTGATTTTTTCGCTATTGCTCAGGCCCGTTGCGACAGTGCTGCTGCTGCCCATGGAGGCCTCATGTGCCTGGAGCAAGGGCTACTTCCTGTAGCCATGGAAGATCTAGGTTCTCCCTAAGCTCCTCTGCCCTCCCACCTCTATCTGTCGATGAAGCCTTCAGATCACTGCTCGCTTCGCTTCTGAAAAAGAAGAAAACTGAAGCTGCCAAGTTCGTGAAGAAGATGGATGAAATTCCAGAGATCTCCCTTCCTCCTAAGGGACCGATCCAGGTGGCCTTGTCTTTGGCAAATGTGTCCTTATGGGTCAATTTACTGGCCTTTGGCCCTCTCCAAAAACAACGGAGACTTGGGTTGTCAAAAATTGGGTTCCTTTGATCAAGAACAGTGTAACCTCATATTTCTTGGGGAGGGGATATTTTTTTTTCGAATTCATATCAAAAGAGGATAAATATCTGATATTTAGGAATGGCCCCTACTTCATGGGCCCTTAGGGCCTGTATCTCAACAAGTGGATGCGAGACATCGATCCAACAGTGGATTTCCCAATGACTGTTCTATTATGGGTAAGGCTACCGAATCTTCCAGTGCATTGCTGGAACTGGGATTCGCTGAAACACATAGGTAATGCTCTAGGAAAAAATATTAACTGGGAAAATAACAAGGATTAATTACTGTGCCCAAATCTATGTCGAGGTCGACCTAGAGGTGGGTCTATCGGAGGCATAGTGAAAGAAGAATCCATGAGAAGCATGCTTCGGATAGAAACCCCAGATATTCTTCTAATCTAGGAGACAAAAATGGAGAAATTTTTTTTCCTCCAAACAAGTTATAAATTTTGGAATAAAGGTGGAGGACAGGCCGTCTCTGCTCGAGAATCTTCGAGCGGACTGGGCACTTTATGGAATACAAACATATACTCGATGGTCACTGAGATCCTAAATACCCATTGGTTGTATTTGAAACTTCAGCGTCTTGAAACAAAGGAGGTCTTTAACCTCTTCAATGTGTATGTCCCAGTAAACACAGGAGAGAAGAAGACCTGTTGGGACTCTATTAGAAATCTGGAAAAAATAGAGAACCTAGAAAACATCATCATGGCTGGCGATCTCAACCTCACCTTGCTTATGGCTGAGAAGAGAGGAGGTAGCATCGTTAGAGACCTGGCAAGGGAATGGGTGGAGGACATCATGCAAGATTGGGACCTGCTCGACATCAAGCCCTTCAAAATTAAGTACACTTGGTCAAAAAAAAGAGTCGGTCCTGGTCATATTGCTACTAGACTAGATAGATTTCTTGTTTAAAGCTCTTTTCTCCTTCTAGGACTAGAGGCTAGAATGAAAATTATTCTTTGAAACATCTCAAATCATAAGCCAATCAAGCTTGATTTGTTGGCCCAAAAGGATCTTGGCCCTATACCATTTAGATTTAGCCCTTTATGGATTAAAAACCCGGACTTCATGGATAAGCTCAAAGAAAGTTGGAACTGTCTTGTCAAGGGCTCGCCTTTCTTTATTTGGGAGGAAAAGCTCAGAAGATTGAAAGCAGCTTTAAAAACTTGGGCCAAAACCCTCCCTAATCCAGCAGCAGAAAGGAAGCATGCTCAAGTCAGTCTTGAGACCCATCATTTACAAATGGAAGATGCAGTCATTAATAAAGAAGTTCTAGACATGGAGGCAGATTTACAACACAAATTCCATAAGGCATGTTTGTTGGAGTAAGAGTTTTGGAGACAAAAGTCTCGCAGTATTTGGCTTAAGGCAGGAGACAGGAATACTTCCTTCTTTCACAAACAAGCCCAAGCGAGAAGAAGCTTCAAATCCATCTCAAAAATCAAGGAGGATTCCATTACCCACAATGATTTCATGAGCATTAAAAGGGAAAATTTCTCTAATTTTAAAAATATTTACAGTGAAGAAGGTGTGTGGAACCAGAACTCTAAATTTATGGATGTGGTTCCCACAGAGGTTACCTCCAAGATGAATCAATACCTTGAGGCAAAGGTCACTAGAGAGGAAATAAAAGCTGCTCTCTTTGCTATGCAGCCCAACAAAACCCCCAGACTAGATGGCTTCACAGCAAGGTTCCTCCAATCCTGTTGGCATATAGTGGAGAAGGATTTGTACAAAATGGTTTTGAAATCCCAAGCCTGTCAGAAAATTAGGGGCAACACAAATTATGCCTTTCTTTCCCTCATCTCGAAGGAAAAGGGAGCCAGTGCTTTTAACAGATTTTGACCTATTTCGCTATGAAACATTGGCTACAAATTAATAACCAAGGTGATAGCCAACATATTGAAAGGTATCCTTCCTAATATTATTCTAGAGAATCAAGGTGGTTTTTTTCATGGGAGGTAGATTGTTGATAATTTTATTCTAGTGCAAGAGGCGATCCATTCAATCCTGCAATGAAAAGAAAAAGGAATGGTTGTCAAACTAAATCTAGCTAATGCATTTGATCGAGTTAGGCCCAACTTCCTCCTTGGTGTTTTTCACAAGTTTGGGTTTGGGCCTGAATTCATTAACTAGATCCGTGCTTGTATCTCTGAGCCTTGGATAGCCCCATTGGTGAATGGGCGAGCTGCGGGCTTCTTCAAAGCTACAAGAGGACTTCGGCAGGGATGTCCTCTTTCTCCCCTCCTTTTTGTTCTCCAAGCCTGTGTTCTAATTTTCTATTTGAAAAAGAAGCTGCTCGATCAAGAGATTCTGGGCCTCAACATAGCCAAAGGAGTTAAAAATATTAACCATGCATTTTTTGCTGACGACTCTCTATTGTTGGGCGTAGCCTCTTTGCTTTCCACTACAAAGTTCAAAGAAGTGTTGGATGATTACTGTGATGCCACGGGCAGCAAACTAAATAAAGGGAAGTGTTATATCTATTGCTGGAACATTTTAATCCGTGCTCTCAATACTATTTCCAGATGTTTGGGTTTTGCTGGCTCTTCCAATTAGATTTCATTCAAGTATCTGGGCCTCCCAATCTTTCAAAAAACCACCTTCAGCAAATATTATCTCCCTCTGATCGATAAATTCAAACTTAGGATGCAGGCATGAGGTTTCTCTTGGCTAAACATTGTTGGTTAGACGGTGTTGATCAAGGTTGTCCTCAGCAGTCTTCCTATCATTCAATTTTCAATTCTGTTGGCTCCAATCTGTATCCTCAAGAAGATGGAGGAGCTCATTCACAGATTTTTCTGGAAAGGTGGGAAACAAAATAAAAATAGAATCCCTCTTGTCAGCTGGGATAAATTCACCAAACCTCTTATGGAAGGTGGACTGAATTTTAAATATCTTCGCTCTCAAAACATTGCTATGGGAGCTAAAATTGTTTGGAGGCTCATGGCTTCCAAGCCAGGTTGGGCGCAGAAAGAAATATGGAGGAAATACCTCAGAGGACAAAGGAAATGCTGCCTTGACATCCCCCTCCCAAAATCAAGCTCACACTTGCTTAAATTCTATGCGCTGGCTTCCCCACTAATCCAATCTCATGCTTACTGGATCTCAGGCAATGGAAAACACATTAACATTTGGAAGGACATCATCATGAACAAGCCACCATTAGCCGATGAGCATTCTGTGCATTCGCTACATACTTGGATGGAAAACATTGGTCTAAACACATTATGGGATATCTCCTATTGGGATGGAAGTTGTTGGTCAGGATGGAAGAAAATTTAGGTTCCTATGGAGTTGAAGACAACCTCTGATTCTCTACTCGCCCTTCTTCATGGCATGGAACCGATTCATGAAAGGAAGCTGGATAAACATGGCTGGAGCCAATCTAGCTCTTATTATGTAGTTATGGGCTATGAAAAATAGTTGGAGCTGCCTCACGTCCCTCCAAACCCAACGACTTGGAAGGGGCTATGGAGCCACAAAACCATTCCAAAAATTGACTTTTTTTGCTGGCTTATGTGCCACAATAGAAATTTGACTGATGACAGATTAAAAAAAGAGAGGCTTCCATGGACCTTCAAGATGCCGGATGTGCTGTGAAAATGAAGAGAATGTTTGCCATCTTATATTGGAATGTAAATTTGCTGCAGAGGTTTGGCATGAGGCTCTGGCTCCTTGGGGAAACAAATTTTCTCTCCCTTCTTCCATATCTGATTTGTTTGCTAATTTTCCTCACAAATATCCAGGTGGGATCCCTAAGAATGATAGCATTAAAGCCTTCTAGCTTTCCCTGCCAAAGATAATCTGTTGGCAAATTTGGCTTGAAAGGAATAAAAGAATTTTTAGAGACAAAGAGCAGAATGCAAAAATAATCATAGTCAAAATCAAAAGTTAGTTGAAAGAAATCTTGGGAGATCAACTTGAAGCAACAAATTTAAGCTAGTAGGATTTGGAATGGGGTGATATGATGGGCCTTCAATTCTCCGTGGCAGCAAGGCAAAATAAGATAAATAAAGAATGGAAAATCAAACTCTAATGTATTAAGTGTGGATATTTTTTTTAAATGTTGGTGATTATTATGTTGCTAATAAAACATAAAAAAAAATATGACAAAAAAATAAAATAAAATTAACTTATAAAAAAATAAAATAAATAAATAAAGGAAAAAAAATACACAATTTAAAGAAAAAAACTACATAATTAAAAAATAATAATAAAATATATTTCTTAAATAATTAAAATAAAAAAGAATTAAAATTTAAAAAAGAAAAGAAAATTAAAAAATTTAAAGTAATATTTAAAAAAATAAAAATTTAAAAATGATAATAATAAATAAATAAACATTTTCCAAAAAAATTAAAAGCTAAAAACATTTAAAAAAAATAAGAATATAATTAAAAAAAAGGGTTAAATTATATATATATATATATATATATATATATATATATATATATATATATATATATATATATAACCTACAATTTTAAGATTAAGATAAATACTTCCTAACCTATCCTCTTGATCAAATCTAGTTTGTCCCCCATTGAAAGTACGACTATGTTTAGATATCTAATGTATAAGAAGAATCTTGACAACATGGAATAAGAAAGACTCCCTAAAATTGCTTCTAACTGTAGTCAAAACCTCACCTTCACCTCAAGCGCGGGTGGCATAAGGATGCCCAGTCATGGCTCAACTATTGGGGAATTAAAAAGGAGCTCATTATGGGAAGCAAATATAATATAAAAAATTCTATTACCTCCAAGTTTAAGGTCAAGCTGTGGGAGGATTAGGAGCTCGAAGGTAAAAGGAAGCTAAGATACTATAAGAAAGTGATCAACCCCACCTTTGATAATCATAATTATTTCTCTGTGTTGTCCAGCCATAAGAAAAAAATGAACATTGCTAAGATAAGAACTAATTCCCATGAGCTTCGGAGTGAGACCAAGTGGTGGTCTATTCCCAAGACCCCTTGGAATGATTGAATCTGTCAGATTTGTGATTCTAAGCAGGTGGAAGATTAAAAGCACTTCCTTTTAGATTGTGTGACTCTTACTCACATTCGCTCTCAATTCCTTACCATCTGCCACGCTTCCAATCTTCTTGACATAGCAAGCCAACCCACTTATAACGATCTTGGAGCACTTATCTCCCTTCTCTTTGTCCATAAAACAAGATTTTGAAGAATCAAACTTAGATTCTTTCTCCTCTCTTAAGTTCTGATAGACCACATTGGTCTTAATTGACGGTAAACATTATATATATATATATATATATATAGTAATTTTTTAATTTTATTATTATTTTTTAATTATGCGGTTTTTATTTTTATTTTTAAGTTTGAAAAAAAAATGTTTTTGATGTTTTCTTTTCTTTAAATATATATATATATTTTTTTAATTCTTATTTTTGTTTTTATTTTTTTTACAAATTAATTTTGTTTTTTTTTTCATGTTTTTGTTTTTATAGGTCTAATTTTTTTTAATGTTTTTTTCTTTTTCTTATTTATTTCTTTTAAAAAAAAATTATTTAAATGGTTTTTATTGTGTTTTTTTTAATGTTTTTTATATATTTGTTTTTTTTAATTGATCTCATCAATATTATTTATTTATTTTTTATGTTTCTCTAGTTTTGGTCAAATTTTTAAATTTTTTTCTTAAATTATGTGGTTTTTTTTTTCTTTAATCTTAATTTAGTTTTTTATATTTTTTGTGTTTGTATTTTTTTTTTCATTGTTTTTATATTCTCAATATATTTGATGGTGTACTTCGTTAACGGTCGATAGGATTCTGAAATCATTTTTTTTTTTTTTTTGCATAATCTTTAATATGGTTATTAGTTTCGATTTATTAAATCCAAAAGAAATATAATTTTAATATTAAAAATTTATTATTAACATTGTTATCTTTTGGAAATTTGGTAGGACTACATCTTCATCATGTCCAATATTATCAGCCCAATCGAGGCGGGGAATTGAACCCGTAATTTCACATCAAAGAGTGTCTTAGTAGAGTAGCCGATCACCGTCTATCTAAGACCCATGGACTAAAATTATTATGATTATTATTATATATATAAATAAAATTAAGATATATATATATATATATATATATATATATATTACAATTTGCAAATTTCAAAATCTTAAAAATTATTTAAAAATAAAATATTTACACAAATTTCCAAAAATACAAATGTTTTAATGCAAAGAGTATAAAAAACTCCAAAATCACATACAAATTCATTTGTTTTGTAAAGTTATTAATTCATCCTAACTTAAGTGTTTTCTATAGAGTGATTTCAATATATTATATAAAAAAGAAATTTTATTTAATAAATTGTTATTAATATGATAAACTTAAAACAAAAATAAATTAATATAAATTTAATGGTAATAATTTTTTAAAATAATATTAACACCATGGCTAAAAATTGTTGGAATTTTAAGGCTTTTCATAGTGGTGATATTTAATCTTTAATGTCATCCTTGGAATTTTAAGGAGACATGATATTTTATCTTTAATGCCATGCCTATATTAGGAATTTTAAGGGTTTTCATAGTCATGATATTTTATCTTTAACATCATTCTTAAAAAATGTTGACAATTTACCCCAAAAAAAGAAGAAAACGTTATTCCAACATCAACACTTTTCATTTTCAGTGTGTTTTTTGCACCAAAAAATGGCTTTTACTTCCATTTTTAAAAAATGTTGAAAATTTACCCTGAAAAAAAAAGTTATTCCAACATCAACAATTTTCAATTTTAGACTGTCTTTTCATGTTTTTTAGGATTTTTTGGTTAGATTTCATGTTTTGTGGCAATAGTTCTCTTTGATCGGTAACTTATATTATTAATAAATAAATAAAACTCATATTGAATAGCATTTTTTCATTCACCTCATTCATCGTTCTATAATTTTTTTGTTAGACTTGTACGCTCTTTTGCATTTAGATTAGAAATAATCTTATTAACCTTCTTCATTTTGTGGCTTTGAATGATACACACTAGCCAATACATATTAGTTAAATTTATATACAGTTCAAACATATTATATTTATAAAGAATTTACAAAGAACTTGTTTTTTTCTGCGTTTTTGGATGTGCTACCATTGTGCCAACCAATATTTTTGTTACTTGAAAACTTCTCAGACATTTTTTTTTATCAATATACAACATGTACCATTCAATAGAAAAGAAATTAAATATATTTATGCATAAATCAAATAATTTTCAGCCAAACAGAGCTATAGTAACCAGTGTGGCTATTTGAATAAACGCTCGGTGCCTTTAATCCACTAAATGCACCGCACATTTAATTTTTTAACACAGACAACGAAAATTATTTAATTTAAATAATTTAAAATTATGATGGTGTGATTTGTAATGATAAAAGCACCGCTATCACTTAACAATGCTATTTGGTAGAGGCGATTTGGTGCATTATATTACACCGAGCGCACCGATAAACAGACTAGATAGTTTCGACAATATTTGGTGCGATATGTATTGATAAAAGCACTGCCAACACCGGTATGTTATATTACATAAGGCGCATCACGAAATATACATCATTTTTATAAAAAAACAAACATGGCCAACATGGTTTGGATCTAATTCAATAATTGATCCTCCTAATTTACATATCGAACACATGTTATATAGTAAGTAAACAAACTCATTAAATCTAAAATGGCTAAAACGAAAAACCCTAATTGTGAATTGGGAGAGGGAGTTAAACCTAAGGTGAAATTTTTCCGTCACATAAGCAAGAAAAAACAAGAGTTTAAGGTAAGTATTGATTTTTTTGTCTTTTTTTTGTCTTATTTATTTATTTATTTTTATTCTGAATTTTAATTAAATCTAAATAGGAATAGAGATTGTAAAAAATATTACTAGAAAAATCAATAATAATTTTTTTATTATGCAAGGGTTTTAATTTTAAAATTTATTTTATTTTCCTGAATTTTGAATAAATCTAACAAAAATTGTAACAATTTTTACCATTAAAAGAAATAGTAAAATTTAAAACTTTTGTTATGCAAGGTTTTGAGTGAATCACCATACCTTTAAAATTATGAAAGGTATGTGGTTCCAAAATATTTTGTTGCTCCATAATGCTCCTAGTATCTCTTTTTCAAATGATCTATTTTTTAATTAAAACCTAATAGAAATTGTAAACAAATTTATTAGCAAAATCAAGAATAAAATTTGAACAATTTGATTTTTTCGCTACTGCTCAGGCTCGCTGCGACAGTGCTGCTGCTTCCCATGAAGACCTCACGTGCCTGGAGCAAGGGCTCCTCCCTGCAGCCATAGAAGATCTAGGTTCACCCCAAGCTCCTCCCCCCCCCCCCCCACCTCTATCTGCTGATGAAGCCTTCAGATCGCTGCTGGCTTCGCTTCCGAAAAAGAAGAAAACTGAAGCTACCAAGTTTGTGAAGAAGATGGATGACATTCCAGAGAGCTCCCTTCCTCCTGAGGGACTGATCTAGGTGGCCTTGTCTCTGGAAAATCCTGCCCTTGTGGGTCAGTTTTCTGGCCTTTAGCCCTCTCCAAAAACAATGGAAACTTAGGTCGTCAAAAATTGGGTTCCTTTGATCAGGAACAGTGTAACCTCATATTTCTTGGGGAGCGGATATTTTTTGTTCGAATTCATATCAAAAGAGGATAAATATCCGATCTTTAGGGATGGCCCCTACTTCATGGGCCCTCAGGGCTTGTATGTTAACAAGTGGACGCTAGACTTCGATCCAACAGTGGATGTTCTGACGGCTGTTCTAGTATGGGTAAGGCTACCGAATATTCCAGTGCATTGCTGGAACTGGGATTCGCTGAAACACATAGGTAATTCTCTAGGAAAATTTATTGACTGGGAAAATAACAAGGATCAATTACTGTGCCTGAATCTTTGTTGAGGTCGACCTAGAGGTGGGTCTACCGGAGACCCAATAAAAATCAGTGTTTCCTGGAATTGCAGAGGATTGGGGAGCAAAGTGAGAAGAAGCCATGAGAATCATGCTTTGGATAGAAACCCCACATTTTCTTCTAATCCAAGAGACAAAAATGGAGAAATTTGTTTTCCTCCAAACAAGTTCGAAATTTTGGAATAAAGGTGGAGGACAAGCCGTCTCTGCTTAACAAGCTTCGGGCGGACTGGGCACTCTATGGAATACAAACAAATACTTGATGGTCACTGAGATCCTAAATACCCATTGGCTGTATTTGAAACTTAAGCATCTTGAAACAAAGGAGGTCTTTAACCTCTTCAATGTATATGTCCCAGTAAACACAGGAGAGAAGAAGGCCTACTGAGACTCTATTAGAAATGTGGCAAAAATAGAGAACCTGGAAAACATCATCATGGCTCGCGATCTCAACTTCACCTTGCTTATGGCTGAGAAGTGAGGAGGTAGCATCATTAGAGACCCATCAAAGGAATGGGTGGAGGACATCATGCAAGATTGGGACTTGCTCGACATCAAGCCCTTCAACGGTAAGTACACTTGGTGAAACAAAAGAGTCGGTCCTGGTCATATTAATGCTAGACTAGATAGATTTCTTGTTTAAAGCTCTTTTCTCCTTCTAGGACTAGAGGCTAGAATGAAAATTCTTCCTTGAAACGTCTCAGATCATAAGCCAATCAAGCTTGATTTGTTGGCCCAAAAGGATCTTGGCCCTATACCATTTAGATTTAGCCCTTTATGGATTAAAAACCCAGACTTCATGGATAAGGTCAAAGAAAGTTGGAACTATCCTGTCAAGGGCTCGCCTTTCTTTGTTTGGGAGGAAAAGCTCAGAAGATTGAAAGAAAATTTAAAAAGTTGGGCCAAAACCCTCCCTAATCTAGTAGCATAAAGGAAGCATGCTCAAGTCAGTCTTGAGACCCATCATTTGCAAATGGAAGATGCAATCATTACTAAAGAAGCCCTAGACATGGAGGCAGATTTACAACACAAGTTCCATAAGGCATGTTTGTCAGAGGAAGATTTTTGGAGACAAAAGTCTCGCAGTCTTTGGCTTAAGGCGGGAGACAGGAATACTTCCTTCTTTCACAAGCAAGCCCAAGCGAGAAGAAGCTTTAACTCCATCTCAAAAATCAAGGAGGTGTCCATTACCCACAATGATTTCATGAGCATTAAAAGGGAAAATTTCTCTCATTTTAAAAACTTTTACAGTGAAGAAGGAGTGTGGAACCAGAACTCTAAATTTATGGATGTGGTTCCCACAGAGGTTACCTCCAAGATGAATCAGTCCCTGGAGGCAAAGGTCACTAGAGAGGAAATAAAGGTTGCTCTCTTTGCTATGGAGCCCAAAAAAACCTCAGACCAGATGGCTTCACAGCAAGATTCCTCCAATCCTATTGGCATATAGTGGAAAAGGATTTGCACAAAATGGTTTTGAAATCCCAAGCCTGTCAGAAAATTGGGGGCAGCACAAATTCTGCCTTTCTTTCCCTCATCTCAAAGGAAAAGGGAGCCATTGATTTTAATAGATTTCGACCTATTTCACTCTGCAACATTGGCTACAAATTAATAACCAAGGTGATAGCCAAAATATTGAAAGGTATCCTCCCTAATATTATTCCAGAGAATCAAGGTGGTTTTGTTCATGGGAGGAAAATTGTTGATAATTTTATTCTAGTGAAAGAGGCGATCGATTCAAGCCTGCAACAAAAAGAAAAAGGAATGGTTGTCAAACTAAATCTAGCTAATGCATTGATCGAGTTAGGCCCAAATTCCTCCTTGGTGTTTTGCACAAGTTTGGGTTTGGGCCTGAATTCATCAACTAGATCTGTGCTTGTATCTCTGAGCCTTGGATAGCCCCATTGGTGAATGGGCAAGCTGCAGGCTTATTCAAAGCTACAAGAGGAATTTGGCAGGGATGTACAGTTTCTCCCCTCCTTTTTGTTCTCCAAGCCTATGTTCTAAGTTTCTATTTGAACAAGAAGCTGCTCGATCAAGAGATTCTAGGCCTCAACATAGCTAAAGGAGTTAAAAATATTAACCATGCATTGTTTGCTAACGACTCTCTGTTGTTGGGCGCAACCTCTCTGCTTTCCACTACAAAGTTCAAAGAAGTGTTGGATGATTACTGTGATGCCACGAGCAACAAAATAAATAAAGGGAAGTGTTATATCTATTGCTGGAACATTTTAATATGTGCTCTCGGTGCTATTTCCATATGTCTGGGTTTTTCCAGCTCTTCCAATTGGACTTCATTCAAGTATCTGGGCCTCCCAATCTTTCAAAAACCACCTTCATCAGATATTGGCTCCCTTTGATCGATAAATTCAAACTTAGGATCCAGGCATGGGATTTCTCTTGGCTAAACATTTTCGGTTAGATGGTGTTGATCAAGGCTGTCCTCAACAGTCTTCCTGTCTTTCAATTTTCAATTCTGTTGGCTCCAATCTACATCCTCAAGAAGATGGAGGAGCTCATTTGCAGATTTTTTCTGGAAAGGTGGCAAACAAAATGAAAATAGAATCCCTCTTGTCAGCTGGGATAAAGTCACCAAAACTCTTATGGAAGGTGAACTGAATTTTAAAGATATTTTCTCTGAAAACATTGCTATGGGAGCTAAAATTGTTTGGAGGCTCAAGGCTTCCAAGCCAGGTTGGGCGCAGAAATAAATATGGAGGAAATACCTCAGAGGACAAAGGAAACGCGTCCTTGACATCCCCCTCCCAAAATCAAGCTCGTACTTGCTTAAAATCTGTGCACTGGCTTCCCCACTGATCCAATCTCATGCTTACTGGATCCCGGGCAATGGAAAACACATTAAAATTTGGAAGGACAACATCATGAACAAGCCACCATTAGCCGATGAGCATTCTATGCATTAGCTACATACTTGGATGGAAAACGTTGGTCTAAACACATTATGGGATATCTCCTATTAGGATGGAAGTTGCTGGTCAGGATGGAAGCAAATTTAGGTTCCTGTGGAGTTGAAGACAACCTTTGATTCTCTACTCGCCCTTCTTCATGGGATGGCACCGATTCATGAAAGGAAGCTAGATAAGCGTGGCTGGGGCCAATCTGGCTCTTATTCTGTAGTTGTGGGCTATGAAAAATAGTTGGAGCTGCCTCACATCCATCCAAATCCAATGACTTGGAAGGGGCTATGGAGCCACAAAACCATTACAAAAATTTGAATTTTTTTGTTGGCTTATGTGGCACAAGAGAAATTTGACTGATGACAGATTAAAAAAAAAAGAGGCTTCCATGAACCGTCAAGATGCCGGATGTGCTGTGAAATCGAAGATAATGTTTGCCATCTTATACTGGAATGTAAATTTGCTGCAGAGGTTTGGGATGAGGCTCTGGCTCCTTGGGGAAACAAATTTGCTCTCCCTTCTTCCATATCTGATTTGTTTGCTAATTGGCCTCACAAATATCCAGGTGGGATCCCTAAGAATGATAGATTTAAAGCCTTCTGGCTTTCCCTACCAAAGACAATCTGTTGGAAAATTTGGCTTGAAAGGAATAAAAGAATTTTTAGAGATAAAGAGCAGAATGAAAAAATAATCATAGTCAAGATCAAAAGTCAGTTGAAAGAAATCTTTGGAGATCAAATTGAAGCAACAAATTTAAGCCAACAGTATTTGGAATGGGGTGACATGATGGGCCTTCATTTCTCCATGGCAGCAAGGAAAAATAATATAAGTAAAGAATGGAAAATAAAACTCAATGAAAAAGACTTCTCAGAATGGATTATTAAGCAGTCCAACCACTCCTTATTCTCCGACGGGGCTGCCAAAGGAAATCCCAGGAAAGCTGGTGCAGGAGGTGTCATTAAGAATCCTAAGAGGGTAGATTTGAGCAGAGCTATGCCTGGGGCTTGGGGCATAACACTAGCATCCAAGAATAAGCGCTTTCTCTTCTCCAAGGCCTCAAGCAAGTCAAAAAAATTGGCGTTAAAGAGGTAACTATTATAGGTGACTGTCAATCCATCATAAAAACTATTGTGGATAAATATGTCCCTAAAGATCTCAAATCTGCAAGATTGGTGATGAGAATCAAAACAATTTCAAAAACATTTCAAAGTCTAAACTTCTTCCATGTATTGTAGGAGAACAATACAAATGCAGATTTGGAGGCCAACAAAGATTTTCTTCTTTTTGTTGGCACCCTTTCAAGTGACAGGGAAGAAGAATGGGATCATATCCCTTAATTTCCAGTTTCCATGTTTTATTGCATATTATTGCATCAGTTTGTCTATATCCACAATTTATGGAAAATTTTGGAGATTGAATCGATAGCTAGTTGTAAGAAATACTGGTACATAAGTATCTGGGTCATAGATCTCATGATAGGTGAGGAAAATTGGGAACTGCTCCCAAATTTTGTAATCTGTTTCGAGGCATTCAAGCCAAATTTCTAATACAAATCCGTAACTGTTCCTGTAAAAAAAAAATACATATATCTATATCTATATATCTATATATATATATATATATCAACAATAAAAAAACTTTTTTTTACTATGCAAGGTTTTGAGTGAATCACCACACCTTTCAACTTCTAATCTTTTGAATAGTTCTGCTACTACACAATGATCCCAGTATGAGTCTTTTGCAAATCCCTCCCTTGAAATTTTCGTAAAAATAATGAAATAGTGAATAATTTTTTAATATATATATATATATATATATATATATATATATATATATATATAATTTTATTTTTTTATTTTTTTTCCACAGGAAAATAGTAGCTTCTATTAATAAAAATAAAAGTTACATGTTGTATATGCTAAGGGCATATGCAGATCAACAATGAAGTTGTAAATAGATATCAGTAATGTAGCAATAAAAAAAATAATAGATACATCTGATTAGTGCCTCATAAATACATGATGTGGGTTAGCAATCAGTAGTCTATGAGATATATACATCAGTGATAGATATCAAAAAAACCAAATATTTTGGATGAAATTCTACAGCACAAAACATATTTTGATCATATTTCTTGTCGACACATTTACAGGGAGCGGAACACAATTTCTGACCTCCTTTCCAAGGAGGCATCGCACTTATTGACTGCTCACATGGATATTCAGGAGCAGAATGATCATGCATATTATCAGTATTTTCATCGACCATTTGTTCCTGATCATTGGATGGGGTTGATTGTTGGTTGAACCAGTCAATGATAATTTTGGAGTCACCAAAAATTTGTAGAGCATGAACATTTTTTGTGATGGCGAATTGTAGGAGATATAGAAGACAAGAGAGTTCAACATAGTTATTGGTGCCATGACCAAGTCCAATATTGACTTTGTAAAAATGATGGGGTGTGTGATGAAGTAGGAAGCCACCACCACAACCATGTGATTGGGAAGATCCATCGAAGTAGGCCTAAGGTAGTGATAAATCCATAATCTCAAGGGAGAACTCGAGGCTGTGGTGGGGAAGGATCATCAGGTATCAAGTGGTAAATGGAGATAATGTGGGCAGCAAATGAGGGTCAGTTATAAGGAATATTGTGGAAGATGGTCCAATTGCGGGCCATCCAGATACTCCAGCACATTAAAATAGGCAGATTACGAAACTTAAGAGGTAGTGAATATGTCCACCAAGACTCCCAAGCTTCAGTAAGACTAAGCCCCCCTCATCGAAGATTATGATGAATGGAGGAGTGTTTGAGTTGCCATAATTCATGTGTAGCATTGCAGTGAAGGAATAGATGTATTGTATCTTCAGCAGCCGAATTGGATAAAGGACATCTATGGGGGCCAATATGTGATCTTTTTTGGAGTGTTGGACCCCGTGGGAATTTTATCGGTGAGAATACACCACATGAGGAGCCTAGCTTTCACCGGTCCCTGCAATTTCCAGATATTGCGCCACCATGAGAGTAAAGATTCAGGTCTATGAGATCGATAAATATGAATATACCCCTCTTTGGGATTATGTAAACCCTTTTTAGAGACATTCCATATGAGTTCATCCTCCCAATCCATAATTCTAACACGTGTGTCTCTTAGAGCATCCAAATAAGAAGTCCAATGCGCTACCCATTGCAGTTCCAGCTGAAGTTCCTGATGGTATAACCATCATTGAGTGAATATGGTGGATAGATTTCTGTCGGCAATTTGGTTGAGTCTCAGGTAACCAACACGATTGAGAGATTCAATAAGTGCATGTGGGCGGAGTTGGGCATTGTTGCAACTCGTCCAAGAGTCCCTGCCAATATGGACCCTGGAACCATTACCAATTTTCCATGCCAAATCAACGTTGATATGTCGAATAGAGCCCAGTACAACTCTCAAAATCTTTGAACAAATGGGATAGTGCACCAGAGATTAGTGAAGCCATTCAAGTGGATTGAGTGGATGGATGTATTTGTGAATGACCACCTTGGTCCATAAGTTGTTTCCAGTAAGAATATGCCAACCAATTTTAGCAGCTAGTGCCAGAGCAAAGGTCGGAAGATATTTGATACCCCAACCCCCCCCATCGCTTGGGTAAAGCAATGCGGGTCCATTTAGTCCAGGCAAAAGTGTGACCTTCTTTAGCACCGAGCCATAGAAATTTCCTGCAAATCAACTGTATCCTATGAAGAATTCCTTTAGGTATCCATTCCAGAAACATCCAGTAAACCGGAATGGCCTCTAAAACTAATTTAATAAGTATTAGTCGACTAGCCTAATATAACCAACGATGACACCAGTTGTTTAGTCGTTTTTCGATCTTGGTGATAAGCCAATTCCAATCAGCAGATTTATAGCTCACAGGTTTAAGGGAAAAACCCAAGTACTTCAGACCATCCTCAAATCTGGTGAGGGTAAATGGGAATCTCTGCTGAGCATAATAGATCTCATGTGGTGTGCATCCATGACAAGTTAGAGTAGATTTGTTGTTATTACAATTCATACCAATAGAAGTACAAAATAGTAGCAAGATGGATCTAACCATGGTAGAATCCCCAAGTGTTCCATTGAGGAAAATTATGATATCATCAAAAAATATAAGGTGCATGAGTACAAAGTTTTCCGAAATGTGAATGCCTTTCAATCTGCCATGATCCCTTTCATAAATGATACATCTGCTAAGGCCCTCCATGATCAGGAGAAAGAGAAGTGGGGATAACGAACATCCTTGATGGAGTCCCCATTCAGCATGAAAAAAAATTGTTGCAGCCCCATTGATGAGTATACTAAAGGAAACAGAGGTAATGAAACACATTATCCAATTTATAACTTGTATGGGGAATCCCAGATGAGTAAGAAGCATGCAGATGTAGAGCCAACTAGCTTGATCAAAGGCTTTTTCCAGATTGATCTTGAGGATCATCCCTTTGATCTTCTTAGTATGCATGTAGAGTAGTCCTTCTTGTACAATGCCTATAGCATCATGGATCTGTCGATTTTTAAGAAAATCATATTGTTCATATGAGATAAAATTGGATAAAATGGGCTTCAGCCTATTAGCAAGGATCTTAGCCATAATCTTGTAGATACAATTGCATAATGAAATCAAAGGAAAATCTTTGAAAGTCGAGGGATGATCAGTCTTGGGGATAAGTGCAATGAAGGTAGCATTAAATTCCTCATATATTTGCCCAGATTGTCGGGTCTCTTCCACCACCTCCAGAAGGTCATGTCCTATTATTTCAAAGAATGCTAGATAAAATTCCATGGACCATCCATCAAGTCTAGGGCTCTTGTCATTTTTGAACCATTTAAGGACAAATTGAAGTTCCTGCATCGTAACTGGTGTAAGGAGATCATCAACTTCTGCAAGATCCACATGTCTAGGAAATAGGGAGGCCACCTTGATGATTTAAGCCAGAGAGGGTTGAAGAGTTTCCTTATATATATCTCTGTATATCCTTCTTTCTTCTGGGTAAAGGAATAGTCTAAATGGCTTCCACCCTTGCTGGGTCAATCTTCACTCCTTGTTTAGAAACTATGTGACCCAATAACTTACCTTCTTCTAAGGCAAATAAATATTTCTTGGAATTTAATGACAGAACAAAATTTTTGCACTTTTGAAAAGTTTTTTGCAAATGCTCCAAGTGTTCATCATCTGACCCCAAGAAAACAGTTACATCATCCAGATATATAACTACAAAATTTTCACCAACGAAGGCTATTTCTATCACCCTCTGAAATGTTTCACCTTTTTTAATAAGATCAAATGGCATCCTTGCGTACATGAAGGTGCCCCAGGGTGTAGTGAAAGTAGTCTTCTTCTGATCTTGTTTTTCCACTGGTACCTGATTATACCTAGAAAATCCGTCAACCATAGACAACCTATGAGCTCCTGTCACCTTTTGTAAGACATAATCCATTTTCGGAAAAGGATAATTATCTTTTAGAGATGCTCGTTTCAAGTTCCTGAAGTCTACACATAGTCTTATCTCTCCATTTTTCTTTCTTACAGGGACTAGATTGGAAACCCATTCTGAATATCTGAGAGGGACTATAATTTTTGCCTGCAACAATTTCTTCACTTATTTTTTTATTGGAGCTAACAACAAGGGATTGATCTATCTGAGCTTCTATCTTTGTGGTTTGAGCCCTTCCTTAAATGGAATCTTATGTTGAATAATGCTTTTGTCATATGGTTTAATGTCTTCATACGACCAGGAAAACACATCCATATACTTCTTAAAAAGATCAATGTATCTTTCTTTGTAGTTTTGGGGAATCCCTTTGAACAATTTCACTATTTTGGGCTCCTACTGAGTTCCCAAATTACAATATTCCATCTCTTCTTCTTGATGTGTTTTCTTTGAATCAATAGCAACATTATTAGCATCGAACAAACTTTCAAGGGGAATCAACCCTCTAGGGAGCACATTTTATTTCAATTGGATAATATTCTATTCACCTATTGACTGTTTGAGGTTTCTTATTTCTGTTCTCCACTCTATTTGTTCTTCCTCTCGGTCTATCTCAGCATCTTCAAAGTTTCCAATCATTTTCACGAACTAATTTATCTGTTCATCATCATCAAACACCTTTCAATGTTTCACATTGTCAGGGATAGAAGGTCTATGTCTAACTTCAATTCTGTACCTTAGTCGGGGATTTATGGGAGGTTTGAAGGTGCTAGCTATAACTACTAAAGAATCTACCAATATGTTCTCCTCCCTTAGGATATACTGAAGATTGAAGGCTTCAAAATAGTTTTCTATCAGATCCCATGCTTCATTCCTATACTATCTTAATCTCGGTTTGACAATGATTCTTGATCTGCCTTATTATCAACTCAGAGTCACCATAAATTGCAATACATTGAACCCCCATCTATTTAGAAACTTGAAGGCTTGATATTAAGGCCTCATATTGAGCCACATTGTTTGTTGAATCAAATTCTATTTTAAAAGAGAATGTCATGAGGTTACCTTCTGGTGATATTAGCAAGAATATGACACTTGCACCTTCCTTGCAGTAGGCGCCATCAAAGTAGCACTTCCAAATCTTCTTTGAGTGCAACTCATTATTTACAACTACTTAAGAGAGCTGCTTCCCTGTGTCTTCAACAAATTTTTCATCTTCATGTAGCATGAAACAAGAAAGATCTTATGTTTCTTGACTATAAATAGGGGAATTTCCTGCATCTTTCTTAGAGGTGGTCTTCACAAACCTTGTTTCCCTGTACAATCTCCTTTCTTCCCCATTAAAACCAGGAATGATAGCATAAGTGAAATTTAACTTTAGTACACCTCCCAACTTAGCTCCCCAAGACCTTGACAGGTGCATTCCAAACCTGGCTGGGATGTCAACAACCACTACATCCATGACTATACTCTTCACTGGGATTTGTGCCAACGAAACTGCTACATCTTTAATCAACGCAACACATTTCACCCTTTTGGAATCAAATGAATACAGATCCATGTAAGGTTTGGTAATTTGTAGGTTAAGCTCCTTCATAACAGACAATGCCATGAGGTTATGGGACGCTCCCGAGTCCAACATGCAATTATGTAGAGTAAAATCATGAAGCAACAGAGAAATATAGAAGGGTGGAACAGAAGGATCTACTTCTTCTACATGAGGGCCAAAGGTGACCACTGGATTTTCTTCTTGTAGGTTCATCGTGTCACTTATATCTTCCACCTGTGTGAGATTAATAAACTCTGAAATTCATTTCTTGTAAGCTGGTATTTTAGCCAATTCTAGAAGAGGTACCTAAATTTTAACCTTCTCAAACTCTTTGGCCAAACTGAAAGCATGAGTTTTCTTAAGAACTTTTCCAGGTTCTTCTTCACTCTTTCTAGAATCTGCCGCTTGTTCGGGTACAGAAACAACTCTCTCCAGAATATTAGTGTCAACTGATTTTTCCTGGGAAGATTCAGCCTGCTGCACATTTGTTCTCCTAAGTGAGTTTGTAGGTTGTTTCCCATTACTGACATGTTTCACAGGGTACCTTTTTTGTGGAGTCACCATTGGAGGAGGAATGGAACCTTGTTGTTCACCTGCATTATCCTACACTCTAGATCTCTTTCTAGACCTTAAATCATACTTTTTATGTAACTCAACTTGCATGAAGTCTGTGAATTGTCTACAATATTCATCCATCTCATCTTGATCAAAAGATACTTTGGCTTCAACATATTCTCCCTCATAATATTCCTCTTCATCCTCTTATATTTTGTACATAGAAGATACCTGATCCTAGGCCTCCCTTTGGTCATCTTTTGCTAGCTCTGCATGTGTTGCTTCTATATACAACGGTGCTTGAACCTGGTCTTGATCTCTTCTTTCCCTCTACAAAATTTGTAGGGGATGTCTTCTGAATTGAGAGTTGAAACCCCCTCGATTTTGTTGTACGTGCCTTTGGGAGTTTTTATTTTCCAATTCTATCTTAGATAGCTTATTTGTCAGATTTTTTATCACCCTTGCCATATCTTCTATCCTTAGATCTTGCGATGATTCTTCTTTTTCTTTCCCCTTCTCTTGGGCTGGCTTTTTCCCTTTTTCCTTTCTAGCTGCAGTCATATTAGCTTCAATCTCTAAGTCATTTGTCTGTATCTGCTCAAGAGTAGGGGCTCTTCTTTCTCTCAGTGTAAAGCTAAATTCAGCTTCAAAAGCCCCAGAAAAAACTACCTTTGTTCCTATGGGTGGGGCTTCATCTCTATAGGTAAAATATTGTACAATTTATTGAATATTTTTACAAGCTTAGAAATTTCTTCATTAGGCCTTCTTGTAATTGCATTAAAATTTTTCAATGAGTAACCATGATCTCTCTTTTCTCCCCATCTCTGAGTGAATCTATTTTCTAACTCTTCCCAGTTATTTATTGAACCATCTGGTAAAACTTTGAACCATTTTCTAGCCTCTCCATCTAGAGACTGCACAAATAGTCTCATCATAACATCCAGGTGTTCTACATTCAAATTCTCAGCAAAAGTGCAAAACAAAGGTAAATGTTGTTTTGCATTTACTTCATTTTATCCTATGAAACGAGGAAGTAATTTGAGGTATTCTTGAGGCATGGCGTTCATTGGTTGTGCAGGATTTAGTGGAGCATATATGTTCATTAAGAAAGGTGGTACTGCCATATTCACAATTTGGTTAACTACTCCTTGGGCAGTTGAGGCTAATGAAAATTCTGTGAAAGTGAATGAAGGTGGGGGTAACACTGATATGGGAGTGGGTTGATGAACAATGGAAGAAGAACCAACAACTATATTTGGTTGATCTTGAGTTCTTCTAACTCAGGTCCTTGAAAATAAATGGGTGTGGAAGGAGAATCTTGTTCTAAGAAAGAGATTTCCTTGGAAACATCTTCAAACAAAGGGTTATGAGAACTACTACCAGGAGTAGAAAATGTAGGATCAGGTGTTGAAAGAGTTTGAGGTTTCTGAGCCCTTTTGGAAACCAATATTTCAGGATCTGGCAAACCAGGGACTATTTGTTGTGAGGTATTTGACCTCGTGTGAGGTCTTTTGAAAGCCAGAATTTTGAAAATAACAAATACAGCCAAATATTTCCTCCTCACTGAACAACTACAGGAAAAAATGTGAAAAACCCAGGGAAAAATAAACTTTGTTTCTTCGTCCCCGGCAATGGCGCCAGAAAATGTTGTATCTCAAGAAACAATCCCTTAGCTATGGTAAGGAATCAGTGCTTAAGACATTTTATAAATGTATGTCACAATTTCCATATCAAATGGTCTTTTTTTAACACCCTTGGAATTCGATTACTTAATACCCTGTAATATTCCTAAATTAGCATGTAGCTAATTGGAATATTAATTTTTCTCTTGTCATTTAGTTAGATGATTAAATGGGTAGGGAGACCCATAAATATCTTTTGTAGGAATAAAATCCCCCCCTTAATGTGAAAAATGGATCATCTTCATAGCTGGATAAAGCACCCTCATGTGCGAACAGGGGCTAATGCATGTGGACAAGGCCAAGTTTGACAAAGTCAACAACGCTGGTATGGAGGGAGTGAATCATCAATAGAGACAACGCAGTGTGAATGGGAGGAAGTCTCCATGATAGTGGAAACCCTAATGAGTGGCACCTAAGGTGAGAAGGCTCACATTGTTTATAAGGAGGGAAAGGCAACCATAGATGGGTATGTTATTGATTATTGATTTTCTGCTCTACATGACTTCTTGCATTATTCAACTGTTTAGTTGAGTTGCAGTGCTATTTAGCATAGAGTGTTCTCGAGCAGGAATCCCACCTCTTTCCTTAATAGTTCTCTTGGGAGAGTATTTTACTTTCATTTCCACATTTCAACATTCTGGCCAAGCTTCAATATTCAGCTACAACGCAGTGTCTGTTCAGAGTTGTGTTGTGTTGTAGGGTGTTGCAGTGGAGGGTTGAGAAACCCACTTTCTGAGCTAGTTTTTCAGTGGAGGAAGCATTATTCTCTTTGGGAGATCAGTACAAGAGGTTCTTATGCTTTATTTCACATCTTGGCACCAGGCCAACCTATTCCCGTCACTAGCAGTGTAGTTTTCCTCTTTGACTGTGTTATTCTAGAGAGCACTTGCAGTGGGGGTTTCAGTGCTTGATTTAGAGGGTGAGATATTCAGTGTTAGGATCAACCTTTCATTTGGAGACTTTGTTGGAGGAGTTATTTTCATTTCATTATTATTTAATACACCTCCTTCTAGTATTCATTTTTGTAGCTGCTATTCAGCCCTAGGGATGTATTCTGACATTTTTTACTTTTGGGTATTTCCGGAAACCCTTTCTGGGTTGTCTTGGTAATGTGTTTGGGAGCCTAGATCTTCAGTCCCAACATTGTTTGAGCTGTAGAACATTATATCCACCTTGTTATATCTTTTTGTAGCAATTTATGCCCCAAAACTGCATTTTCATGGCTCATGGCACTTGTATGGCAGTATTTATCATGTATTAGCATATTTTCCTATTGGAGGCTTGTTTCCCATTGCTTGAGTGACTTGATCCTAAATATCTTGTGCCTATTGTTTGCTGATATATTTAATAATATGGCTATAAATTTGTCTCATGTAATGGTGTGTTGACTTATTCACTGCTCTTTCCATTATTGTGTTCATATATTGCTGCTTCCCCATTTGGGAATATTATAGTGGTATCATAGCATAAACTTGGCTCAGCTTGTGGATCTTAGCCATTATGCTATCAAGAGAATAAGAAGAAGGATAAAGATATTAGAATGATGGAAAGAATGAGTTTAATCTCATCTCTTTTCTGATCTAAGAGGGACCTCACCAAGGAGTTCAAGCAAAGAAAAGTGGAGAAAAATAATGAAACCACACTAGGGTTTCAAGATGAGGAAAGTCCATGTACTTCCTATCAGCAAAAGAAATATCTGATATTGCATAGAGCTCCAAAAAACATACTATGCCATTTCCTTTTGAAGAAGAAGACAAGAGGCATGGAGATGGAGGACACTTGGATCATGAGATTCTAAGTGAGTATCTTGCATAATACAAATCTCAAACAAGGGCCTTCAAGGAGAATATAACTCTCCCACAATTCATTCAGCTCAAAGAAGAAATAATACCTTGCAGCAATAGATTTCTATTGTCTATATTTGATGGGTCATCCACATGCATAGCAAGAGCTTGGGGAATGAATTTGGATGCATTTTTATTGCTAAATCCAGTAGTAGAGAAAGAGGTTGTTGAGATCACCTTGAGGGTGAAGCAAGCATTTGGTGGTTCAGCCATTTGAGTCATGCAAGAGTGAATGCATATGCAGACTTTACTCAAATGTTGATAAAATATTTTGACAAGAATAAATCAGAGGAGAAGAGTCCTTCACCACCACTTGCTACAGGAGCACTTGCATCGGGAGAAAGAACACTTGCACCTTTGCAAATTGGTCTTGATCTCTTGACATTTAGAGTCCCATGCTCTATTCTGGAGATGCATGAGGAGGAGGAGTCTTATACCAGCATTGATGCAGCCATAGAAGAGCAGCCATCATCATCAGTAGTTGGGGAAGTCATCACACCGAAGGAAGTAACCCTTGTAGCAATACAAGATGTTCCCAAGCATAACCAAGGTACAGAGATGTTTCCATTTCTATTATTTCAGCACATCTTATGGAGAGTTGTGGGAATATGCCATTGCATGACCTAGGGTCAAGACACACTGTTGATTTGGAGCAGCAAACTATCACTACACTGAGGAGCCTTGATTTGTTCAAGGAGGAGATGTACATTCATCCTAGGGTGTCATTGTTGAGTTGCACACAACTCTTGGGGTTGGAATGTAGATTTTTGGAGGATAGGATGAGCATTGTCCTAAACAATCCAATGCAGAACTATATGTTCAGCATTGAGAATGAGCATGAGATAGAAAATGTACCATTATGGAGATCAGAAACGCTACCATTGAGCAGCAGTGATGAGTTGGGGGCCCAACTATTATTAGAGCATATTGATGATCATTTTACTTGTGTGACATTGGATGGGCAGATGATTGATGAGAGACATCTTATCTTTCATTATTGTGAGGGATCTTTATTTATGAGCTTTGCACAGCTCAATAAGAAGAATTTTCCTTCAACATACTTGGATCCTTATGGATTCAACATGGTCATTGATGAGTGGTCTTCACTTGGAGATCTCCAAGATATTTCATTTCAACATCCCATGAAATGCAAAGATAGAAATCTAATTTGGGAGGATGGTATTCTCCATTGGAGGAGTACCAAGATGGAGCATGGTAGGAGACACCCACATTTGGGTGAATGGGTGTCGATGGTTAGCAAGAGGTTGGTAAGACATTTGAATATCTATGACACATGACAGCATGAGGCATGGCTGTGTTGGCTACTCTTGAAAGAGTTTGGCCATCATGTGACATATCCTTCCTCAAAGGGCATGTTGGTGGATGGAACTTGGCATGGCACTTGCATCATATGGCAGTAAGGAGTTTGGGTGTATTGGGATGAGGTGATATCTTTCATATCAACCATCATGTTTTTGCTCCATAGTTTATATGGTGATGGTGTGGGGAGGCAACAAGGGTTTTTGTTTCTTTGGAAGTCCTTGGGAGAGTATGGGTTGGTTTTCTCCCATAATTTGCATGATGTTGCAGGAGTAGGTGATGGCACTATCATGGTGCAAAGGGGCTACTCCTTATCCTTGGAGGATTAGGGGGTACTTCCACTTTGGAAGGAATCTCCCATATATAGCAGCATTATGGTAAATGAATTTGACATTTGGCATGTCAAAGGATGGAACTATGTGATGAAAAAAGCCTTATTACAAAGGCCAACAATGTTGTCACTTGTGAGCTTGAGATTGTTGATGGAGTTTTCCCAAGATCACTTCACATATGATGCACTTAATGGACAAGTAGGAGATAAGAGTGATGGAGTAGTGGATGGAAACATCTATTACCATGGTATGGTGTTCTTGACTTGGATCTCCAATTATAAGAAGAAGGTTTTTCATGCAGTACCCAGTTCATTCCTCTTCACAGAGATATGTCATACCCCTATGGAGGGCTCATTCATGGACCTTAGTATCAACCTACTCTCATTACATAGTAAGAACTGTGTTTTTTCACTTATTGATTATCTAACGCAATAGTTGCGTTCTCTTGCCATTTCTATACATCACATTGCTCCACAAGAGGGCAAGCCTCTACTTGGGCTTCATGGTCATTTTGGGACCAACATCTATGATGGAGATGTCCATTTATTGTATGGATTTAGGCAAGTGTTTTACTACTTCCTGTATGCTTAGTTGGTATACAATATCACTTACTATTTACTAGTATATGAGATGACATGCGCAACTAGCAAATTGATTGGAGACAACTTGGCACATCATGTTCTGAAACTGCAGTTGGTAAAACTGCATTCTGACTACTTGGGAGACTATTGGTACCTTCTAGCACTATGTAAAACCTTCATTACCTCTCCCATTTGGGTTCCATATGATGATAATTTCATATTCATTTTATATGGGATGATCTGGGCAAGAACCAAAGAATGTGTCTTTGAGGATCCAATTACCTTTTTGTTTCATAAAGGAAACATTATTGCAGCCCAAATTCAGCAGCAACTCTACACTTATCATAATTGGAGAGAGAGACAGTGTGGGGTAGGCCATTGGGTATATCAATTTCATCAATGCAACCCACCTTCCTTGCAGGAGCCTAAGGTGGAGGAGATCCTTCATGAGTTACCATGTTGGAGGATGACTCATTTTGTATGGATGATAGCTTGGGGATGGGAGATTCACATGGGAATGAAGGTTCCCAATATATTTCAGATTCCATGCCTCAAGAAGGCCTCTTGACAACATATTTTTGCCTCCATGGGTATTCCACTTTTCCATGATGATAGCTATTTGGGATTGTCACCAAAAGCTAACTTGCATACTTTGGGAGGAGCAACTTGGAGATTTATTGATGAGACAACATCTTGTTCCTTGGAGGAGCTTATCATATGAGGATGCTACAGGAGTAGGAGAGGAGGCTCTTCAGTTCTATCCTTGAAGCTGCTTGAAGACAAGCAACATTTGGGAGGGGAGGACTGTAATATTCCTAAATTAGCATGCATCTAACTGGAATATTAATTTTTCTCTTGTCATTTAATTAGATGAATAAATGGGTAGGGAGACCCATAAATCTCTTTTATAGGAATAAAATCCCCCCTTAATGTGAAAAAGGGATCATATTCATAGCTGGATAAAGCACCCTCATGTGTGAACAGGGGCTAATGCATGTGGACAAGGTCAAGTTTTACCAAGTCAACAACACTGGTATGGAGAGAGTAAATCATCAATAGAGGTAGCGCAGTGTGAATGGGAGGAAGTCCCCATGATAGTGGAAACATTAATGAGTGGGACCCAAGGTGAGAAGGCTCACATTGTTTATAAGGAGGGCAAGGCAACCATAGATGGGTATGTTATTGATTATTGATTTTGTGGTTTGTATGACTTCTTGCATTCTTCAACTGTTTAGTTGAGTTGTAGTGTTGTTTAGAACAGGGTGTTCCCGAGTGGGAATCCCACCTCTTTCCTTAAGAGGCCTCTTGGGAGAGTATTTTACTTTCATTTCCACATTCTGGCATTCTAGCCAAGCTTCTCTCTTCAGCTACATCGCAATATCTGTTCAGAGTTGTGTTGTGTTGCAGGGTGTTGCAGTGGAGGGTTGAGAAACCCGAAAGCTAGTTTTTCAGGGGAGGAAGCATTATTCTCTTTGGGAGATAAGTGCAGAAGGTTCTTATGCTTTATTTCACATCTTGGTAGTAGGCCAACCTATTCCCATCACCAACAGCGTATTTCCCCTCTTTGACTGCATTATTCTAGAGAGTACTTGCAATGGGGGTTTCAGTGCTTGATTTGGAGGGTGAGATCTTCAGTGTTAGGATCAACCTTTCATTTGGAGACTTTTTTGGAGGAGTTCTATTCATTTCCTTATCACTTAAACCACCTCCTTCCAGTATTCAGTTTTGTAGCTGCTATTCATCCCTAGGGCTGTATTCTAGCATTTTGTACTTTTGGGTATTTCTGAAAACCCTTTCCGGGTTGTCTTGGTAATGTGTTTGGGAGCCTAGATCTTCACTCCAAACATTTTTTGAGCTATAGAACAATATATCCACCTTTTTATATCTTGTTGTAGCATTTTATGCCCAAAAACCGCGTTGTCATTGCTCATGGCACTTGTATGCCAGTATTTCTCATGTATTAGAATATTTTCCTATTGGAGGCTTGTTTCCCATTGCTTGAGTGACTTGATCCTCAAGATCTTGTGCCTATTGTTTGTTGATATATTTAATAATATGGCTATACATTTGTCTCATTTAATGGTGTATTTATTTATTCACTTCTCTTTCCATTATTGTGTTCATATATTGTTGCTTCCTGATTTGGGAATATTACATACCCTCAATAATCTGATATAATGAAAGCCTTCACAATGCCATAAACTGTTGATATTTGAATGGAATGAAAAGAATAAATGTAAGAGAAACTCAAAATGATATGCTGAAAACACAGAATCTACCACTTTTAAGTTTCAGAGGAAATTCGTGAAGGAAGAGAGAACTTAAAATAATATGTTGTAAACACATAATCTATCACTTTAAAGTTCTATCAGGAGTTTATGAAGAGAGAAGAGATGAGGTGAAGGAGCGCAAATTAAGTTCATTTAACTCTTACTCACAAATGTAATTAAGAGACCGGATGCTACATTACTTCACTTCATTCAAAGATGAATAGCCACAGAGCGAAACAGGAAAGACGTATCAACATCAACAGGTGTAGGAAACTTGATCTTCTTTCATTAATTTCTAAGAGAATT
The DNA here is from genome assembly GCA_034641835.2 of Pinus albicaulis. Classification (NCBI taxonomy): domain Eukaryota; kingdom Viridiplantae; phylum Streptophyta; class Pinopsida; order Pinales; family Pinaceae; genus Pinus; species Pinus albicaulis. Next base: position 923,057,600 of record CM076579.1, read on the forward strand.
TAGTCATAAAATAACAGTCATCCAAAGGTCCAAAACTCGGAACCCATTTTCTTTAGTTCTATCTACTTAAATACATCACAGTGGTTCATAACTGCTGAACTTCTTGAAACTATTCAACTACCTAAACTGTTAAGACTACTTATGAAATCATACTTGAGAAAGAAAATTAAAACTGGAAATTTTGTTCGTTTTGTTGAATCTGTTGTTGCTGACGTGTCTTCCCGAAGTGCTGAGGTGGCCTTTCTGGTCATGATGCAATGGTTGCAAAACTTTGCAATGACGCCTCAGTGCCCGATTTGACCTAGTTGTCATGCCCCGAAAAGTGCCGCTATATGCTTTTCTACCCGACTCTGCCTATGCCCCTGTGTTTCAAACATTGTTAATCATATCACCTGCTACCCAAATCTTCCTCTTCTCCTTTGATTTGTGTCGGGTCACTTACCCAAGTTTCTTTGTTGCGTTTTGCCTATTTCTCATTACCAAGGTGTTTCACCGTTTTTACGTTATAACCCTCTTTTCTTCCTCTGACACGGTTTAACACAAGAAATGCCTTACCTCCGGATCTGAAAACCTTTGGAGTTTTCTATTGAAACCACATCACATCTACCCACACATCACCCTTCACCGCCTTTAACTTTTCCTTAACACTTATCTTTTAAAACTAGTGATGTGCAGTATGCGATCGGGTCCCACCCTGCATCGCACATCACACTTCGGTGACTTTATCACCTACTTCCCGTAGTTATCCTCCAAAAATTGAAATGTGTGATTTTGTGATCGAGCCCCACCGCATCACACATCGCACTTCGACGACTTTATCACTTATCTCCCGCATTTATCCTCTAAAACTTGCGATTTGAGATTTTGCGATCAAGCCCCCCTGAATATCTGATCATTCCATAAGTGAAGTGAAAGGCCAGTTAGATGAATCCAAATAGGTCCCACTCCCAATGGTTCACCATCAGGATCGAATAAGGGGCTTCAACACTTCAGAAGCACTGGAGCCATCTCAATGTGCCAGAATTGCGTTAAAATTAGATTAGTAGGGTCCCTGTTAGAGAAACGAAGGGTAAACCATCCCTTCGTAAGAGTATGAATTGTAGGGAGCTCATGTAAAATACCACCCCATATCTCTTGTACCCACTGTGTCAGTCTTTTATCCCCATAGTTTCAGACACGAATATGCCCCACCACAAAATTATCCATTGTACCCAGAATATCAACCATATGAACGCTAACGATGAGGGTGAGGAGGCCGCTACGCTTACAAGACCACACACATTTCGTTCAACGGGGAGCATGAGGGGGTGGTCCAAGAGGTAGGGGAGAGAATGCGGTGAGTGGAGGATACTATGAGGAGTTGGGATGGGGATTAGGGGAGTCAGGTGGGGGGATGAAAAAGTGGCTAGATGGGCGACGGGGGGGAGTAGTAGCAGGGCTCTGAGTGGTAATGGGATGAAGGGGGGGAGGGGAAGAGTGTGGTGGGGAGTGGGGAGAAGTGTGAGGGAGTTGATGAGGTGTTAGAGAGTGGAGGTGCCGGAGCGAGGGAGCAGTCGCAGAGAGAGGGAGAGACTGCGAGAGAAAGGCTAATGAAGTAGGGGACGAAGGACGAAGGTCCGAGGAGGAGATAAGGTCCAGGTCAGCAACCGAGAGAATATCAAAGGAGCTCTGGGTGAGGTCCGAGACCACAAAAGAGTCAAGTGTAGGGAAGGAATGAAGAGGTGAGGATGTAGAAGGAGTGAAACCAGAGAAAGCAAGGCAAGTAAAAGGAGAGGATGCAAGGTGGGAAACATACATACCAGATGAAAAATGATGTAAAAGGGTCCAAATGTCCACCTGGGCATATGGGTCCTTCGAGTAATCGACCAACTGCTCATCCTAGGCCACCTCCATCATTATCCCCAAGAAAAATGTCGTTAATCCCAGAAACAAACCGTCAGTCAGAAAAACGGTCATGGGAAAACTATAGAATACCGATATGGAATATCACTGGAGGAAAAATGACAGGTGATGACGGAGGACAGAGCATTGAAATTTGAAGCATTTCGATGCAGGAGTGGGCCGAGAAAACCGGGTGTTCATCGACAGAAGCAGTAGACGCGATCGGGTGAGCGGACAGGGAGCCAGTCAAAAGTTTGAAATCCAAATATCGCGCCATAGATGGATGAAACATTGTGGCCCCAAATGGCAACGACTATATCAAAGCCCACAATGTTCAGCCATCGAAACACCGTGGTCGAACATAGGGCATTGCCATGCTAGGTCGAAGAATGGGTTGTTGCAGGTGCCGACGGAACCCTAGGTCTATTTATTTATTTTATTTTATTTTATTTATTTATTTATTTTTATTTTTATTTATTTTTATTTTTATATTTATATTTTATTTATTTCTATTTATTTTTTATTTAATTTTTTTATTTATTTTATAATTTGTTATTTTTATTTTTTAATTCAAACATCGATGCGTTCCATAATAAAGAGAGTCGATGTGTTTTCAAGTGAAGCACACCGAAATTGTAGGGAAGCCAAATTTTTTAAACGCACCGACATGATATATTTTATTTTATTTATTTATTCCTTGAAATCCTGAAACAATGTGGTTAATATTTTAATGCAATGGTGTGGTTTGTATTTAAATGTATCACTATTGTAGTTGTTATAAAAGTTTTCATTTAAACACATTGGTGTTATTTTTAACAAGAACACACACACACAATAAACACACTGTGGCATTAAAATAATAACCACACCGATTTTTGGTATAATTTCGAATATATATATATATATATTCGAAATTATACCAAAAATCGGTGCGATTACTATTTTAACGCCACAATGCGTTTATTATTGAAAGACATTGGTGTGGTTATTTTTTATATGAGCATTGGTAGGGTTTAAAAGTTATCTGAAATTTTTTCTTCACATAAAATGACATACTCATCTGAAATTATCCTTTAGGACACATCCACATGAGTTACAATAGTTCATAGTATACATGTTTCATTTAAAGTTGTCTTATTCTTGAAACATGGTTTGAAAACTATATTGAAATTCATATTGTGGTAATATGGTTCTCAAAATTAATTTTAGATATTGTTAATTTTTGGAAACTAGTTCCAAACTCCATGTTGTGATGCTCAGATGATGATGCCAATATTTTTATTGGATTCCTCTTTCGAAGAGGAACAAGATCGATCTAAAGATCATCTTGATCGGATGAGCAGAACATGTATTTTGAATTTATTCCACATGTGCAAGGTTGGCCAGATTTATCCCACATGCATAAGAAATGTGTCACACACCCCCATAGATGACCATATATTGGAGAGACTTGGAATTCAATTCACACACAATTTTTGGATGCATTCTCTTCTCTCACGGATGGTGTTGCGATTAGGGCTTCTCATGGTGATGCGGTTAGGGCTTCTTGGTGCAGCGTCTTGATGGAGTATTCTTGAAGAGTAGTCTTGGGGTTGTTTGGCACATTGGGTTGGCTGACCTTATAGAGACTTTATTGGTTGAAGCATCCTGCTGACCGTTGTAACGCCACCATTATTTATCTTTGTTTTTGGCTTGTCTTCCATCGATATATTGGTATTTTTTATCTGCATCTTAATTTCATGTGATTGAGCCCTAAAAGTTTAAAGTAAATTTGCATCTAGCATATAACATCTTCAGAAATTTACATGGTATCAGAGGTAGGAGAAGACAAAGCCCATCTTATTGAGAATCTAGGGCAGCAAGATAAGGAATGTTTTCAAGGCCAATAAAGGTGTTGTAAGCTATAGCAAGGTTGTGTGTTAGGCCACAGGCCATACCACCACAACAGATGATTGCGTGGGAATTTTTGGGGTTGTCTAGTGCCCTAACCTTCAGTGTGGAGGGAGATCCCTTCCATAAAAGGCAACCGAAGTCTTTAGGGACAATTCTGGGAAAAAATTAAAGGGCAGTGTATGCACTTCTAAGTGATGTAGGTGATAGCATGGATATTGAAGGGAAACATATGCACTTTTAAGTGTTGTGTGTTGAACTACATGGAGATTGAGAGAAGCATGGCATGCCCTAACTTGGGTTGTCACAAACGCAGAAGAAAACAACAATTCAACCCGTTTTTGGAGGTCTGTATCAGGGTCACTTTGAGGTCCAAATTGCTATGAGCAGGAGGCCAAGATTGGTTTGGAGCAAGTCCGTGCTCATTTATTTCAGGTCTGAGTTTGAGCACAGAGGAAGCCACATTTTTTAAGGGATATTTGATGATGTTTTGAGCATACTCTCATGTGGGACCTCTCTTCGAATGTAACCCACAGATTTATTCAAGTAGGCCTCAGTGCCTATATTCCTTGAAACAGAAGGCCGAGAGGTTGATTGGTATCACAACTAAGCCGCAAGCCTAGTCTCCATAGATTAGGTGGATGAAAAGGCTTATTTGTCAGCTCAGAACAACTGATTGATGACGATGGTATATCACGGGTTTCTGGGCATGCGATTAGTGTTGTTGTGCTAGGCCGTAGGCCTTAGCACACAACTGGAGCTGCATAGAAGTCTTTCAAAGGCAGCGTGGTCAGAAGAAGGCTAATCCATCCAAGAAATATTTTTAATCAAATCATAGGCTCGAAGTCTTCTTATGGAGTAGCACATTAATGAATTATTTTTGGGACTATCGACCCGCAATCAACCGTAAGGAGAACTCACTCCAAACTTCATTACATGAGAACAAAAATTGTATATAGATCTCAGCCTTCATTAGGGCCTATATTGTAGGAAATAAAAAGGGATATATTTGATTTGAGTTTAGGTTAATATTTGGACTTTTGGGAGTTGTTCCTAGTACAGGTGGAGGTTCTTTGTGACTTATATTTTTGAAGCCTGCACATATCTCGAAATTCATTACAAGATTGTGTTAAACCTCAAATCAGTGAGTTCAGGACAAAACAAAGAGTTGTTTGTTACATGGATCATGTGAATTTCCAGCATTAGTCTACCCTCTTTGTAGAGGAAAAGTTAAAGGGTGGACGGTTGTGCATTCCATTCAAAAATATTTGAACGTTAAGGAAAGGAGTTGTGCTCTAGAATATTGTTCATTTTTTGGAACTTATGTTGAAAACACACAAAATGTGTGCATACACATGCTAGGCCATCTGATCTAGATCCTGATCAGCAGCAGAAATGGCGAAGATTAGAACAACAATGGATTCATCGAAATTATAGTTATGTGGTATTGTTTTATTAAAGAACGAGGTGGTATTTCAACTCAAACAACACCTTAGCCTTCTATGGAACAAGAAAATAATTAGACTACAGGTGCTTTTCACCATGACCTTGAGATGCAAGATGAACGTGATAAGAAAGCCATGCATGATGTTGAAGTTGTGAGCCAAGATAGTAGTGGTAATGGTGCAACATTAGGTGAAAGCCTTCGTAGCTTGGAAGTGGAAATTGGAAGTACTGATGGAATTGGGAACCTTGGACAAATTGATGCATCTGGAAATATGGAAGGTGTGTAAGATGAAAACAGTAATAGAGGACTAGCCCAACCAGAATTTTTTTTAGGAATTATGTCCTTGAATGTTGAATAGGACTAAGTGATTTAAGGTCTAATGTATAGTGACCTCGTGGAGGAAAAATAACTGTGTTAAAACCCTAATCTGAATCCTATGATCGGTAACATTGAAGTAGCATAATTATTATGTGAAGGCAGACTTGTTGAACTGATATTTCAGCCTTAAGTACATTGATTTGGAAATGTAATGTAAGAAGGCAGATGCATTAACAGACAAAATAAGAGGTATGTAAAATTGATTCTTACATGAAAATTTTGTTAAAGTATGTCTGTTTTGAATACTGTTTAAGGAAATATAAAGATAATATCCATGGTTGGTTATTGAGCCTTAAAACAATGACATATGGTAGAATATATATGATTTTTATATGTGGTATTTGCAGTGGCATTGTAGTATTGTATGGCAGTATGGCAATGAAGAAGACGATAGTGATGTGTATGATAATATTATGGAAAAATTGTAATCAGTATGACAGATGTATGGAAATATATGGTTATGATTCTTGTATGGACTTGACAGTGGGTGAGTAATATTCAGGCCTATGATTACAAAGCCCTTTCTGAAGAAAGGAAGTTGGTGTCTGGGATGCCCGAATTCAAAAAATAATTTTGAAGGCATATGTTAGGATTGTGTCAAAGGAAAGCATAAAAGGGGACTTTCTTCATTCCTCAAGTATCACAAAGACATCTGATACACTCTGACTTATCTGATATGCTGCCTGTTAAATCCTTGGGAGGATGTTCTTATTTCATGACTCTTATAGATGACTCCTCTCGCAAGAGGAGCTGGCATTAAGAGGGTGACCACAACCATATATGCTCTTGAGAAAATGGTGTTGCTGGAAGAAAGAAGAAGACCCTCATGGCTCAGAGACACTCTCAAGGATGCCCGGAGTCATATGGCCCCAAAGGGGGACATTCCGTGTAAAGCAAGAAGTTGAATAGATACCAAGGGTATCTAGTAGCCATGAGTACAATCATAAAATTTGAGCCTAGATCATTTGAAGAAGTCGTAAAGCATTAAGTCTAGAAATATTCTATGCATGAAGAGTACGAGTCTATTATGAAGAATGATGTTTGAGATGTGGTTCTGAGACCGGAGGACAAAGACGTTGTCACCTCGAAATGGCTCTATAAGATCATGCATGGATCTGATGGTAGTGCTGAAAGGTTGAAGGAAAGATTCATTGCCCGAGGCTTGTCTCAAAAGGAAGGCATAAATTATGATTATATATTTTCACCTGTGATCTATTTATTGACCTTCCTGCCACACAAGGATGGAGTCTCCATTAGATGGATGTGAAGATTGATTTTTCTGCATGGTTCTACAAAGGAAGAGGTGTATGTGGAGAAACCTTTGGGGTTCGAAGTCCAAGATAGAGACTCTCATGTATGCAGGTTGAATAAATCCCTCTATGGGCTGAAGCAAGCACTCAGGGCTTTGCACGAGAGGATATATGGCTACTTGATGAAGCTAGGCTTCACTTGAAGTAATGCTTAATCGAACCTTTACTTCAAGATTGATAGAGAAAAGCCTCTCATTCTGGTTCTCTATGTGGACGATATCTTCCTCATAGGTTCTGACCCTCTCATTCATCAGTATAAGAGGGAGATCGCTTCTGAGTTCAAGATAAAGAACCTAGGATTGATGCATTACTTCCTAGGCCTGGAGGTCTAGCCGAGACCTGGCGAGATTTTCCTCTCTCAAGGAAAATACATTATGAAGCTGCTGGAAATATTTGGAATGATGGAATGTAAGTCTGTGTCGACACCGATGAAGCTCGACTTTAAAAATTTGAGTGGAAGCGATGTTGGCCCTGTGCTAGCAAATCCTACCAAGTATTGTCAACTCGTAGGGGCCCTGATGTTCTTAGGGAACATCCGTCCAGACATATGTTTTGCAATGAACACTTTGAGTCAACACATGGTTGATCCTCATAACATTCACTAGGTTGGTGCCAAGAAACTATTGAGATATCTCTTGGGCATGATAGACCATGGGTTGAGATACACTACCGGAAGTTTGAGACTCCGTGGATATACTGATGTTGTTTGGGCTGGCAGTGTGGTGGATCGCAAGAGCACATCTGGATGTTGCGTCACACTTGGGTCTGCTTCGGGCAGGAAGGAGAAGTCGGTGGCTTTGAGCACTACTGAGGTTGAATACATTGCGATGTATATGGCCTGTTGTGAAGCTACTTGGTTGCGAAATCTATTCAGTGAGTTGTTCAAACATGTGCTAGATACCACTGTTATCCTTTATGATAACGAGTGGGGGATTCGTTTGTCAGAGAATCCCGTGTTCCATGATCGATCCAAGCATATTGATATTTGGTACCATTTTATCCGGGATATGGTACAGAGAGGCGCCGTAAGGCTCAATCATATAGGAACTGATGAGCAGATCACGAATATTCTCCCAAAGCCCTTGGGGAAGGTCTTGTTCCTAACCTTCCATGAGAATCTTGGAATTGTGGAATGACCCTATTTGGAGGGTCCTATTGGACGATGAGCTCTTGGAGCTCCAAGGGGGCTTTTGGGATAGCTTCTTGGAGCTATAAGCAACCATGGGGCTAGGGTTGCCGAACCTTGTTGATGTGATTCCATCCCACCGTGATGATATTGAGTTGGTTTACCTCTCTTTGATCTGTTCCCCATATGTATCCTACCCATGGAGTACCAGACTCATCGAAAGTACCTCTCATTTGTCTAATGAGGTGGGAAATGGGGATAGAGACAGATAGCAAGACCGATGGATGCATCAGAGATTGTCGTACTCTCTATGTCTAGGATGGCATGTGTCCAACCACTTGATCTGGGATCAAGTCAAGTGAGATTTCAGACCTCCAACTGACTGCAGGTCAGTTAAAATAACTGCTGGTTAGTATATGACTCTTTTGAGTCCAAGTGAGGTTTCAGACCTCCAACTGACTTCAGGTCAGTTAAACTATCTTCGGGTTAGTATGAGACTCCTTTGAGTCATGTAGAGTTTTCGAACCTCTGAGCCGGGAGTGATGTATTTGTGACTCGCCTTTCGTTCTGAAATAAAGAGCCATCAAAGCAAGTTTCAGCAGGATGACTCACGATGTTTGGATGGCACTGGTGGAAGGAGTTCTCCCTGGTTGTGTAATATTCCCAAATGGGAAAAGTAGGAATATAGTGCAAAATATTGGAACAATTTTGCAGATCATCATTTAAAATGTAAGAGGCCAATATGGAGACCTTTCATATGTTATTACAATAGCAAAATATACATGAATAATGGGCCATAATATTCATAACAAGAAAGTACAAGCCTCTAGTGAAGAAATCCCTCAATATGAGGTACTGCAACTCTATAGAAAAGCTAGAAAACCATTATAGCATTATTTTATTGGCTCTGCTACAAAAAATGATTATATATCAGATCTAGGGCTGATATTTTCCTCAAAATATTGATCTATATCATATCTGAGCACTATACAAGCTCCTCTAAAGAACCCCCTTGGGGTTAACAGAAAAACACCAAGTACAAGATGTAGATCTGAGATTTAAGACTGCAAATCTACTGAAAAATACAGATCTAGAAATTCTGGCTGATCTGATATGATCAATACAATAGCCTCCTCCAATAGATCTTCAAAGTGAAAGGCAGATCCCCTTCACTAGAAAATCAACTCTCTAAATGGTGTGCCAAACCACCCTGCAACTCCTCCTACAGAAATAACACAGATCTGGAAGTAAATTGCGTTGTAGGGATGAATAACCAGTTGGAACGATGCCAAGATCTGAAAATAAGATCAATTCCCTCCAATAATTTCCTCCCAATGAAGTGGAAACCTCCTCCACTGAAATGGCCTAGATCTAGACATCTAGTTTTCCACTTGTTGCAGCTTGCAAAAACAACCAAACCCTCAACAGGATCTGCATTTTAGTTGAAAGAAGAAGCTTGACCCTAAGACAAATAGTGGACAATGTTGTACAAGCTCTCCTAAGAGATCACTCAAGGAAAGAGGTGGGATTCCCAATCAGGAACACCCAATGCTAAACAACATTCAATCTTAGCTAAACAGCAAGAGAAAAATATATGTCTAAATATCAATTTACATAATCATCAACATGAATGATATGGATCCATCCTCTTCCTTTTATAAAATAAGAGTTTGCAAACCCTAAACCACATCAAATGAGAATACTCCTTCCACACACAAAATCTCCATCTAAAACTACGTTGTCTTTCATTGATGGCGACTCCTCCATGACAATGTTGTATATTTGGTCAAGGTTAACCCAGTAAAAATGTTCCAGCCTCTTTCACACCTAGGGGTGCTTAATTAAGCTACCAATATTTATCATTTTCACATTTGGCATTGATTTATTCATTATTAAGGAGAATTAAGGACCTCCTTTGTCATCTTATTCATTAAACAAAGCAGCAAAACAAAATGAATATTCCAACTAGCTCATGGGTAATTGGGAATATTACAGTCCTCCCTTCCAAAATGTTGCTTGTCCTCAAGCAACTGAAAAGGTGAGTGCTGCAACTCTCCATTATTAGAGGCACCAACATGTGATAAGCTTCCTCCATAAGCTAATTGTCCACCAATCCATCCCTCCATAAATTTCTCCTCCAAAGTTCTCATGAGATGCAAATAATCCATCCCATAAGGAGACAATAGTTCAAATGAAAAAATCATAGCTGGCCCAATGTTCTCCTTGAAACATGTAGCATAATGAACATGGAGAATCTCTTTCCCATAGGGCACATACATTCCTCCCACCTTCCCTCCAAACATCCCCATAAAAATAATAATTACATCATCAAAACATGGGATCATAACCAAGTACATGCAAACAGAAATTAGTAAAAATGGAGGTGGGTCATAGTCCCACATATGGAACCAGTGCAGTAGATCTCCTAATTGCATCAGATCATGATGTGGTAAATGGTTTCCCCACCACTTACTTGCAGTCCAAGTCACCTCACCATGGCTAGAAGTGTGAGATATATTTGGTGCTTTTGGAATGCACCCACATTGAAACAAAATCTCGCTTTGTCCTTCAAGGGAGTGGCCATGTTCAGAAATTTTTGTGGCCCAAAGTTGGCCATGAAGTTTATATGGAATGATACTCCTTCTTGGAGCTATGGCCTGCATATACATGGTAAAAGAATACATACAATCATAAAATGAAACATTATTTACATGAGTATGCTCTTCACCACAATTCCTCCTCATACAAATGGAGTGGTGCATAGATCTATCTCCTCTCATTCCAAAAGAGGAGAGAGGTGATTGAATTAACTCTTTCATAGAGTTATGTTTCTCTCCCAACTCTGGTTCATGCATCTTTGAAAATGTTGATATATGTAATATCACTTTTCAAAGATATCCTTAAAACACCAGCAAACTCTAACCAAAGATGGACTGGGAGGGCATTTACCAGGTATTTCACCTCTGAAAAGAGGATGAGATATGGAGGCTATCTGGCCCTTTCTAGACTCTATCTAAGAGTGTGGGAGAAAACCCGACTAGTGGTACAGAAATCGAAATTCAAAGGGAAGGAATAACAGAAATGCAGACATACAATAATGTGTATCTAAAGCATGAACAGATACTCAAGAAATACCAAGAGAACGCTAAGCCATTTTATTAATCTGATAAATATAGAGGAGTACAATAGTTGATCAAAGAGATAGCACCTATACTTGCACAAGGCAAGTCAAGATCTATTCTCAAAACGTTGTTGTGTTTCAGATCTGCGTTGCATGGGACGACTGTGTTTCAGATCTGCGTTGCATGGGATGATTGTGCTTCATATCTGCGTTCCAGCTGTTGACAACGGCTAACCCAAATTCCTCCTTACGGATCTATGCTTCTCTCCAAATGATCACACCGCCACTGTCTGGGATCTGCAATAATAGGTGATCAAAGCGATAGCACCTAAACTTGCACAAGGCAAGTCGAAATCTACTCTCAGAACGCTGCATAGAATGGTTGTGTATCAGATCTATGTTCCAGCTACTGAAAAGGACTGTCCCGAGATTCCTCCTTACGGATCTGTGCTTTCCTCCAACTGATCTCGCCACCACTGTCTGGGATCTGCAATAATACGATCACCCGTTGATCCAGAAATTCCCCCAATAGATGGGTTGCAATTCCTGCTCTCAATCTCCTATCCACGATCCTCCAAGAATACAACCGGAGCTTCCCAAATACGGATTGCGTCCTCCTGCACAGTCAATAAATGTGCTACTCCTCCACAGGTGCTACGCAGTTAATAAATGCACTGCCCCTCCACAAATACAGCGGATTGATCTTCCTACAAAGACACTGACGGGACTACCTCACCCGAGCAGGTACTCGAAGTCCCCTGGGGCTGAGGGTGAGATATCCGAACGGAGACACTCAATGCGCTAAACAACGTTGTAGACAGGCTAAACATCCAGCGTGCTCATAGTCGCAATGACCAGATTCAAATGCATAAACTCCCATGATGTCAGAATGAGGAAACTATCTTCTCTATATAGCGTTGGCCGCTCCTGAAACCTACGGCCACCTCCACCCACGATACCATGGTAATATGCCTTTGCTGCATGCCCAATTCGACCCCCTTAATTACCACGTGCGTCTTATTTTAGAGTGAGTCGTGGTCCCTTTACTCACGTTTACTCATAAGCTAACCACTTAAAGTAGAATTGACTAAAATCGAATATTCCAATTAGCCATTGCTAATTGGGAATACTACAGTCTCCCCCAGAAGAATGTTTCTTGTCCCCAAGAAACTATAATGATGGATGCTACAATATTTTCTCATTCTCCCAATTCGCACCCTCATCCGGCAAATTCTTCCACCTCACTAGGAACTCCTGGATTGTTCTGTTCCGCAGCCGCCTTTCCCTGGTATCAATAATTGCCTCGGGCTGTAATACCAAATGTCCTTCATCATCTGTAGGTGGCAGCTCCTTTGTCACTGTCACCTGCTGCCCTAATGCCTTCTTCAGACATGACACGTGGAAAATGTTATGAATCTTGCTAACTTGGGGCAGCTCCAACTCATACACAACATGTCCAACTCTGCGTATCGCCCTGTATGGTCCATAAAAACAAGGCTTGAGCTTCTCATCTCCCTTCTGTTTCAGTGATGACTGTCTATATGGCTATAAATTTAGGTAGACCAAGTCTCCTACCTCAAACTGTCTTACCATTTGACCCCTGTCGACATACCGCTTCTGCTGGTTCTGCACTGTAGCCATGTTATCCTTGAGAGCGCGGAGAATGTCCTGACTCTCCTGGATCTAATATTTGGCTTTCAGAGCCTTGCTAGCACCCAACATCATATCAAAAAAAGATAAATTATGGTACCCATACAAAGCATATAATGGTGTCATACTGATGGACATGTGATATGTGTTGTTGTAACAGTATTCCCCCAGATACGGCCACTTTAGCCACGCTTTTTGCTGCCCACTAACATAGTTACGTAAGTAGCCCTCCAGCCACTTGATAACTATCTCAGTCTACCCATCTGTCTGTGGGTGATAGCTAGTGCTTGGTGTCAGCTCTGTCCCTACCAACTGAAAAAGCTCCTGCCAGAATCCACCCATAGAGCGATTGCCCCTGTCATTGATGATGGTCTTGGGAAGACCATGCAACCTGAAAATCTCTCTGAAGAACAGCTCCGCCACCTGTGTTGTTGTATAGTGTGTGGATATGGTGAAAAAAATGTGCATACTTCGTCAGCTGATCAACGACGATGTATATACAGTCCTTGCCCTGCACCATGGGCAACCCTGTGATGAAATCCATTGAAATGCTCTCCCATTTCCCCTTCGGAATGGGAAGAGGCTGCAACAAGCCTGCGGGATGGTTTATCTCCACCTTGTTTCTCTGGCAAACTTCGCACTCCCTGATATGTCGAAGCACGTCCTCCTTGAGGCCTTTCCATGAGAACCTCTCTCTGATAGCCCGGTAGGTTTTGGTAAACCCCTAATGTCCGAACAATGGTGAGTCATGAGATGCCTGAAGTATCTTCTTCTTGAGCTGGGAGCCCTCCATCAAGAAGATCCTATCTCTGTAGTAGATGATCTCATCTATCACCCTATATCTGTCATCTGTCACCTGACCATCCAGGACCTCACAGGAAAATCTATCCTTGGAGTACTCCACCAAGAGTCGAGCCCTCCAATCAGTATCCAAGCTCATCAGAGACAATGTAGCTGGTCTACGTGAAAGTGCATCGGCTACCACGTTATTTTTCCCTTTGACATATTCAATGTCAAAGTCATAAGCCTGGATCTTGCTGATCCACTTCTGCTACCTCTCCTATAGCTGTTTCTGTTCCAAAAATAACCTGAGGCTATTGTGATTAGTCCTTACCTGGAACCTATTGCCCACTAAGTACTGCCAGAATTTGGCCAATGCATGCATAATGGCCAACATCTCCTTGTCGTATATAGGATACAACCGCTCATGAGGAAGGATATTTCTGCTCTCAAAGGCTATGGGGTGGCCTCCCTACATCAAGACTGCGCCAATCCCCTCTCCTGATGCATCACACTCCAAAACAAAAGGCTGCGTAAAATCTGGCAATGCAAGCACTGGACAGCTGCTCATAACCTCCTTGAGCCTGTCAAAATCCCGTTGCACTGTATACGACCAACTGAATGCCCCCTTCTTTGTCAAATCTGTAAGGGGTACTGCAAGCTGAGAGAAAATCTTGACGAACGTCCTATAATATGTGCAGATGCCAATAAATCCTCGAAGTTCCATCACGTATCTTAGCTCTGGCCAGTCTCTGATGGCCCTTTTTCTTCTCCTCATGGACCCTTACTCCGTCCACTCCTATGATGTGTCCCAAATACAACATCTCCATCATCCAAAACTCACACTTGGAGATCTTAGCATAGAACAGTTGCTCCTCTAGGATATGCAGTACTGCCTCTATGTGTTGGAGATGCTCCTCCCAAGTCCTACTATATATCAATATATCATCGAAAAATACCAACACAAACTTCCTCAGATGACTGCGGAAGATATGGTTCATGCATGACTGGAAAGTAGCTAGGGCGTTGGTTAGCCCAAAAGGCATAACCAAAAACACAAAGTGGCCGTAATGGCACATGAAAGCGGTCTTGGGAATGTCCTGTTCCCTCACGCGAATCTAGTGGTACCCGGATCTCAAATCAATCTTTGAGAAGAACTGGGTTCCTCTCAGCTCATCCATCAGCTTGTCAATCCACAGTATGGGGTACCTGTTCTTCAGGGTCTTCTTATTTAGGGCCCTATAATCAATGCACATTCTCAATGTGTCATCCTTCTTCTTCACCAATGCCACCGAAGAAGCAAAAGGACTGGTGCTCGGCCGAATATGTCCAAGAGCCAACAACTCCTGGATGGCCCTCTCAATCTCATCCCAATAGGCGTTGGGGTGCCTATAGGGTGTGGTAATAATGGCCTGGATGCCCTTTTCTAACTCAATAGTGTTCTCAAACCCCTGATCTGGTGGTTGTCCCGGCGATATCTCTCCAAATACCGTCTCATACCTAGCGAGGATGGCCTATATATCTGGATGAACTGTCTGCTGGGTAACCCCTGCCACTGATGCCCATAACTCAACTGCCCATTCTATGTCTCCCTTCCGGAAGTCTGCCTCCATCTGGTGAGCTGAAATAGTCTGAGGTGGGTAAGTGGGCATCCCACGTATCTTCTCATGCTTCCTAGTCTTCTTGTCATCCCATTCCATTTCCAAGGCCTCCCAATATGTGGTGACTTTTCCCAAAGTAATCAGCCACTGCACACCTAATACCACATTGGTATCCGGTATGTTACCCATGAAAAAGTGGTCGGTCACTGTGTAGGTGCCCATCGTCACAGCCAACTCTGGAACATACCTAGCACACTGCATCGTCTAATCTCCTGGGACCAGCACTGAAAATCCATCGAAGCCCTCTGTTGGTATGCCTCTCCTCTCAAACATCTATGCATCGATGAAGTTGTGGGTTGCCCCACTATCTACCAGAACTGAAACTCGCTACCCCCGCACTATCCCTTGAACCTGCAACATCAGATACTTGGGTACTCCTCGCAATGCTGCAAGGGTCCCCCCCTGTGGGTGTAAAAGCTGCACCTCCTGCCCCTGGAGGTGGAAGTGGCAAATGATCTTGTTCTGTCTAACTGTCTCTTGCCTCCCCATCCTCATATTCATCCTCTTCCCCGCTACTCTCAGAGAAGACTTCAATGAAATGTGCTTTGCCAGAAGCACATTTGTGACCTGGTGCCCATGGCTCCTGACAGGTAAAGCATAACCTCTTCTTCTTCAACTCCCTCTGGGCATCATCATTGAGTTGTACCCTACCCTGATTCCCCTTTGGAGGCAGAATCCTCACATCCTTCCCTTTTGGTTGGAAAGCCTATTTCTGGGGGTAACGTGTCCTGGTCCGAGGTAAGGCATCCTGCAAGTCCCGAGTTCTGCCAATAGCATCCTGGAGTGTGGCTGGTCTAGTGGATCTGACTAGTCCCTGAAGGGGCTCTACTAACCCCTCAACAAACATATATATCATCCGTCCTGCGGATAGATCTGGCACCATCACCGAAATCCTCAAGAAATCTGCAATATACTTCTCAGGACTCCCGGTCTGTTTAAGCCTTGTCAGCTCAACAAAGTGATCCTCTGGTTCCTTCTGGTCGAACCTCTCTATCAGTCTCCGAGTGAACTTGGCATAGGTAGTCACGGAGGAATGCCAAAGTGTCACCCTTCCATGGAACCACCAACCCTGAGCCTCACCCTCCAAATACAGCGTGACCACCTTGATGGCCTCTGTTTCTGCCATCTGGTTGAGCTGGAAATATACATCCAGCTTCTCCACCCAATACTTTGCCAAACTGTTTGATGAACCATCAAACGTAGGCAAATGGAATCGGCTCGTTGTGCGCTGGGTGTCTCCATCATGATAATGTACGTGACCTTTGTGATGGTCGCGGGGCCTGCTATCCCGCTTGATCTGAACAAAGTCTTTAAATAAAATGGCATCCCTGAACTCCTGCCCAGCTGCCTGGTACTTAGAAAAATAATCACTTATGCAATCTGGTTCTTCTTGTGCTCCTGTCCCCGTATCTGTACTCAGAAAAGTGGGCATAGTGGCACGAATGGGGGCATGTGATGCCCGGTGCGGAGCGGTAACCTTCTCCTGCAAATGGTGGGATGTATCCGACCCCTCATCAACCTGGAAACCCTTTGGGATTTCACGCTGTCTAGCCTCCACAGCCGTGAATCTCTGGCCCATCACCTCTATTTGCCTGGCTAGATACTGCACTGATTTGAGGAGTGCTTCCCCAAACTATTTTGCATCGCTATCATCCGCCATTGGCTCTCCCTGCTCTGCTTCTACCCCAGGCTCCTCCTGTTCTGTGTCCACCACCTAAAAACAGTCTCCTTCTCTGTAGGTGTTCTTCAACCTACGCTCAATATCTCTGTATTTCCCACCTCTGTGGAAGATGTAGGGTTTTTCTTCCAATGACATAGACTACTAGCTCCACAGGCTGAGCCAGATCTATGCTCTGGTACCACTGTAATATCCCTTTTCAGGGATATCTTTAAAACACCAACAAACTCTAACCAGAGATGGACTAGGAGGGCATTTACCAGATATTTCACCTCTAAAAAGAGGATGAGATCTGGAGACTATACGACCCTTTCATGACTCTGTCTAAGAGTGTGGGAGAAAACCTGACTAGTGGTACAGAAATAAAAATGCAAAGGGAAGGAATAACAGAAATGCAAACATACAATAATGTGTATCTAAAGCATGAACAAATACTCAATAAATACCAAGAGAACGCTGAGCCATTTTATTAATCTGATAAATATAGAGGAGTACAATAGGTGATCAAAGAGATAGCACCTAAACTTGCACAAGGCAAGTCAAGATCTATTCTCAGAACGCTGTTGTGTTTTAGATCTGTGTTTCATGGGATGGCTGTGTTTCAGATCTACGTTGCATGGGATGACTGTGCTTCAGATCTATGTTCCAGTTGCTGACAACGACTGTCCTGAATTCCTCCTTACGGATCTGTGCTTCTCTCCAAATTATCACGTCACCACTGTCTGGGATCTACAATAATAGGTTATCAAAGTGATAGAACCTAAACTTGCACAAGGCAAGTCAAAATCTACTCTCAAAACGCTGCATAGAATGGTTGTGTATCAGATCTACATTCCAGCTGCTGAAAAGGGCTATCCCGAGATTCCTCCTTACATATCTGTGCTTTCCTCCAATTGATCTCGCCACCACTGTTTGGGATCTGCAATAATACGATCACCCGCTGATCCAGAAATTCCCCCAATAGATGCACTGCGATTCCTGTGCTCAATCTCCTATTCACGATCCTCCAATAATACAACTGGAGCTTCCCAAATACGGACTGCATCCTCCTGCACAGTCAATAAACACGCTTCTCCTCCATAGGTGTTGCGCAATTAATAAACGCGCTGCCCCTCCACAAATACAGCGGATCGATCTTCCTACAAAGACACTGACGAGACTACCTCACCCGAGTAGGCACTCGAAATCCCCTGGGGTTGAGGGAAAGATCTCCAAACGGAGACACTCAATGCGCTAAACAGCGCTGTAGACAGGCTAAACAGCCAGTGTGCTCATAGTCGCAATGACCAGATTCAAATGCATAAACTCCCATGATGTCAGAATGAGGAAACTATCTTCTTTATATAGCGTTGGCCGCTCCCGAAACCTATGGCTGCCTCCACCCACGATACCATGGTAATATGCCTTTGCTGCGTGCCCAATTCATCCCCCTTAATTACCACGTGTGTCTTATTTTAGAGTGAGTCGTGGTCCCTTTACTCATGTTTATTCATAAGCCAACTACTTAAAGCAGAATTGACTAAAATCGAATATTCCAATTAACCATTGCTAATTGGGAATATTACAATATAGTTCTCCTTCAAAGCCTTCCCAAGTGTATTTATCCATGATAGTGTTGTAGGCCTTCATGGAATAAGTATGGTTGAAAAAGAACCTTTCATAAGCTCTTTGTAGTAACTTCTCCTTGATCTTGGAGGCTCTAGATAAGAAGATCCTACCATGATATTAGATGACTCCTTCTTGGACTGAATAGCCCTCTTCATGTAGCCATTCATCATGTATCATGCAAGTGAAAATATCCTTTGAATAATCCCCCAACAGTTGGGAGTTCCAATATGGATCAATCTCCCATACAGGGAAAATTTTAAGGATGGAAGTTTATCATAAAGTTTAAAACCTTGGCGAATCTTACTAGCCCCTAATATCCGAATTTTAAAATTTTTGATGATAATTTTGTAAAAATATTTATATTTATAATTATTTTATATTAGAAAATATATAATATTGACGATTTTTAAGGTAAAATAATTTTATACTATAAAATTTGGGCGAATTCATTTTTAGAAAAATTGAAATTGGCGAATCATTTTTTTGGAAAAAGCATGGAATATTAGCCCACCTGTGAATATTAGCCACTAAAATTTTCCATGCTCCCATAGTGACAGCGTTGATGATCTAACAAAAGGAATGTATGTCATATGGTTGTTCTCCTCCTTAACATCTCCCATGCCAAAGGTATATATTGGAAGGCTACTATCCCCTCCTTGCTGCTCTTCTTGCATAGGCACATGCTCAAGTGAATATTGAAGCTCTTGGATGTTAGTCTCCCATGGGAGGATATCATCTATCCAATGCTTCTTGGGTTTAGTCAAAGCATGCATGTGTGGCCACCATCTTCTATTATGTATGGAAGATTTATCTCCAAGTTAGATTATCTTCTGAGTCTCCATAGCCAAGGAATGGTCTCGTTTCCTCATGATGGTGTCATCTTCCAACCCAACAACATTTCCTCTCAGTGCAGTATGAGATGAGAGAGTGGGTAATGATGATAGTGGAAGAATATCTTCCTCCTCTTTGAGTCTACCCAAGACTCTCAGTGATGTGTTATGGCCTTCTAATGCTCCTATCCCTCCAGGATCTATGAATGGAGCATCAAGGTGTGAGACATCTCTCAACAAATATAAATCAGGTGGTCTCCTAGGGGGGTTCCCACAAGATAGTGATGTCTCATGGATCATTCTCATATGCATAATAGATGGGATCCTCATGTCCCTACTTCCACTGCGCAAATTTATTTTTTTCTCATGTGTGGAAGTTTCATGAAACTTAGGTACCACTCTTAATGATGCAAGAGTCCCTCTAATTGGAGCCATTTCTCCATCCTCATCTCCATGTGGTGGTGGATCATCTCCTGCAATTCCAGAGCTGTGACCCCTCGCATGTTCTTCTTCTTCTTCCTCCTCATCATCTGAGAAGACCTCTATGTAGTGTGACTTTCCTGCTACACATCTATGTCCAGGTGCCCATGATTCTTGGCAAGTGAAGCAAAGCTTCCTCCTCCTCAAGTCTCTCCGGACATCAACATTAAGAGGATTTTTGTATTGGCTCTCTTTTGAAAGAGGATCCTTTTCTTCTTTTCCCTTTGATGGAAAAGAGGGCTTATGCTAAAAAGTTGCCTTTGCTTTTGGCAAGGCATCTTGAAGATCTCTAGCCCTTTCAATGGCATCTTGTAGGGTAGTGGGCTTGGTAGACTTAACCAACCCATGAAGAGGTTCATCTAACCCATCAATGAACATATACACCCTTCTTGCTACAGAAAGATCAGGAACCATAACATAATGTTTTAAAAACTCAGAAATGTATGTTTCTAGATTACTTGGTTGTTTTAGCTTTGCAAGCCTCATGAATGGTGCTTCAGGATCTCTTCTATCAAATCTTTCCACCAGCCTTCTAGTGAACTCTAAATAAGCTGTCACATTGGCATGCCCCAATGTAGACAAACCATGGAACCACCAATCACGTGCTTCACCTTAAGGTGCAGCACTGCAATCTTAATGGCTCCCATTTCTGGAACCTTGTTCAACTGAAAGTAGATGTCAAGTTTTTCTACCCATGACTTGGCAGTGCACTTGGATGACCCATCAAAGTTGGGTAAGAAAAATATGCCCATAGTGTGGTGTCGATCATGATTCTGAATGAATCCACCACTTCCATTGTGATGCCTTGGTCTTTTATTGTCCTTTATTGGACAAAACTCTTGAAAACTCAAGTGGTCTTTGAATCTCTGATTTTGAGACTCATACTCCTCAAAATAGTATTCAAGGGATTCATGCCCTTGAAATCCTTCATTTCCCACAGCCAAAAATGTAGGCATAGTAGAGCGTTGGGAAACTTGTGGTTGCTGCACTGGTTTATCACTCCAATGATGAGACATGCCAGAGCCTTCTCCATGATGAAATCCTTTAGGGGATTCCTTGAATCTTTCCATTCTCATCTTCTTGATCTCTGTAGAAATTTCTTGCATGGCTCTAAGAAGGATCTTGGGGAATTCCTTCTCTTCATCTTCTCCTCCAGATAAAGGGGTTTTACCCTTGTCTTATTTTTCATTTATATAATCAAATTTTTTATGCCTTCTTCTTTGATACCTCTTCTCTCTGTTAGTAAGAGGCTCTTCTTCTTCAGATTTCATATTGGCTTTTAGAATGCGCAGGCTGTGCCAAGATTATGCTCTGATACCACTATAATATTCCCAAATGGGAAAAGCAAGAATATAGTGCAAAATATTGGAAAAATGTTGCAGATCATCATTTAAAATGTAAGAAGCCAATATGGAGACCTTTCATAAGTTATTACAGCAGAAAAATATACATGAATAATGGGCCATAAGATGCATAAAAAGAAAGTACACGCCTCTAGTGAAGAAATCCCTCAATATGAGGTGCTGCAATTATATAGAAAAGCTGGAAAACCCTTATAGCATTATTTTATTGGCTCTGCTACAGAAAATTATTATACATCATATATAGGGCTGATATGTGCCTCAAAATATAGATCTATATCATATCTGAGCACTATACAATCTCCTCTAAAGAACCCCCTTGGTGTTTTCAGTAAAACACCAAGTACAAGATGTAGATTTGAGATTTAAGGTTGCAGATCTACTGAAAAATACAGATCTGGAAAGTGTGGCTGATCTGATATTATCAATACAATATCCTCCTCCAATAGATCTTCAAAGTGAAAGGCAAATCCCCTTCACTAGAATATCAACTCTCCAAATGGTGTGCCAAACTACCCTACAACTCCTCCTACAGAAATAACGCAGGTCTAGAAGTAAACTGTGCTATGGGGATGAATAACCAATTTTCTTGATGCCAAGATATGAAAATCAGCTCAATTTCGTCCAATATTGTCCTCCCAATGAAGTGGAAACCTCCTCCACTAAAAATGAGCACTGAAATGGCCTAAATCTACAGATCTAGTTTTCCACTTGCTGCAGCTTGCAAAAACAATCAAACCCTCAACAGGATCTGCGCTGTAGTTGAAAGAAGAAGCTTGGCCCTAAGCCAGATAGTGGAAAACGTTGTACAAGCTCTCCCAAGAGATCACTCAAGGAAAGAGGTGGGATTCCCGATCAGGAACACCCAATGCTAAACAACATTCAATCTCAGCTAAACAACAAGAGAAAAATATATGTCTAAACAGACCACATATTCAGAAATATTAATTTACATAATCATCAACATGAATGATATGGATCCATCCTCTTCCTTTTATAAAATAAGAGCTTGCAAACCCTAAACCACATCAAATGAGAATACTCCTTTCACACACAACATCTCCATCTAAAACTGCGTTGTCTTTCATTGACGGCCACTCCTTCATGACAACGCTGTAGATTTGGTCAAGGTTGACCCATTCAAAATGTTCTATCCCCTTTCACACCTAGGGGTGCTTAATTAAGCTGCCAATATTTATCCTTTTCACATTTGGCATTGATTTATTCATTATTAAGGAGAATTAAGGACCTCCTTTGTCATCTTATTCATTAAACAAATCAACAAAACAAAATTGAATATTCCAACTAGCTCATGGCTAATTAGGAATATTACAAGTTGAGAGGGAGTGTTAATTTTGGGAAACTAGATCCAAAGTCCATGTTGTGATGCTTAGATGATGATGCCAATATTTTTATTGGATTCCTCTTTCGGAGAGGAGCAATATCGATCTAAAGATCATATTGATCGGATGAGAATAACATGTATTTTTAATTTATTCCACATGTGCAAGGTTGGCCAGATTTATCCCACATGCATAAGAGATGTGTCACACACCCCCATAGATGACTATATATTGGAGAGACTTGGTGTTCATTTCACACACATTTTTTGGAGGCATTGTCTTCCCTCACGGATGGTGCTGCGATAAGGGCTTCTCATGGCGATGCGGTTAGGGCTTCTTGGTGTAGTGTCTTGATGGAGTATTCTTGAAGAGCAGTCTTGAGGTTGTGTAACACATTGGGTTGGCTGACCTTATGGAGACTTTGCTGGTTGAAGCATCCTACTGACCGCCATAACACCACCATTATTTATCTCTGTTTTTGGCTTATCTTCCATCGATCTATTGGTATGTTCTATCTACATCTTACTTTCATGTGATTAAGCCCTCGAAGTTTAAATTAAATTTGCATCTAGCATAGAAAATCTTCATAAATTTACAAATATGTACACAAAATTTTGTTTGTAATTTTTCTCAAATGCAGGGAGAAAAATATCATAATATCAAATGGCCAATTCTTCAAATTCCATCTTGTTCCATATTTCTGATCAAATTCCTTCACGGAGTTCTCCCTTTCCATCTCTAGTAAATTAAAATTTTATTTATATTTCGATTATCTAATTTTTATTTTTATTTATTTATTATTACTTTTTTTTAATTTTAATTTTATTTAATTTTAATTCTTTTAATTCTTTTATTTACTTTTATTTATTTTTTTAATCAATGTCAATTTCAATAAATATGTATCCAAATTCGCAGGATCCCGATCCAAAATCGAGTTCAGCTGCAAAATAATTCCTCCATTTCAAAAATGTCGGAAGGTCTTATCAGGAGCAGCATATCGTAAACAATTGGTAGATGAAAATGGATAGCGAGTTCACCCTAATAATTGGAACATGGAATCTTCCAACCACAATCCTGGATCAACGGTGGTAATAATTGTTTGTTATAATGTAATTTCTACAAACCAATTGAATTGAAGTGCTTACTAATATCATTGATATACTAATGTTCAATATTTTTTGAAATTAGGATTCTAGTGATGATGAGTGACCCACCTACCATCCTCCAGTGCACCCCACTACAATGTTAAATCGAGAGAAGGTTGAATTAATAGAAAGACTCGGAGAAGAAGCATAAGAATAATGGTTGAATCAACCACCTATTCAATTCTCACTACATCCAAATTCATCAATTAGGAATGAATACAACAATAGTAGTTCTTCATCACAAGTTGGAAATGGAGGCAATCAAATAGAGGTTGGTATGGATGATTACTTACGGGATAAAATTACCATGGAGGAAATGTTGTTAAATGCATTCCAGAATGATGAGTTAGGGGATGATGCTCATATCACCGATACCTTATTCGAAATCCTGAAATCGGCTTCCACCACCCCTCTCTTTAGACTTGGTGGCAAGTCAAAGTCTACTTAGTTGGGGGCAATGATGTTACTTTACAACTTGAAAGCGAATTTTTGCATGTTGAATACATGTTTCTTGAAAATATTGAGGTAATTCACTTGCATGACCGATCAAGTCCCTTATATTTTGAGAAATATTGTCACACAATAAACATTAAGAATGGTCAATTTTATGAACTTTAAATATTGACATTGTACAATTATATTCCCCACCAACTATAAATTATTCAAAGATAAGTTTCTTCCGAGTGATAATGTCTTGTTGGGTAGCTGCGAAGAGGCAAAGAAATTGTTGATAATTTTGGGTGTTGAGTACATATCATATTGTGCATGTCTGAATGATTGTATTCTATATAGAGGAGAATATGTAGACAAAGAGATGTGTTTAAAATGTGGCCATGATAGGTACCGTAAATAAATTAAAAAAGGAGTAAATCACATGGTCCTCTTCATAAGATATTGAGGGACATGCCTATAATCCCAAGGATTCAAAGGCGCTTTCATTACAAAGAATTAGCTATGTTGCGGGGATGGAATACCTCACACAGAAGTGAGTCAGGAGTTTTTTGAATCCCAGCAAATTTAATAGCCATGAAGCATATAGAGGATACATGGCCTGAAAAATTCAAGGATGAAGTACGAATTCTATGACTCAGCATATCCATGGATGACGTGAACCCATATTCCCTCCAAAACACCAACTAATTTTTTTGGCATGTAGTGGTGATCAATAACAAATCCCCCCATGGTTATCCATGAAGAATGGACATCTTATGTTGGCTCTCATACTTTCTGGAAGAAGACAAGTGAATAATATGGATGTGTTCTTACAACCTTTGGTAGATGAATTGAAGGAATCGTGGGAAGGGATACATGTGTATGATGTATCAAGACCCATCGTAACAGAGAGGAGTTTTACTTTGTATGGCATATGTGCTTACAACATACATGATTATCCAAGCTTACGAGTTTGCTCTAGTAAATTACATTTTTATTGATTTTTTTATATACTTATTGTTTCTCATATTAATTTAATTCCCTGCAATTGTTCTGATCTTCATGATCATTAATGTTCCCTGTATACAATAATTTTGTAGGTATTTTAACAAAAGGGTATGATGTATGTAAATTTTGTGGACCTTCTTTAAAGGCTAGGTGGTCCAACCACTTATGAAAGCCAGTGTATGAATGCTCCAACGTATTCCTCCTAGAAGAACACCCTTACAGAAGAGAAACATCCACTTTCAATGGTAAACCAAAGAGAACCCAAAGGCTTGCAATAATGACACCACCTGAATGGTTTAGAGCATATGAGAGAGAGAAGGAGAAGGAGTTTGTAGAAATGTTTGATTCAAATGGGGAGCCTATGTTCGATGATCCAAAATTCTTTGACACCTATGTTGATAAATTTCCCAATGGGATGAAAATGAAATCTATTATTTATGAGCTCCCTTATTGTGAGCATTTCAAGATTTCCCACTTAGTATATCCCATGCATATATTTGAAAATGTTTCATCTTCTTTATGGAGGCACATATCATCAAAATAAAATGACACATTGGATGTTAACAAAGATGTTATTTATTCAAAAATTAAAAAGAAACATTGGCCAAGAAAAGAAACTAGAGGAGAGCCTAGTCCCTTTTGGTCTTTCAAAGAAGGTATTGTCCCATGGATTTTAAAGAAAGATGATTGTTTTTTGGCAAAGGAATTTATAATAAATGTGAGGCTACTTCTTTATATGAGTCTTCACTATGACGTTGCTTCACTGTGGAATATTGTTTTTCGGGTGTTATCACAAAATTGGACCTGATAGGCTACTAATCAAATCAATCTCATGTAACTGTTTCAAACCAATGTTTTGATTGAGGCTTAGCCTTCTCAACTTGAGAGGGCTCTCTCAAGGGTTAATGATTTTGATAAAATATATATGGATAACTCTATGTGGGGTAATAATCAGATAAATGATAAATGTAGGTTGAAAATCACATCAGCAAGTACAAATTGGGCTTATGGAGTCAAAATATTTTTAGTAAACAAATAAATCTACTTAACATGGAAGTTGAGGCATATCAGAGTTCTAGTCAAGAGATACACATGTGAAACTATAAAAAACACAGTCAGCTTGTCTATATAGGAAGAAAAGCATCAAAGCTGAATTTTGAGTAACATAGACAGACACCACTGCAATAGGATAGTAATAAGATGTAATTAGAACAAGAACACACTAGAACTCCTTCTGAATCTCAAGTTGGCTAAGTAGAAATCTCTGTATTTAGCTAAAAACTAGTCACTTACAATAAACACAGTCTTTTGCCAAAAAATGTCCAACCATTTGCATATTCAACTTCTTAATCTTTTATATATCATTTACAACATAAGATAACCCTATCTAATGCTAGATACATCGAACTCCTGACTCTTGACACCTTGCCTAACCATATGACATGGTATTTATTACAAAAGGATAGATAATATACTAAACATTCCTATTACAAATAGGATTCAAACTATTAATCACCTATATATAACAACCTTACCTTAATTAAATTACATCCTTTGCCAAATGTATTTACACCTGGTAGAATCTAGATGATTGGCTTCAAATCTTGATGACCATAATGTTGACCTCCATCAAAGTAGGAAACAATCCCCTATTTTCTAGGCATAGGGTCCCTTGCAATTTTGAAATGTTCTGACCATCATGAATTCATCATTTCGAGGTCCTTTTCTGTTAGGAAACAAAGTAACACCTGCCAAAAATCCTCCTGAAGCTCCAGCTATCCCAAACCATCTTTACACTGTTCAAATGAGCTGTAATAGATTGTGCTATGAAAACAACACAATTTCATAGCACTTTTCGTACTGCAACTCTTTTACCCTTTCTTCTTCAAAATTTTGATTTCTTTTCTCTAGGATTATCTTCATTATCATTTAATACATCCTCCCTAGAAATTTTAGGTCATAATTCATACTTTTTCCCTTCAAAGATTTATGAGAAAGAGTGAAAAAAGCTGTTACAGTAGTTTCGTAGCGCTTTTCACTCTTTTTACACTGTTTGCGCAATGAAACTGCTGAGTGATCAGTTTTGTCCAAGTTTTTTCAAAGTGAAAACTATAAATGTGCCAAAACTCAAAATAACACTGATTTCATCAAATAAAAAATCAATATGAACTGAAAAAAACAGTTTTCATGAGGTTCCTTCTTAATTTTCACTTGATTTAGCTTTTGACTTTTTAATGATTGTCATTTTGCACCTTTTTTCTTTAACTCATCCTGAATCACTTTCAGCTTCTGCTCAAAATCTTCCACTTGATCTTTAAGTTTCCTATTACTAGCTCTCAAGGGAGCATTTATTACTCTAAGAAATTTGGCTTCCTTGATTGTTGGGATTGTCCATGTGAAAAAATTCTCTGCACTGCTTGGAGTTTCAAAAATAGAACCAGTTTGACCTTCCCATAGTGCCTTCATTCTTTTGAACTCTACTTTCTCAATATTGTGCTTTCTAGCCCTCTTTCTCATCACATCAATTTCTTGGTTTGCTAACCTCAAATTCTCTTTAAGATGTTGAAGCTCTGTTTTCCTTGTCACTTATTCTTTTCCCTCTTTTGTTCTGTTGGTTGTATGCTTCTCTGCAGGTGTTGAGAGGTCAACCACTTCTTCAGGGCTTTAGCTGTTTCAATAGTTTCTTGAACTTCCTTTCTGCCTTCCTTAAGTTTTTTAGCATGCCTAGTTAAAGGTTTTCTAGCTTTAAAGATAAAAGCTACATTTTCACCCTCAAACTCGAGCTTCTTTGCAGACTTAGCCTTTTTCTATTTATGTTCATCTACCCCAATGAACTCAGCTTGAACAATGGGTGTCTTCTCTATGTCAATTGCATGCAGGATGTCATCTGAGTTTCCCTTTATCACTGGGTTGTCCTCTGTATGTGTAGCAACTGTTTTTCCCTTTAATGACACTGGTTGGCTTCTTGTTAATCTTTTGATTTCCTGCATGCTGACATCTTGTTTTTGTTTTTCTTCTTTGACAATCTTTGACCTTTGTTTTGCAGGTGATGGAGTTGGAGTATCAAGCACTTGTGTCTCCTCTTTCCTTTTCTCAACTTGTTTCCTTGGCTTCAGTTTTGCAAATTCCTTTGGTTTTGCAACTACATGTTGACTAGACTCTGCTACTAGTGGTGATGAAGTTGCTTTAGTTTTAGGGTTTCTAGCAGGAGTTAGTGTTTCCAACTCAAAACCATTTATAAACAAAAAGGATGACAAATCCCTACCTATCTCCTGAAGCTTATTCAAAATCAACGACTTCATCAAACCATGATGAAACAAAGATGTTTCACAACCTTCAGATTTGGCTTGTACTTTATTATCCATTTTAGCAAGACTCCTATGCAGCTAAAAGGGAAAATCAAGTGAAATCTTACCTGTGAAATGTAGAAGCAGCTTGAAATGATATGTGTAGACCTTATGATATTTGCCTTCACATGTAAAATATCTCTGGATGTTGAGCAGCAACTTTGCATAAGTGTCTTTGATGCAGCCTCTAGGGATAGCGTTATTGAGGTCCATATCTGCATACTCAGGTTTCATGAATTTTTTGCATGGCTCCATATCAAATTTGAAACTTTTGAACTAATTTTCTTGACCCCTTGGTATCTATGTCACAGCAACAATAATCTCTGGTGTAATTGGCACACTTAGCATCCCAACCTTGGTAGTTGTTCCATTGAAGTGCAAGGCAAATTCTTTAGACACCTGTGTGTGGCAACCCTGCAGCTTTTCACAAAACCGAAGACAACCTACTCTATTGAATGCCTCCATCACTATTGGGTCTTCAATTATGGCCTTCATAGTTTCAAGCTCATATCTTAAGCAGTGTCCCCCTTTGTGGACTTTCTTTTCCTCTGCCATGCTTCTCAGAAAAACCTGTCAGCTTCGCTTGAATATATGAAACAGCCTCGCTTGAATAGTTTATATTAGCCTTGCTTGATTAGGATGAAGAAAAAATTTGTATAAAACAACCATAGGTTTGGCTTGACACTTTAAAGCTTAGACATTCGAATGGAGGAAATAGAAATGTGTATGACCAAATAAGCAACATTTTGAATTTGAAATCTCATCTCATAACTAAATTATGCCTCATTCATGCCCTATCATGACAATGATGACTGCAGCATGGGTAAGTACATCGAATCTCATAATTAACTGGCCTATCATACCACTAACCTACCATTTCCCAACGAATTCTGACAATTTCCAGCTCAAATGACAAGACAGTTAAGAAACCGCACTTTCGTAGCGCCCGCAGTGTATTTTTCCCAGTTTGCACTACAAAACTATTAGTGCTTTCGTAGTGAAAATCAACTTTTTTGAACTATTGGTGCTACGAAAACATGGATTCTTGGCTAATTGCACAGTTTTGACCCAAAACTTTATGGAATGACTCCCAAATGGAAATTATGGATATTTTGACAATGGATGAACCTTTAAAAGACTTTATTTGAACTTAATGATGTCCTTTGAACTTATAAAAATCTATCCTACCCTTAACCAAATCCTAAATTGAATTCTAAACCTAATTTGAACCATGACCAAAAAGAAACATGACACAATGATGTTTTGGAAATTTTTGGGTGAGAACATCGGGGTTGAAATCGCATGACCATTTGAACCTTCTAAGAGTACGCATGTCAAAAACATGATTTTATTATTTGTTATTATTTTTATGGGATGGGATATTTTATAATTAATTTTTTTATAATGAAATATTTACTATGCAAAGTTATTATCCTCTACTCGTGTGTGAGTGTGTGAACCATGACTTCCCCCAAGACCTACGACATGCCATATCTAAATTATTTTCATTTGTATGTTGGATCACATCAAATGAGATTCATATGGCTAACATTCCATGGTGGCTTCAAGAGATAGCTAAGATTGTTTGTATGTTTGAGAATGATCTGAAATGACTGTATTATTTTTGTTGTGCTAAGTGTCTTTTCAGTTTATAAACATGTGCATAATTGACTCATTAGTTTGCTTAAATATTGAGGTGTTTGTCCATGAATTGTAGATGATTTTAGGTGAATTAGAAGCATAAAAAAAGCTTAAATAACACTGAGAAATAGTGTAAAATAGAGAAATAATTCACCACATGAAATTTACACAGCAGGCATGATGAAGCAGTTCACCCCTCCTGGGCTACATCTATTGGTCCAACTCCCAATGGCATGTCCATATTTCATTATTCTCAAAATTTTGCAAATAAACGTAGTTACAGTACTCTAATGGCTATTTTCTCTACACCAATGGCTCCAGAATGCTCCAATTAGTAAAAAATGACTCTTCATTCACTCATAATGGGCGAAAATTGAGTCTCCTACTCTTTTGCCCAGTTTCACCTAGAAAAGCTCCACTAAATGTGGAGAACTCCACTTAACTGGAGATAAATTGACAAGTTCCACCATTTTTTAGGCAAGCTCCAAATATTTCGCCGAAATTAACCACCGCATTAAACTTAACGGTTTGGGTGACCACATTCCAACCCCAAACCAAAGGATTACAAACTACAACTACAAGGAGGAACCTGCAGTAATAATTGTGGTTGGATTGCGTTGAAACTTCGGTAAGCGACATGGGTTAAGTCTTATCCGCGTGGAATAGATGGTAAACCGTAGCCATGTGACACAAACAATGGTAATGCTGGCAGAGACTGCAGGTTGCGTATATACTGTGGTGGCAACATTTTATGTTGCAGTTACGTTGCAATGTGACCAAACCTCTAGGGACCGCTAGCGGTTCCAACCCCCAAACTATTTCATTAATCCGCGACCTATAGTTTTTAAGTCATAACGTGTAGAGCGAGCGGTAAGAAATATGCGTGCCCGGCGGGAGGTCTGGGGGTTTATTCCTACGACCTCCAAAAAAAATTTATAACACCATTTCAGGGACATGTGGTGACCTGAGGGCTGGCCACGTGTCACCTTCTTATTAACCCTCTCCAAATTGTACGAAATGAAAAATCAACACTTTTCAAACCATGATTGGCCAAGTGGAAAGGAATATTCTGAGAATATTCCCTTTTTCTGACTATACCTCCACCTTGCTGACTGTGCATCCCAGTCAACCCTGGTCAAACTGTCGAAAATTTACCTGTTTGGAATTTCGATTAGAATGCGATATTAGTCTCATACGACATCGGTTTTTCGAACCGTTAACGGTGCCAGAATAAGGAAGATGATATCTACAAAACCATCCTAGTTTCAAGCCAATCCTATAACTTTGAATTTTGAGAAAAATTTATGAACTCCTGATCATTCCTCCCCATTGGGAAGCTTTTGGACTCCAAAATACTTGATTACCTATTCAATAGATGAGGGTACAACTCCCTCACCTTTCCAACCTCCATCCATTTTTCCTTTCTTGTTTTACTGCCTTTGAGCCAAACTTGAAGGTATTCAACACTTCCCCTCTTGGATGCTCTTGTCCTCTTGTCAAGAATTGTATCTTCTTTGAGCTCATTTAGAAATTTTGGAGAGAAATATTCAATATAAGGTATTTGAGCATCACTTCCTTGATCATCAATCAAATATGGCTCATACAAGCGTAAGTTTTCAACATTAAAAGTTGAATACATTTTCATATAAGAAGACAAGTCAAGTTGGAATGCATTGTTACCAACTTGTTTTATGATCTTGATTGGACCATAGTGAATGGGTTTGAGAATTTTACCTTCCCTTGACCCTTTCTTTGCTAATGTGCAACCATACCTCATCTCCCTCTTGAAACTTGTCATCAACCTGATGTTTGTTATGCCTCTCTTTGTATTTTCTTTGACTTTTCTCAAGCTGTTCTTGAAATTGTTGACGTATAATATGAATTTTCTCAATGAACTTTCGAGCCTTATCAATGTCACTATGGCCATAAATTGCAACATCCTTCCCAAATATGAATTCTAATGGCGATTTTGGGAAATACCCAAAGCATACTTCAAAAGTTGATGTTTGTGTTGAAGAGTGCTTTGCCCGGTTGTAAGCGTGTTGAATGTAATGCAGTTGTTCATTCCACAACTTAGGATGTTTGCTACAATATCCTCTCAATAGATGCACAATGGTTTTGTTCACCACATCAGTTTGTCCATCTGTTTGTGGATGAAAAGCGGTACTCTTTTTCAACTTTGTGTCCAGCATTCTCCATAGATTTGACCAAAAATTCCCAATGAACCTGGAATCCCTGTCACTAACAATAGAAGTTGGAAATCCAAAATGAACCCAAACATGTTGAAAATAAAGTTCATTAGTTTGTTCAACAGTAATGGTTTTCTTACATGGCATAAGGATACACATTTTACTGAATCTGTCCACAACTACATAAAGATAATCATGTTGTATCCTTGACATAGGTAGATCTCCAACAAAGTCCATGGAGACACTCTCCCATGGCCTTGACGGTACCGGTAGTGGCGTGTACAACCCAATATTCTTATTACTAGGCTTATTTGTTGCACACATAGAACAACCTCTTATAAAACATGACACACTATCTACCATGCGAGGCCAATAACAATACCTCTGTAGATGCACCATTGTTTTTCTTACCCCAAAGTGTCCAACAATAAGAGATGAATGAGCTTCTCTCATGACACTTAGCCTCTCTCCTTGTGGAATACACAACTTGCCCAAATGAAACAACAAATTGTTATGCATGTGATAACCTTTTTCTTCAACTTGATTCGCTTCACTCAAACTAGCATACACATCTTGAAAATCAATGTCATGTGCATATTGTTCTATGTAACTCTCATGTACAACAGAATCATTTTTGAGTAAAGTAGATGTACTAATGATTGGTATTGAAAGCATATCTGCGAATTTATTGAAAATACCTTTCTTGTACCTTATAACCGAGTGAAACTGTTGAAGAAATCCCATCCACCTGAAATGTCTTGATTGTTGCAATTTTGTTTGTGACTGCAAGTACTGTAATGGTTGGTGATCGATATGTACAATAGTCTCTTTACCCATCAAGTAGTGTTTCCACTTCTTGACACTTTGTACCAACACATCTAGTTCTTTGTCATATGTAGGATAATTAGTCACAACACCATTAAAAGTTTCAGAATGAAAGGTGATGAGCTTACCATGTTGCAAAAGTACTACGCCCATGGCATAATCACTAGCATCGGTTTGAATCTTGAATGGCTATCTCAAATTTGGTAATGCAAGGACTAGAGCTGAAATGAAATTTTCTTTTAAAGCTTTGAAAGCTTGTTGTTGTTTGCCTCCCCATGGGAAGCCTTTCTTCACACTTGTCACTGCATGCATAGGAGTTGCGATGGAAGAAA
Source organism: Pinus albicaulis (assembly GCA_034641835.2). Classification (NCBI taxonomy): domain Eukaryota; kingdom Viridiplantae; phylum Streptophyta; class Pinopsida; order Pinales; family Pinaceae; genus Pinus; species Pinus albicaulis. The sequence continues at coordinate 923,091,063 of CM076579.1, forward strand.
AGTTAGCGATAAACTTTCTCCAATATTGAGCTGCACCAAAGAAAATTCTTACCTCAGTAACTATTTTGGGTGTGGGCCAATTCAAAATGGCTTCCATTTTAGAAGGATCAATCCTCAATTCTCCTACTCCTACAATATGTCCCAAATAGGCCAAAGAAGTCTTTCCAAACTCACACTTTGACATCTTAAGAAACAATTTCTCTTTCTTCAAAATATCAAGCATTCTATTCACATGCAAAACATGATCTTCTCTTGTTTTGCTGAAGATTAAAATGTCATCTAAGTAGCCAATAAAAAATTCATCAGGGAATGGACACAAAACACTATCCGTAACATGCATGAAAGTTGCTGGTGCATTACACAAACCAAAGGCATAACTAGCCACTCAAAGAGTCCTTGTTTGGTTTTGAATGCAATTTTCCATATATCACTTGTTAGTCATCAATATTTTTGTCTGTTGTGATGACTATATGCCTTGCCTAGGTTTTATAGAAAGCAATTTCGAACAGTCAATTTGTCCTTTAGAAAACCCCTCAGAGAATTTTTTATCTTTTTTCCTCTCTTGCAGACTGTGTTAGAAGTGGTCATCAAGTTCCAGTCTTGATAAAACTCCCCTATCCATAACTGTCATAAGCCTTGTATCTCTGAACATTCAAAATCCCCCGTTTTCACATAGCTCACTGTCAATCATAGGACAAAGTTTTCTCCTCCCCTCTCACTATTTAAAATACCCATATGATGACCTGAATATGCCTAAGAAGTCCTTTAGAAATTATAACAAACTGTCTAGGTTTAGGTGATGGTGTTTAGGGTAAGTATCTTGAGAAGAATATCTCTAGTCAAAAACCTTGTTTTTAATATCAGTCAGCCATCCTCTCTTCTTATCTTGCAAAACAAAACCCTTGTTTACCCCTAGGTCATACACCATCAAAATGTTCGTTGTGTTTTGTTTTAGCAAAGCTTATAAGGTTCAAATTCAGGAAGAAGCAGAGTAAGAAGGTCCTATGTCCGAAGAAAAGTGATCAAGTGAAACTTTCAATCATTATCATCATGATGCCTCAGAAAAGGTCTCCAATGATCAAAGTAATTTTATCAATGCATCCCTGCAGGGGTGCTAGGATAGATCGCATTAAGCATTTCTGAACAAAGGGACACTTCAAGGAAAAGCTTCAAAGAAAGATAATTTGTCTGTTTGAAGACTAAGGAAATATAGGTTTAAGAAGAAGAAAGCCAACAAGATTCATCCCTGCAAAATAAAAAACACCAAGAAGGTCAAAGAATTGTTCATCCCAACAAAAGGAGAACAAAAGTGTAGTAGTTTTCTGGAAAAAGACTTCCAGCAGTTTAGGCATCAAAGTGAAAAGCATAAAAAGGGAACAAATGCCTTTCTTATACCCCTATAGCCTAGACTCTAAACCATCAAAGACACTGTCATCACAAAGTAAGCTAAAGCTACTACAAAAGAGAGTTAGCCTAAGAGACAAAAAGAAAATATGTTGGAGTTTGAAATATCTTACCTATTCACTATCTCCACAGTAAATTTCTACAAGAATCTTGTCTCTTACAAACTGATAAAGGATAAACCATTTGATTTTCCTCCTTCAATGATGATAAGTAGATGGCAGTCACTTGTTTTTATGAATTTCCTCCTTCAATGATAAGCAGATGGAAATCACTTGTTTTTTATGAGGCACCTCCTTCAATCATGAGTAGAGGGCCTAAACATTTTATGTCTAACAAGCGTCCTTGAAAGATGATAAGCAAAGGGAATGGTACAAACAATTTGTTTAAAAGGCTAAAAGCTTCATTTGGTAACAGAGACCAGGCCTAAACTTTGTTAAAGGGATGAAACTTAAATGAAAAACAGAGATAGGGCAAACACACAGTTCCTGGCTTGAAATACCTCCTTCAATTTATAAGTAGAGGGCACAGTTTCTGGTTTAAATTCCCCCTTCAAATATATAAGCAGAGAGTGCATATTTTCCAAACTAGTTTCACTGTTGAAAAATTCTGATTAAAATACCCCACAGTGAAAAATGTTTCAAAAAATGTTTCATAAAAATAGGGTAAATGAGCACAGGGAGGCAAAAGTTTAATAAAACTATTTAAAAAAATCCAAAAGGAAGAGTATGTGCCATAAAATCATTTCAAAGGGCATACAAAAGTACTTAACAGGCATATCTATCCTCATTTTATTGATTGGCAAGTGGAAGGGGTTTTTTTGGTCCCTTGGCAAACACTCCGTGCACGTTTTCCAGGATGTGACACGCTTGTGCCTAAGCGCTACACGCCTGTAGCAACTCACTGAAGGAAAATACAAAGGGCACGACGTGCCTCTACACTGGGGCGACGTGTTTCAATGCCTAGCCCTCATTCATATTTTCCACCCGGTGCCCACAACTGCCCATTGTTCAAACCTCGTTCAGAAACCCAGTTTTTTGAACTAGCGCCATGTATTTTTCTCGTGCAGCCTCCGTTCAGACACTACGCGCCTGTGTGCAAGGGCATA